>ML799518.1:261224-289657 GCA_009831015.1 Picea engelmannii | reverse complement strand
TTAGTATAAATAAGGGTCGAGGGTATGAAAAACCCTAGCTTGGATATTATTGTAACAGAGCGCTGCTCAACTGGAGGTTTCCCCCTCGAAGAGGCCTGTGAACATTGCTATCTGATTCAAAGTGTTATTTCTGTTGCTATTTCGTATATCATTTCTGTGTATTGTGAAGATTATACTGGATATTTTACTGTTATTCTGTCATTTCTAGCATTTCATTTCTGTCTGCATATTTTATATATCTGGTATCTTGCAATTTCCAAATACAAGATGATTCCAAATGAAAATGTCTCCTTGGTATATATAGGAGACTAGGAGGTACAATTACAACTAATGGACTCAAGCTAACATTAATAATGTAATATGCCCCAATTAAGGGGTAATGAGCCACTATTTAGGGATTAACATGCCCCTCTCCTTGAGACAAGTATTGTCCACAACACTTGAGTAACTCTGGATGCTTCTGCATAAAAGACTCATCTTCCCAAGTGGAATCTTCAGCCAATAGTTTCCTCCATTTAACGAGATACTCTGAAATGGATCTATTCCTCAGCTGGCGAATTCTTGTGTCAGTGATGGCTTCAGGCTCCAATATGATTTTTCCTTCCTCGTCAAGTTATGGAAATATATTTTGAACTAGGATCTTGTCACCTATAACCTTCTTTAAGAATGAAACATGGAAAACTGGGTGTACTCTTGAAGATGCAGGAAACTCCAATTTGTATGCCATATTAGCAATCTTTTGCAACACCTTATAAGGGCCATAGTACTTTGGTGATAATTTATTATCCTTCTTGGATTGCTTGAGGGACATCTGTTTGTATGGTTGTAGTCTTAAAAACAACTAATCCCCTACTTCAAAACTTCTTTCACTACGATGTTGATCTGCTTGTTGTTTCATGTGATTTTGTGCCATGGTCAGGTTGTCCTTTAAGATTTGGAGAACTTGTTGTTGATGCTCGATGTGATCTTCCACTAATTGAACCTTATATTTTTATTTTAGAGAAGAAGTGATGTAAGGAGGGTGGTATCCATAGAGTGCCATAAATGGTGTGGTATCCATGGTGTGCCATAAGGAAGTGTTATACCACCATTCTGCCAAGGGTAACCATTTGAGCCATTGTGTTTGTTTATCAAAGACAAAGCAACGAAGGTAGAATTCTAGAAATTTTTTCACTATCTCGGTTTGTCCATCAGATTGAGGATGATAGGATGAGCTATGAGCCAATTGAGTACCCAAACAAGAAAATAATTATGTCCAAAAGTGTCCAATGAAGATGGGATCTATGTCACTTACAATAATCTTTGGGATGCCATGTAGCTTTTGAACTGTCTCCATGAATGCAGTGGAAATTGTACTGTCTTTGAAGGGATGAGAGAGTGCACAAAAGTGTTCGTACTTGGTAAGTCTATCAACAATCACCATGATAACACTCTTTCCTTCAGACTTTGGTAACCCTGTTATGAAATCCATGGAAACCTCCTCCAACGCTGACTTGGGATGGCTAATGGTTGTAAAATACCTGGGGTCTTAATTGTTTCCACCTTATTTTGTTGGAAAACCAAACATTCTGCGACAAACCTTTGAACATTAGTTTTAAGGCCATCCCCAAAAAATTACTTATTGACCCTATGGTAGGTTTTCAAAAATCTCGAGTGCCCTCCTACTAGAGAGGTGTGAAATTCCAATAGTACCTTTTGTTTGAGTTGGTATTTCTTACATAAATATAAGTGATCTTTGTACCATAGTGAATCATGTTTCCATGTAAATGTATGTGATGCAATGGAATCCTACTGCAACCTTTGAATGAGAGTCCACACTTTTTTGTCATTCTTCTATTCATCCTTTGCTTCTATTATCCAATCGGGTTGGATGATCGAGATAGCACAGAGAAAGGCCTCAACATCTTCATCCTTTCTTGAGAGTTCATATGCCACAACCTTTTTCTTCCCTTTATTATAGATGATTTCAAAATCATAACCCAATATCTTGGTCACCCATTTTTATTGTTCTTCTGAAGATAATATTCGTTCCAAGAAGTATGTAAGACTATCATGATCTTTTTTGACCTTGAAGTGCCTACCTATTAGGCAAGGATGCCATTTTTTCAATGCATGTAGTATTTCCATCATTTCCTTCTCATAAATGGTTTTGTGTAAGTCCTTTCCCTTGAGTGGTCTACTTTCAAAAGCCAGGGGCCTTCCTTCTTGTATTAAGACAACATCAGTTCCATTTCCCGAGGCATCAAATTCCACAATAAAGGTTTTTTTGAAGTCTGGAGTGGTCAAGATAGGAGCTTTGCACATCACCTCTTTAAGTTGTTCAAAAGATTTAGTTGCCTCTAGAGTCCATGAAAATGCATCTTTCTTAGTTAGTGTCATTAAAGGTGTTTCTATTCTTCCATAGTGCCGAACAAACTTGCGGTAGTAACTTGTCAAACCCAAAAATCCTCTAAGATTATTCAGTGTTTTGGGAATCGTCCCATCCATAATGGACTTAATCTTGTTAGGGTTTACCTTGACACCTTCATGAGATACAATATGACCCAAATAATCTACTTCCTTCACCCCAAAGAAACATTTGCATGGTTTGGCATATAGTTGTTTCTCCTTTAGTAGTTGTAGAACCTTGTCAACATGTCACACATGATCCTCTCAAGACTTGCTATAGATTAGTATATCATCAAAAAATACTAACACAAATTTTCAAAGTAAGGGATTGAAAATGGAATTCATCAACCCTTGGAATCTGGAAGGTGCATTTGTAAGGCCAAAAGGCATGACCACAAATTCATAATGGTTGTCATGAGTTCAAAATGTTGTTTTTGGGATATATTCTTCCTTCATTCTAATCGGATGATAGCTTGAACGGAGATCCAACTTTATGAAATAGATTTCTCCATGTAGTTCATCTAACAATTCATCAATGACGAGAATGGGAAACTTATCTTTAATAGTGATATTGTTGATCTCTCTATAATCTAGACACATACGCCATGAGCCATATTTCTTGAATACCATTACCACCGGTGTAGACTAAGAACTTTGGCTAGGTCTAATAATACCAACCTCTGACATTTATTCAACCATGCACTCAATTTCACTCTTCTGGGCATAAGGTTATTTGTATGTCCTAATGTTAGGAGGAACACTCCTAGGAATTAGGTGAATATCATGATCATGATTTCAAGTGGGTGGAAGACCTTTATGAATATCTTAAAATACTTTGGAATGCTTATCCATGATCCCTTGGAGATATAGAGGAATAGATGGCTTAGATGTTTGAACATCTAGTGAGCATAGTTGTGCAATTACACCTTGATGCCCCTTTTTCAATAATTTTGTCATGACATTGGATCTTATCACCTTACTGAGTTTCCCTGTGATACCTCTTAACTCAATTTATTTTCCTTCCCACGAAAATTTCATGAAAAGTTCTTGAAAATTAAAATCCATTGTTCCTAATGATTGTAACCATTGGATTCCTAGTACGACATCAACACCACCCATGGGTATAGAAATCATTGGAATATTCACTACATATTCCCCCATAGTAAGATTGATCTTATTGCATTTTTCTGAGCAATTAATAGTTCCTCCATCTGCAATCATTACTTGAAACTCTAGTGTTGGATATACAAAGCAATTGAGAGATTTGGATAATTTATAATGAATGAAATTATGAGTACTACCAGAATCAATTAGGACTATTACCTTTTTATTTTTGATATATCCTTCTATATTGAGGGTTTGAGGAGTGTTAATTCCAGCCAATGCATTACACGATATCATGGGAGTCAACTCTTCAGAAGAAATCGTGTCTACATTTTCATCTTGAGATGGTTTTTGTTCTTGTTCGTGTTCTTGTTCTTGTTCTTCTTCCTCTTCAAAATCTATTTAGAATACTTTCTTCTCACCACACTTATGTCCTTTACTGTACTTTCTATCATAATTAAAGCATAAACTTTTTTCTTTTATTTCCTCTAATTGTTGAGGTGTCAACTTGGTAGGTTGAGGTGTTTTAGAAGAAGGAACATTATTCTCTCGATAGATGTTAGGAGTGGTCCTTATAGTAGCCATAGCCATATTTTTACTTTCAACATTTCTTTCCACCCTAAATGCATTCTCCAAGGATTTGGGTTCCCAAATATGAACCTCATGTTGAATGTTATCCATTAAAGTTCCTATGAATACATCAATCAAGTGCTCATTTGGAATATTTGTTACCTTTATATTCAATATTTGGAAGTTCTAATGTCCTCTATAACTAAACCCTTTTGCTTGAGATTTATCAATTAGCTAAAGAAGGTATTTCTCCGTGTATCCTCATAGTGTGTTATCATTTCTTCTGTGAAAATTGTCCAAGTGACGAGTGATTTGCAAGAACAGATCCATCGATACCACACAAATTGATTGGGTTCTAAATATAAAGAATCAATCCATACCTTTTGCGTATGTGGCACATTATGTAGATCAAATAATTGTTCCATCTAAAGTATCCATGTGAGTGGGTCCTTTCCATCAAACTTCCTCATATCAATCTTAGCAAAGTGGTTGGTCATCAACCCAAAGTTAGATTTTCTCCATTCTCGATTCATCTTCCTTGTGTACTCATCATGAATTTCATGGGAGTACTCATCATGAATTTCATGGGATACATTTTCACTTTCAGGTGTCCTCTCTATTAGGAAATTTTTTAATCCTTCCATGATATCCCCTTTTAAACCATCCATCTTAGTATTTATTGCCTCCAACTTAGCTTCCGTTGAATCCATCATCTCTTGTAGTTCATATTTTTTTATTGTATTATTTTTTAAATCATTTATGTCCCTACGCATTTATTCACCTTCATCAAGAGTCCAAGTAGGACTGTCTGGAGGATTATTTGGTGTAAAAGTTCCCTTTTTTGGTGGCATGTTGGCCAAGTATCACTTTAAACCTTGATTTTGAGGTGGTTCTGCTAGACAATCTTCCTTTTATTGTATCTCCAAAATTCCGGCCCTTCTGAGTATGAAATTTTCTTTTTTGTAGTTCTTTGATATTTCTTCTCTGCAATTCCATAGGTCTGATCAAAATTGGATGTGCCAAGTGGAATTTGTGGTAACTTCCCAACAACTTGTTGATTTTTGGCCTTTCCAGGATATCTAATTTGTATAGCGTGCCCCGCACAAAATAATTGATATAAAATTCTAAAACTCATACCAGAACTAGCAAGGACAGTCCTCTATCCAATTCAACTAGTATCACTCAATTTGGATACTCTAGGAAGAAGTTATGATTGTTTTACCCAGATCACCTGCTTGAGACTAGTCAGATACCCTATCTTCTAAAGGGTGTATATACAAATTTAAGATGACCTAGAAGATAAAATTGTTACCACAAATACCTTACTAATTTCTATGAATATCCTCCATATTTCAGGGTCTGAAACATTACAGAAAAATGTTTATAGCGAAAATTCCGCAATGACTCAATTCAGGATGATTCCAGAACCCTATCTTACACAAGTTGTATCTCTGAAATTATAAGGCCTCGAGAGCTGAAATTTTAACCCAGCGTACCTTGATCCATATGATAATTATCCTCCAATCCTTTCCTTCTAAAACATTTTAGAAAAAAAGTTATAGCAAAAATCCCAGGGTGTCTCAGATGTAGTAGAGAGATCCCAAGACCTTGAGCTCTGATACCATATGTTAAGAACCAAGTATCAATATAGCATAGAAAAACCTCAGAATAAGTACTCAACGCCTTGAAAAAGAGAGAATTTCAGTTAACAAGCCTCTTCGAGGGGGAAACCTACTGATACCCGACATAAATGTCCAAATACAAGATGATTCCAAATGAAAATGTCTCCTTGGTATATATAGGATACTATGAGGTACAATTACAACTAATGGACTCAAGCTAACATAAATAAAATAACATTACTAATGTAATATGCCCCAATTAAGGGGTTATGGGCCACTATTTAAGGCTTAACACTATTGGTCCGACAAAAAAACTGAGTTTATAGAGATATTTGATATGCATTTGGAGACTAAGCATAGTTTGGGACTATCCATGCCATGCATTTATTCTATCTTGACAAGAATTAAACCTACGTGGAAGTATTCCTTCAAATCATAAATTGGTACTTGTTGTTTTTCTATAAAATCCGAAGGGTTTTGTGACTATGCTATAAGAGGTAAGCTTGGGGTGAAGGGAATATGGCCTATGTGATCAATTTTACCAAGTGTCCTTAGAGACATTATTTTATTAATATTAAAATAAATATTAAATAGAGAAGTGAGGACTCACAATCTAATTTCAACCTCACTTGAAGAAAGAGCTATTTTATATAGCTCAACTCTAAACTAAATTATAGGAGAACAACCAATCAAATAATCACATGGGTATGATAGGTGTCCTTTACATAGAATAATCTAGGTGTCCTTATCATAACAAAATATAAATAAACTAATTTCTAAAAACATTTAAACTAGGAAAATACTTAAACTATAGAAGTTTGGGATTATGAGGCTAACATTATCCCCTTTAATCCAAAAGTTTATATTTACAAAAACCAAGTTCATATCTAAACTTAGTGAACTTTATTCTACCAAAAGGATTGGTAAAAATATATGAAGTTTGATCTTCAGATGGAAAATATTATGTCTTGATGATGTCATTATTGATCAATGTTTTTTATGAAGTGATACTTGGTGTTGACACGCTTAGTATTGGAATGGAATACTGGATTTTTAGTCATATTAATTGTTGATTGATTGTCGATCCATAAAGTGGTTGGTTTTTTTTGAATAGTGCTTGTTGGAATACTGAGAGAGGGGGGTGAATCAATATGAGCACTTTTTACCACTTTTAATCACAATATATAAAATTCAACTTTATCGGTAGTATATCATTTATGATTGCATTCAATATATCATGAGCATATAACCATAAGCAGTACCAATCAACAATATCACATCAAATACATAGTACACCAGAATTTATGTGGAAACCCAAAAGTGAGAAAACCATGGAATTCTTTCTTATATATATCAAGAATACATTCATAGGAAGCACCAACTTCCCATATCTCCAACACCAACTGGAAGGAGGATCCAATACCCTTTTTACAGGATCCAACCTAAAGGAAGATACAACTCTCTGAATTCTCCAGTTGTAACTGGAAGGAGGCTCCAACCTAAAGGAAGATCCAACTCCCTGTGTTCTCTAGATTCAACCAGAAGAAAGCAATGAACCCCTTATTTAAAACATCCAACATGAAGGAATCTATGACTCCTTTAATTATCCAACACCAACTAGAAGGAGGCTACAACCCCCTTTCCTTGCCCCATCATGTTGCCCTGACATATAAGTGTAGAATCAAACTGCCACTACCACTTATCAAATTGTAACTGCCACTTTCATCAACCAACGTGTCACTTCCATTGTTAATCTGTCACATCAACCTGTGACTGATGATCAACTAATCATCCAATCTATCATTGTCTCTATCACCATCCTTGTCACTATCATTTTCAATGATATATCATCATCAACCAACTATAACCATATCCACTTCACATGGATACCAAAACCATCACCATACCATGTACATCAACCTATACCAAAACCCGTACCATACCATGTACATCACCTATAACATACCATGCATCAACCATGCATCAAATATAACATCACCAAGATGTGTCTCAATATCACCAATCATGTACCATAATATATTCCAAGTGTAGGTACCATAACATTAATGATCAGCCATATACCTCAATCATATACCAACACCATGTACCATGTACCAAGTGTCAACTATGTACCAAATAATGTGCCTCAACCAAGCACCAAAGAATGTGCCTCATACATATTCCACCATATACAATAGGATATCCTCAATGAAGTGCCTCAAGCATGTGATAACATCACCATGAAATATACCAAAACAGATACCAAGATAGCCAATAAATGTCTCTAATGTACCATGACATCACCAATATGTTTGTCAACATGTACCAACATCACCAATACATGCCTCAATCATGTACCACAACATCCAATGCATATACCTAAAACATGTTCCATATCACTCATGATCTTCCTCAACCACATACCATACAACAAACCATATACCTCAAGCAGGTACCATATCCTCCATGAATCATATGACTTACGTATATACCATCCAAAACCATATACCAAGTGTATGCCTAAAATATATGCTAATATCACAAAGATGGGCCTCTAAAAATGAACCATAACATCCATAAACCAAGTGCAAAGGATGTGTCTCAAGCATGTATCAATATCATCAATACATGAACCTCAACCATATGCAACCATGTACCAAGAGGCCTCAAAGACATGCCTTAAGCATGTGCCAAACCATCCATGCATCAAATAAATAAATACATACCTTTACTCATGATGAAACTTGATGCATACCATCTCATACCCTATAACAAACCTATTGTGTCATCATGCTTTATCTCAACCTAGACTAAGCATCCTTTTTCATAACCTTTTCACAAATGCATGACTTACTCCACTGTGATCCGCGAATGTACACGCCTTGCTTCATTGCGACACGTGGGTAACCTCATAAAGATAGTTTGCAAACTTTTCTCTTCGCTTCCCTTACCTACCTCATAATTCACTACCTCAAATATACAACGAAAATATTTACCAAAAGATCACTTGAAAGATAGATTATCATTGAACTTGTGTGTGTAATAATGAGATACTTATTGAAGTGTATTTGTACTTGTCCATGTCAATTATTTCCTTAACTTTAGGGCTGACCTGTACTTTCTTGTTACAAGAACTTTAAATTTTAATTAATGACTTGTAACTATTTAGGGGCTTCTTAACCATTCTTCAGGGCTTCCAACTTCAAGAGGGAATAACTCCTCAACTGTGAGGAACCACGTGACATACTACCTACTGTTGGAAATGGAATGATAGGGACTATCCATATATGAGTGTGTTACCTAAATTTGCACTATCTTTCATGTCCTTATCCCTCAAACAACTCCCTGCTTCATTAACACACCTCCAGGAATTCTTGTAGACTTCATCAAATGAACCCATCACATCTATTGACATCAATGACAACCACATGTCCATCAACATCAATGAAAACAAACTATCCAACAATCTCCCTCTTTGGCATTGATGGAAATGCTCATACTCCACTTGTGACCAATGCTCTTGAACCCTTTCTTCTCATGTTTCTATACCCCTTTGACATCAATGGAAAAGGGTATATCTCCTTAGGGATTCTCCCCCTATCTTCATTCTTCTAATATTTCTCTCATGATATTTATCTTTCTCCTCCTTCGACATCATGTGAAAAAGGGTAACTCCTCCTATTGATATGTCTCCCCTTATCTTCATGCTTCTAATCTAGTCTCTCTCTTTGACGATTTCTCCCCCCCTTGACTTGTCTGCAAGATGTTGTGTAGATTAATGTAGGGATTCCTGTATATACTACCTTTCCTCTCTTTCGTTTCTTCTTGTCCATTGGTGCTTCCTCTTGTAATTAACTAACATATATATAAGGAATTCAAAGTTACTTGACTTCAAGTCTTCATGGATTTCCAAGTTCACATTAATGACCGTACTTTCCTCTGATGATATTGTTCCTACTAATAGTTTATCTTCCTTTGTCTTGTTGTTCCTTTCACTGCTTGTATTCCTATGAATGACTGATTTCACCTGTCAATATACTTTCATCCACTATTATGCATATTATCTCACTCATGTATTTTGTACCTACCAAATGTCTCATGATTTCATCTCTGTCCATATGTCATACAAATGTCCATGACCTTGCTACTCAACTGCATACAATGTTGACTCATATGTCACTTTACAATTTTGAATATTTATTCGAATCTTTTGCAACTGATCATTGCATATTCCTACTTTTCAAGTTGTCTATTCAATCTGCAAATCAGACTCTACATGTCTTCAAAAATCTATACTAAATATGTCCCTGTTTGAATACATGACTAGAATCCTCTATACAATCATGAATCCCTACCTGAAAAGTGTGCCACTGATATTCTTTGTAGATGTTAGCTGATACCTATATGGGAATGTGTTATGAAATTTTATCTTCAAACAATCAATCACAAGACATTCTACATGTCTATCATCAAACCATTCTGAAATTTTCTTTCCAAAAACTGTAAACACTTCAGACTGCTTGAAATATAGTTCTTTGATCTATAGAGTTGTTTCTTAGACCCCTCCTCTTCAATATTCATATTTACTGGGAGTCTCCAAGATGGATGGGTCAGAAACGTGGAGGAAGATGCCCTAATGCAGAGTAATCTTCCTCTTCCTAATCTTCCTGAATTTTGACATCTTCATCTTTATCATATTCTTGAATTCTGACATCTTCCACTTTGCCTATAGATTTTCCTGATCTCGTAGTACTGAAAATCCTGAGAGTATAACTTCTAGGTGTTCTTCCTTTACATGTTCTTTATTCACCTACTATTTCTTTCTTTTCCAAACCTTGTTATATATGATATCATTTTTTTCTTTCATGGAAGTATTGATCTGAAAATAGGAGGTTGACTTGTTTTTCTATGCAAGCACCCTCTACTCCATTAAAATAAACTTTTCAGGACCTTGCTCAATGTCTTAGTTATGCACGATAAATTATGTGCCAATTTTATGCATCTTCTAGGTGTTTATGTGTGAGGAATTTTTAATGGTTAAATATGTTGTTTAAATAAAATACAATAGCAACATAAGTGCAACAAATATAACCAGCAAACTCACAACAATAACAAGATGATAAAGGAGTTCACCCCCAACTGGGCTACATCTCCTTGAGCCTCCATCAATGGACTAGGCTCTCTGGGATTAATTTTTCAAATATTATTTTACAAGATTATTCTCAACTCCAATGGATTTACTGACTATACCATTGGGTTCAGAATACATAAAATCCCCAAAAATGACTAATAAAACTCTGAAAACGGACCATGGCTCATCTGGGCATGACCTCTTCTACATGTGGCCTTGAGCTTCCCTAAGTTTCCTTATGGAAAAACACTTGTAAAAGTCCTAAAATTCCTTTGAAACCTGTCCCAATGTGTTGAGAGCATAACAATTAGTCAAAAATGACTATTCAGTCACAGAAAATAGACTTGGGCTCATATGAGCATGACCTCCATCAATGGTGGCCCTAAGCTCCCTTGAGCTCTCTGAAACTTCAATGGTGTAAAACCTGCAAACTAAGTCTCCAAATTCCTTTGAAAACTGTTCCAATGGATTCAAAACATCCAAAAACCCCTAGATGGGATTTTTCGGTACCTCATTTGGCCAAAAAAATGAAGAAGATAGGCCTCCTGCCATTTTCCTCCTTCAAGCTTGTTGTCACTGGTTTGCCAATTCGCACTCCTGTGTGAGTAACCTGGCTTCTGGGTGTTTCCCGTGCCTAAACCCATCACACTTTCATATGCTCGCAAAATGCACTAAATTGTCGCACCATTAGCGAACTAAGCCCCCGAATCACGGAGGTGTTGGGTGCATGGAGGGGGCATATGGCCATGTCCCAACGCAAAATTAGGCACCATTTCAAGGGTGGACGTAGGCACACCAAGTGTACAGGAAAATGGGGGGAAAACTATTTGAACTCATGTGTGAATTCGTGTGGTGGAGTGGTCGTATGGTTATGCACATGTAACCGGGGGCTGGGGCTAATCCCCAGCCCGGATCCCGCTCCAACTTGCACAAAGTTCAAATTTAAATATAAATTAAAACACATTTTTAATAAGAACTAACAGATGGTGCAATGGTAGCCGGCCTTTGTGAAGGTGCTCCACCATGGGGGGGAGGTCTGGGGTTCGATCCCCATGGACTCCATATAATTTTAACATACCAAACCTAGGGTTCCACGTGGCAGCCCACGTCTGGGCCACGTGGCACCACACCATTTGACAAAAATATGCTACGTTTCCAACAATGATTCGCCCACATGTCCTTTCAAATAAATTCTTGCCAACTCATCACTTGCCACGTCACCACTTGCCACATCAGCATTGCCATGTGTGAGGTATGGACCTACCACATCACCACTTGCCATGTCATCATCTGACACATCAGTACTTCCACGTGTGAGGTACGACCCTACCACATCATCACCTGTACGGACTATACAGACTGTACAATCAACATTTTTTTGTTTGTTTGGCAAATCGAACAGAACACGATATCTCTCTCATCCTATGTTCGTTTGACCCCGTTCAAAGTGCGTTGGGTTCATGACGATGAGTTCTACGCACCCGTTTGTTTTGAAATGATTCTGAACACTTTGATTTTTGGGCTAAAATTTGACCCCAGGTCCAGATTCTGATCACACCTTCCCACTGAAAGGATTTTGGACCCACAAAAGATGATGATTATCTGCTTGAGCTTCAATACTCTTCTTCTTCCAAGTTCTATCAACGGATTCTACTTGAAAATTCTTTTTTTTTACAATCACCTGTGTTCCTTGACATGCCTTGCACTGCAACTGGCTATGTCCCTCAACCACTGTTTTCTGGCTACTATTGACCCACTGTTCTCTTTGTGCTTGGAAGACTAACAACCTTCCCACTGAGAATCAATTCCCTCTTGTGAACTCTTTGGCATCAACACAATCCTCTCTACAATGGCTGCAAAAAAAAAAATCCTGCGACATCTTGTCACAAACCAAGAAAACCATCAATCTTGAAAACAAATTCAATACGAGACTGAAAATGATGCCAAAAAAGTGTTTTTCTCTTCAAGAAATAACGGTCGCATCCTATACTTCATCAAAGTACATGGCATTTTCCTGCATCTTGGTGTACTCAATATCGACTTACAAGCCGACAAACACCATTGACTAAACATAAGTCGAAAAACATGATCCACACAACATAGTCGTCAAGACAACATTGACACAAGTCGAGACTCATTTGAAACATATCGACATTCCAAAAGTCAACATTCATGATACACAACCATGCTACAATCATGAGTCACTCATAATGAAACATTCAAAAAGTTCATTGTTGACACATACAAAATCACATGCATGTGCATAGCTCTTCAACTCTCCTTCAAGTACAAACATAAGTACATAAACCCAAAAACATGTGGGTACTTAAGAGATGAAAATGAAAAATATAAATGGCTGCAACAAGTGAGTATCATACCCATCTTTTACATCCTCCTAGAAAAGTTGTGCAACAATAAGAATGCCTTCAAAAGAATCGCATTCACATGCAAACTTGCATCATACAAGTTGTGATAATCTAGTGCAACTTGTCATACTTTCAACAGAAATGCATACATAAGGCTGAAAAGTGCATCTACAAACAAAGAAATGCAAGCCTTACTTGTTCAAGAAATCTAACCATTTCTTACCAAGCCAATTCAATGATGAATTTTTCTACTGAAAATCTTCTTCTTGTGAATCATCTTGACTCACATCGATGATGGAATCTCCTCTTCCATTCTTGCCAGTCTTTTTATCCATCTGCTTCTCGTGTTGTGGATGAGTGGTTGGATGCAATGTCCAACATTGGTCAATGAGATGACCTCTCTTCTGGCAGTGAGTGCAAATCTTTTACATCTTCTTTTCAAGTTGCCTTTTCTTGGAAAGTTTCCTGAATGTGGTCAATCTTTTCCAACATCTTGAAACATGATGGTTATCTAAACCATGATATGTACATGGAATGTTTCTTCCATTTTTACATGCAAATTTACCATGGTTAACATAATCAAAAGAAACTGAATTATAGGCAGAAATATACCTTGAAAATTCACCTTTATTGCCTTCTTGAGGAGGTGAATTTGAAGAGTTACTAGCTCTCTTTTGAAGACCAACAAAAATGTTCTTGTCCTCATGGTTTTCACAACTCTCTTGTTTCATACATTTGCATTCATCTTGAACACATACTTTGCATGCTTGAGGGATTGAACTTGCAACAAAAATTGTTCTTGGAACTCTTTCCCTTGTCTCCTCAACTTTGGAATATGATCCATCTTTCTGTTCATATCCAAGACCCCTATACTTGGGCCTCTCCTCAACAACAATAGGCTCAACAATGCCTTCTGCATGATTTCCTAACCCTCTACCTTCATAGCCCATTTTTAACAATAACTTGGACCCTATTCCTCTTGTGTGATTTTCAAAAACACCAAAGCATTCATCTGGAGAGGAATTTGAAGAAAAACCAACATTACATACCTCATGTTCATGCATGTACTTGGTAAGGGTTTCATTTCCCTCATGGAGTTGAGTCTCCATCTCATGCAACTTTTCAAGAAGCCGGTGCTTCTCCTCCTTCATGGCCATCAAATGCTCTTGAAGGACAATGCTCTCCTTTCTATCTTCCCACATCTCTTGCACCATATCTCTCATGGTTAGAAACTCCTCCAACATCTCTTTGTTAAATAACTTGGCTAATGAATATGTATGAGAACTCTTACTGTTTGAAGCTTCCTCCATCTTTGCAAGACATCAAACTTCAACACAAAACTTGCACAATAATACCAACAGCTAAATCTCTAGCTATCAATGGCAATCACATGAGCAAAACTATGCTCTAATACCACCTTATCTAAAAATAGGGGGTTGACTTGTTTTTCTATGCAAGCACCCTCTACTCCATTAAAATAAACTTTTCAGGACCTTGCTCAATGTCTTAGTTATGCAAGATAAATTATGTGCCAAGTTTATGCATCTTCTAGGTGTTTATGTGTGAGGAATTTTTTATGGTTAAATATGTTGTTTAAAGAAAATACAACAGCAACATAAGTCCAACAAATATAACCAGCAAACTGACAACAATAACAAGATGATAAAGGAGTTCACCCCCAACTGGGCTACATCTCCTTGAGCCTCCATCAATGGACTAGGCTCTCTGAGATTAGTTTTTCAAAGATTATTTTACAAGATGCTTCTCAACTCCAATGTATTTACTGATTATACCATTGGGTTCAGAATACATAAAAACCCCAAAAATGACTAATAAACTCTGAAAATGGACCATGGCTCATCCGGGCATGACCTCTTCTACATGTGGCCTTGAGCTTCCCTGAGATTCCTTGTGGAAAAAACACCTGTAAAAGTCCTCAAATGCCTCTGAAACCTGTCCCAATGTGTTGAGAGCATAACAATTAGTCAAAAATGACTATTCAGTCACAGAAAATAGACTTGGGCTCATCTGAGCATGACCTCCATCAATGGTGGCCCTAAGCTCCCTTGAGCTCTCTGAAACTTTAATGGTGTAAAACCTACAAAATAAGTCTCCAAATGCCTTTGAAAACCGTTCCAATGGATTTAGAACATCCAAAAACCCCTAGCTAGGATTTTTCGGCACCTCATTTGGCCAAAAAAATGAAGAAGATAGGTCTCATGCCATTTTCCTCCTTCAAGCTTACTGCCACTGGTTCACCAATTCACACTCATGTGTGCGTAACCTGGATTTTGGGCATTTCCCATGCCTAAACCTAGAAAATGTGTGCATCCCCAAAAAACGCATGAAATCGTCGCACCATTAGCGAACTAAGCCCCCAAATCATGGAGGTGTTGGGCGCATGGGGGGTCATATGGCCACATCCCAACGCAAAATTAGGCATTGTTTCAAGGGTGGACTTAGGCACGACAAGTGTCCAGGAAAATGGGGGGAAAACCATTTGAAATCCCACGCAAATTCATGTGGTGGAGTGGTCGTATGGTTATGCACATGTAACCGGGGGCTGGGGCTAAGCCCCAACCCGAACTGTGCTCCAACTTGCACAAAGTTCAAATTTAATTATAAATTAAAACACATTGTTAATAAGAACTAAAACATGGTGCAATGGTAGCCGACCTTTGCGAAGGTGCTCCACCATTGGGGGGAGATCCAGGGTTTGATCCCCACAGACTCCATATAATTTTAACATACCAAACCCAGGGTGCCACGTGGCACCACACCATTTGACAAAAATATGCCACGTGTCCAACAATGATTCGCCCATGTGTCCTATCAAATAAATGCCAACTCATCACTTTCCACATCACCACTTGCCACATCAGCGCTACCACATGTGAGGTACGACCCTGCCACGTCATCACCTGTACGAACTATACTGACTGTACAGTTAGCATTTTTTTGCATGTTTGGAAACTCAAACAGAACACGATATCTCTCTCATCCAAAGTCCATTTGACCCCGTTTGAAGTGCGTTGGGTTTGTGACAATGAGGCCTATGTATCCATTCATTTTGAGGCAATTCTGAACACTTTGATTTTTGGGCTAAAATTTGACCCCTGGTCCAGATTCTGATCAAGTATCCATCATGTTTCTACAATCACGAGATATGTGTCCATAGTTGTGGCACTTGTAACATTCAAATATTGCATGGGGCCACATAAACATTTATTTCTTGACCATTTCTTCCACAATCTCTGCAATCTACAACTTTATGTACAAATTTATTACAAGTAAAACAATGACCATAAAATAAATTTTGATACCTGGGAGTGAATGATATTATTTGTGTTGTAGTCCTTATGAATTCATGCCTTGGTTGATCATGATATTCTCTTATGTTGTTTCCTTCACAATTATTAAATATTCTTTTATACCTACAAGTGGAGAGTCTTCTTTGATATTTGTCTCTTCTATAATCTTCTTCTTGAGTTTTCTTCATTTCTGGAATATTCTTCTTTGAGGGCTCACATTCTTTTTTCTTGGTAGGAACCTTGATGACTTCTGCATAACTCTTAGCCTTCTCTTCATTATTCCTTTCTAGAAACTTGTAACACTTCCCTTCAACTTTATTTACTGATGGTGTGGAACTTTCTCTCTCTTCAGTGTTCTTGCTGAGCTTGACAACTTTAACTCTTAATGTGACAACTTCTTCTTCAAGATTCTTAGAATATTCTTCTTTCTTCATCATCTAGATCTTTGTGACTTCTTCCTTTCTCCTTTCTTATTAAAGTTGGGTCTTCAAGGAGATAATTTCTTCTTCAAGTCTTCTTTCTTATTGACTGAATTTTGATTCAATATTATTTGAGTCCTCAAATATTTTCTCGAGATGGATAGTCAAAAAAAATTCTCTCTTCTTTGCTTCCTTTCTTTGTGCTACTATTTTGGCTTCCAAAAAATTATTTTCTTCCAACTGAATTTTGCAGGCTTCTTCAATTCTTTCATATTCTTCTAATTGGACTTTTAGGTTTGTAATAATATGTTGTAATTATTCAGAGTTGGTATTTTGAGACCCCTTCTTTAGCCCGAACAATTCTTCCTGGATTTACTTGGTATTCCTTCTTTCTTTTGTCAGATCATCTAAATCATTGATTAATTATGCTTCAATATTTACTATACCTTCTTCACAATATTCTTCTTTTGAATCTGTCTGACATGAAGAGCATCTTTCATCTTGTTTTGCTTCAACATATTCTCTCTTCTGATTAGTATGCTTTGGATATGTGATAGAATGGGATTCCTTAAACTATAGATTATGTATCTTATCCTAAACTTCTTTGGATGATGAACATTGTCCCACTTTGTCTTTTACCAAATCTAGTAATCCTTCCAAGATGAAATCCATTTCCATTTTGGTTTTTCTCTTCAATTCCTTCTTGGCCACATTCTTTGGTTTCTTTGAACCAATGTATCCTGTAACAATTGAGTACCAAACATCATACCCCTATGCTCCTAGAAATACTTTCATCTTGTTTCTCCACATCTCATAGCTCTGACCATTATGACCATCAAACTATGGTACTCTAATCTTAGCGTACTCCATGATCTTCCTTCCAATTTTTAGAATATTTTCTTGAAGGACCTGCTTTGATACCAATTGTTGGAATACTGAGAGGGGGGGTTGAATCAGTACAATCACTTTTTACCACTTTCAATCACAATATATAAACTTCAAATTTATCAACAATATATCATTTATGATTTCATTCAATATATCATGAGCATATAACCATAAGAAATATCAATCAACAATATCACATCAAATACACAATACACCAGAATTTACGTGGAAACCCAAATGGGAGAAAACAACAGAATGATTTCTTATCTATATCAAGAATACATTCATAGGAAGCACCAATTTCCCAATTCTCCAGCACCAACTAAAAGCTATATACAACCCCCTATTTAAAGGATCCAACCTGAAGGAATCTACATCTCTCTGAATTCTCTAGCTACATCAGGAAGGAGGCTCCAACCCCCTAGTTTACAGGCTCCAACTTGAAGGAATCTCCAACTCCCTATGATCTCAATCGCCAACCAGAAGGAGGATATGAACCCCTTATTTATAGGCTCCAACCTAAAGTAAGCTATGAATCCATGAATTCTCTAGAACCAACAAGAAGGAGGCTACAACCCCCTTTCCTTTTCCCGTCCTGCCACCCTGAAATATAAGTGTAGAATCAAACTGTCACTACTAGTACTTATCAACCTGTAAATTCCACTATCATCAACCTGTAACTACCACTATCATCAACCAACCTATCACTAGCACTGGCACATCAACTAATCATTATCACTCTGCCACATCAATATGTTCCTGATGATCAACCAATCATCCAATCTATCACTATCTTTGTCATCGTCATTGTCACTATCATTGTCACTGATATATCATCATCAACCAACTATAACCATATCCACTTCACATGGATACCAAAACCATCACCATACCATGTACCAAAACCATCACCATACCATGTACCAAAACTTGTACCATACCATGTACATCAACCATGCACATAAACCTATAACATAACCTATTCCATACTATGTACATCAACATGTACCATACCATGCATCAACCATGTATCAACCATAACATCACCAATACGTGTCTCAATATCTCCAATCATGTACCATAAGATATGCCAAGTGTACGTACCATAAAATCAATGATCAACCATATAACTCAATCATATACCAACACCATGTACCAAGCGTCAACTATGTACAGAATGATTCACCTCAACCAAGCCCCAAAGAATGTTCCTCATACATATGCCACCATATACAATAGGATATCCTCAATGAAGTTCCTAAAGCATGTGATAACATCACCATGACATATATCGAACAAGATACTAAGATAGCAAAGATATGTCTCTAATGTACCATGACATCACCAAGATGTTTCTCAAGATGTACCAACATAACCAAGACATTCCTCAAGCATGTACCACAAGATCCAATGCATATACCTCAAACATGTGACATATCACACATGATATTTCTCAACCATATACCATACAACAAACCATATACCTCAAGCATGTACAATATCATCCATGAATCACATGCCTTAAGTATATACCATCCAAAACCATATACCAAATGTATGCCTCAAATACATGCCAATATCACAAATATGTGCCTCTAACAATGAACCATAACATCCATAAACCAAGTACCAAGGATATTTCTGAAGCATGTATCAATATCATCAAGACATGAACCTCAACCATATGCAACCATGTAACAAGAGGCCTCCAAGACATTCCTTAAGCATGTGTCAAACCATCCATGCATCAAATACATAAAGACATACCTTTAGTCATGATCAAACCTAATGCATACCATCTAAAACCCTGTAACAACCCTTTTATGTCATCATGCCTTGCTGCAACCTAGACCAAACTTCCTTTTTCATAAGCTTTTCACAAATCTGTTACTTTCTCCACTACAACCAAAATATGTCTGCGCCTTGCTCCAATGTGACCCACAGATTCCACACCTTTCTCCACCATGACCCATGGATAACCTCATAAACATAGTTTGCAGATGTTTCTCTTCACTTCCCTTCACTACCTAAAATATACTACAAAACTATTTACCAAAAGATCACTATAAAGATAAATAATTATTGAACATGTGTGTGTAAGAATGGGAGGTGTATTCAATTGTATTTTTACTTATCCATGTAACTTATTTTCTTATCTTTAGGGCTGACCTGTACTTTCTTGTTACAACCACTTTACCCTTTAATTAATGACTTGTAACTGTTTAGGGTCTTCTTAACCATTCTTCGGTGCTTCTAACTTCAAGAGGGAATAACTTCTCAACTGTGAGGAACCATGTGATGTACTACCTACCATTGGAAATGAAGCTATAAGAAATATCCATCTATGAGTGTGTTACCTTCATATACACTATCCTTCATGTCCTTATTCCTCAAACAACTTTGGTCTTCATGATCACACCTCTAGGGATTTGTGTAGACTTCTTCAAATGCACCCATCACATCTGTTGACATCAATGAAAACCACATGTCCATCAACATCAATGAAAACCTACTATCCAACAATGCCAAGGTCCTATAAAATCCTATGTATCCAGACAATTTCGCATGTTTCTTCCCAAGTTGAAATGTATTATGCCTCTATTGAAGAATTCACAATTTTAGCATGATTTTTACAACTCCGAGATATTGTTGTTGAACCCATATTCATCAAATAACGTGAATATTATGTTTGTTCATCAATATCACCTACAAAATATGCATCTGAATATACCACAAGTGTGATGTTCTCATTCTTCTTAAAAAGTAGACCATAATCCTTTGTACCATGAATGTACTTGAGGACCCTTTTTCCTTCATTCCATTGACTTTCTCTTGGTTCCTGCATAAATATGGAAATAATATTGACTACGTATGACAAATATAGGCGAGTATTTTTCAAGTACATGAGGATTCCAATTAACTATCTATATCTAGTGTTGTTCACAAATTCTACCCCTTCAAATTTTGAAAGTTTTAAGTTTCGCTCCATAGGTGTAAGAGAGGGTTTTCAATCCTCCATGAAAAAATTATTCAATAATTATTTTGCATACTTGGTTTGAATAAGGAAAATATGATGAGTATTATAATAAAATTCCACTCCAATATAGTATCAAAGTGTCCCCAAGTACGTTGTTTTGAATCCTTTGTGAAGTTCTTTTTTTACCTATTGGATATGGACTTCATGATTTCCTGTAATGATTAAATCATCAAAATATAGAATAATGATCACCAAGTTCTATCCCTGCATCTTGAAATACAATGTATCATCAAACTCACTATGATGAAAACCAACATGCTTAATGTATTCGTCCATTTTGGCATACCATTCTCTGAGTGCCTATTTTAAACCATTTACATCTTTAATAAGTTTGCACACTTTGTGCTCCTTTCCTTCATCTTCAAAACCTGGGGATTGAGTCATATGAAATTATTCTTTCAAATCACCATTAATAAATGAACTTTTTACATCCATTTGATGAAGTGTCCAACCATAATATGAAACCAAATTTATTACCATTCTGATAGTGTTCCACTTTGCTATTGGAGCAAATGTTTCTCCATATTCAATTCTTTCTTTTTGAAAAAATCCTTTTGCAACAAGTCTTTATTTTTATTTATCTAGTTCACCATTAGATTTATACTTGATTCGATAAAGACATTGCAGCTGATGAATTTAACATTTGTTGGAAAATCAACAAGTTTCCATGTTCGATTGTCAATTACTGATTCATATTCTTCCACAATGAATTCCTTTCGTTATGTGTGCTTCATTTATTTTGCAAAACTTGTTGGTTCAATGAAATCATGAGTTACTAAGGAAACATTTGAGTGGGATGAAGTAGAAATTCTAGTTATTGTTTTGTCTTTCTCATCTGGGTGAACATAATTAACTAGTTGTGTGAACCATTTTGGTCTACTTTGTTGTCCATGTAGTGAATTAACTGCAGTGGATTTGTCCTGTATTGAAGACTCATCATCTGAGGAAGATTTATCTAACTCTTTAACATTCATGTTGGGGGCTAAGTATTTTTTAATCCAATTGGGCTTGTCTTAATTAATTGTTTTACCTTGAGTTACCTTTATTTCTAAATTACTAAGGAGATTCTCAATTTCTTCTATAGTTTGAACTTTAGTTTCATCAAAGAAAACATCTCGACTTATAATGAATTTTCCATCAGAGAGAAATCAATTTCCTTTATTTTCATTTGAATAACCAAGAAGCATGTTGATCTAGATTTATGAGGGAATGAAATGAAATATAGAAATCAGAAAAAATAAAGAGATATAAAAAAACTCAATTTCTATTAAAGATTGAAATATCCAGATCCTGTAAAAGAAAATATAGAGTGAAATGAACTCACTAGAATGGTGGTAGCTTATCTCTCAGAAGCGATGTGAAAATACATAAATTTGCAAGAATATTATTATATTGAGGATCCAAAGTAATTTTTAACATAAATCATAAATGAGAAAACTCTAAACATCCAAAACCCTAACTCCAAAAGATGAAATGACAAAAGGTGTGTAGACCCCGATGGGGGTAGTTGATACATCAACTTCCCTGGGGCGTAAATTTTGCATATGATCTCCATTTTGGGAACTTGATAACTCGTTGAAAACTTTTAGCTGAGGAGTGAACATTATGAATGGACCAATAATGTTGAAAGGCATCTATTGGGCACTGTCATGTCAAAAAACATCATTTAGGGCCTCAAAACAACCCCGAAAGTTTGGGACCCTAAAAAAATAGAAAAACTTCCAAAACTGAAACTCTATGTTGAGACAATGGAATAGGTGGGTGGCCAAAAATGTCCACTTGTATCAATCCTCCCCCCTTAGGAAGAAATGGTCTCCATTGTGTGGAGTGCCCCTATCAAATGGGGAAACTTCTGCTAAACTTGACGCTTAGTGAACCACTTTCCTTGGTGCAGTAGCTGCCCTACTTTGAAAACCTCATAGAGTTGGATATTGTATTGGTAGGTTCCCTTAACCTATGTTTACATGATCTGATCAATGGTTTCATGTTCCATATAGTCCATATTGATATCTGTAGGTGTCAGTTCCTCTGTCACATCCGATGTGTCTAGTAGTGGTGGAAAATATGGCCGAAGGAGGTCAACATTGAATATTGGGTGTAATCCAAGGAAGGGGGGAATACTTAAATCAAATAAATTGTCACCCAAAACCTTGGTTATTGTGTAAGGTCCATGGAAAAGTGGCCACAACTTCCATTGGGGTCCTCTAAGGAATTCTTTCTAAAAATGAAACCAAACCTTGTCACCTACATGAAACTTGTGGGGAACCCAGTGTTGATCATGGTGCTACTAGTACTTAGCATTGGATTTATGAAAAATATCATGGACCTGTTGGAAGATGTTTTGAATTCATTCAATGAATTTGGTGGCATTGTTAGCCTCAGATTGAGCATGATAATATTATTCCTTTGTGGATGAAAGGGGAAGTTCTACATCAATGGGACCCAATGGTTGAAATTCCAAGCCTTCCTAAAAAGGGTTGTGGTTGGTCCAACTATGGAGTACTATGTTGTTGTTATGTTGCACATAAGGAAGGCTCTCATACCATGTGTGTGGATGCTTAGAGTAGTACACACAAAATAGATTCACAATCATCCTATTAATGACCTATGTCTTTCCATTAGTCTGAGGGTGGAAGTTAGTGAATTTGTTTAGCTTGGTGTCAAACAATGACGAGAGGATCGACCAAAATGCACTCAAGAATATTTTGTTCCATTTTTTTATCATCATATGACGTAGTATTAAGTGTACCCATACATGATCAAAGAAGATATAGGCAATGGCATCAACTATGATACTATTCTTCCATGCAATCAGAATGTCCATTGTAGATAATCAATCAACAATCACGAATACACATTCATTTCCATGCTTGGTGGAGGGGAGACATGACATGTAATTGATCGACATGGATTCCCAGGTCCTATAGAGAGTAGGAAAAGGGGTGTATAGTCCCTTTTTTTAATGGTTGGCTTGGCAATGGAACAATAAGTGAAAGATATAATATACTTACTAACATCCTATCGAATCTTTGACCAATAGAATTACTTCTATAGTACTACCATTGTCTTCTACATGCTAAATTGTCCTTCCACTCAACTATAGTGGGCTTCCCAAATTAGCTTCACATGCTCACTTGAAGTAATGAATAGATGACCTAGATGGCATAGAAATCCATCCTAAATATGGAATTATGCAACGATTCTGCTTATTCCCAACATTTAGTAGGTTGTAGAAAAGTCAGGATCATTTCCATAGAGTTGGGAACACCCGGAGGTCTTGTGTTCATAAGAGATGAGAACCATGGTTAGTGATGAAAACATATGTTTAATAAGGATTTCAATGACATAATTGGTGCTCCCTTTCTTATACTTAATGTTGAGGTGATACTAGTACAAGTATGTGGACCACTTTTGATGGCAGTCATTATGAATTTTTCCTTATGTCTACATGAATTGCAGAGGCTTGTGATCTATATGGATGACTCTCTCCTTCCCTAGAATGTAATTCTTCCATTGGGATTAGGCTTGTAGGATGGAATACATTTCTTTTTCATAGGTGGGTTACTTATAGACAAAATCTGAGAGTGTCTCACTATGATAGGAAACTGGATGACAATGTTGAGTGAGAAAAACACCAATAAAATAATCGGAAGCATCGGTCTCAATATAAAATGGTTTTTTTCATATTGGGTAAGGAGAGCACTAGGGATGAGCATAAGTGATGCTTTATATCATCAAAAACATTTTTTTGTGATATTCCCCACAAAAATTTGGTTCTGCCACCACCCTTGGTCACTTGACTTAGATCTCATGCGATATGGGAGACCCCCAATACAAATTTGCGATAGAATTTGGTGAGGCCTAAGAAGCTCTAAATCTTAGTGAGTGTTGTTGGGGTTGGTCAGTCACAAATGACTTGGATCTTGGCTAGATTGTCATGAACACTATTAGTACTCTGTAAATTTGTTCGGCTGATAAACAAACGACAAAGGCAACTATTTCAACCAACTTTAGGTTGGATTCTGACCCTTCCAACAAGAGAGGGATCTCTCAAACATGTAGAGCCCAAAAATATTCAAAAATATTTGGCAATGGGAACATAGAGGTCAGATTCTGCAATGGGACGGGTTTTTTAAAAGGGTTGTAGAAGAAACAAAGTCAAAGGGAACAAAGTCAAAATAGGCACTGTGTTCAGCCAAATAAGAAATATAAGATAGCGGTTGGAAAGAAAGGAAAGACCACTATGACAAGAGGCATCTAACAGAGGATTAATCTCTTGGTATAGCTTTAGAAGAAGGAATATAAATGTTGGCTATTGAAAACAGAGCACCAATCATGGGTGAATTCTGAACCAGAAACCAGTAAACACATAGCGAGTATAGTCAATTTAAGAAGGAGAACCAACAAGATGAATTCCTTATTTTACTTAAATATTATTACTAGCAGCAAAACACATTTATGAATATGAAATACAGGAAAACATATTGAACATTAACACCATGATGAATCTTGGCTATCCAAGAAAACCTTCTCTGCTTGTACTAAAATTCATAAGAAATCACAAAATTTTCCTGCTACAAAGGCAGGCCCCTCTCCAGCCAATCGAACCATTATTTTATCTTTTTAATAGTATATATAGATAAATTACATATGAGGTCAAGAAAAACGGGTCATTCTTTCCAAATTCCAAAAATAAACATTGGTTATAGAGGGAGTAACTCATCAAAACCGAACTCCTACTTTCTAGGGAATAGTTACAAATAGAAACCAAAATATCTAGGATCTTTCTACTGAATGCCACCTATATACAGTATCACAATATCCCTTGAAATATACTCAATTTATCTTCTCATGTAGTTTTATTTTAGCTTTTCAATCTCTTCCTTTAACGTGTCAAGCCAGCTAGGTTGATTTTATTCAATGCTTTTGACTGTTCTAGCTTTAGCCTCCTCCTTTCATTGTTTTTTCCTTTTTATCACACCATCTTATGTGTTGTATCCATCCACATATCCATTAGCGATCAAATCCTTCATAATAGGATTTGACCTGATTTCTTCACCTGATCTTGGCTCATCAACAAATTTTGCACGAGATTTTGTTGTTAGGATTTGTGAACATGCCTTTCTCTCTTTTTATTTGATAATTCTTTCATATTCTTCGAACTCCCTAATTTTTTGAAAACTGTTGAATCTTTCCCCTTGGATTCCTATGGCTTTTCAGGGAACATGAGCCTATTTCCCTCAAAATGCACCTGAGTTAGATGAGCGATTTGATTTGCAGATATCACACTCTGGAATAAACTGTTAATTTCCCAAAATAGAGTAATCTCACCTAGGTTTTGAGTAACAATCGCCATCAATTATAATCATTGGCTACTGAAGAAAATCCTTATGGGTATAATGGCCTCTCACGCTCGACTATCAATTTGAAATTATGAGTATCAAATCAATTATTTGGTGGTGCTTATTTGGCACTGCGCAAACAAATAGTACACAAGCAGGGTCCTCGAGATGATTCAACCCGCCATCAAGTTCCATTTTCATGTGTATCCTTCAAATTAGACCCAATTAATTGACATTTAACATGTGATTTCGGGGGTGTGATGGGGTGGTTTTGATTTTACCCACTTTTTTCCCTGAAATGCACCTGAAGATGCCACATACCTTTGCGGGGAAACCATGTTTGAAATTTCGGGACCGCTTAGATATTTTAACCTCTGTGTTGTTTCAAACTCTAAAATCTCTCCCAGCCGTTGATCTGGGTGGATGGAAATATATGTCCTTTCAAGCCCGATTTGTTTAATTCCTCCACCAAATTTAATCTCTTTCTCCAGTTTCTGGAACTTCCCCAAATTTATCTGACTTCCAAATTGGTTTAGCACCTCGCTAAACCCTGAAACCTCAATTTCATACCAAAAATTTAAATGGTGATAACATGGGCTCCAACTGAGGATGATATCCTCCCATTGAGGTAGAAAAGAAATTGCAGATATTGTGCCTAATCCATTGGGATGCTCCCAAAATAGGTTCATACCCTGCTCCGACCTATCACTGGTGTCTGCTGAAAACCAAAGTCTGCACAGTGTTCTCAACTCGAGAATGAACGATGAATACACCGCTAAAATTTGACTATACACATTACTGAGAATCCAAACAAAAAAATTATTGACCAACAATATTATTCGCACCTACCTACCCTAACTTCTGAAATGAACTACTAATCAAGTGAAATCATAATGCTAATGAAACCATGCAAGAATTTTATCTACGATCTTTTTTCTTTGCACATGCTTTATCCAAAGCTTGTTAACTGATAATTCATTCAAGAATTTATCTATGAATTTAAATCTCAAAAATTTAAAAACATTGGGCCTATTTACTACCTCCAACAAAACTGCAAATGGATCCTTTAAAACATGCAAAAACAACAATCATGTTTTACCCTTTCCACTGCATTCTTGTTTTCATGTGATTTAATCAGTTGATTTCCACCAAGAGGTTGAAAATTCTGTTGAGACTACTGGGAATAAAAATATTTTGAATTATAAGATGGTGCTGACTGAAATGAAACCCCTGGTGGCAAGCAATCAATATTTAACACTGACGTTGATTGACCATCATCTTTATTTCTAAGATTACAACTCATCATAAGTTGTAAATTATGATTGTTAAAACTCTCTATATAGCATGCCACAGGGTCATGAAACACATGAGAAAACATTTCCCCTTGATGAACAAAAACAGAAAGACAAGCCTCCTTCATAAGTGTTTGTTATTCTTGCTCTACTTCTTCCATTCTGAGAACATTTTCAAATGAAATGGAAGCAACAGGTTTGTCTACAAAAACATTCACACGTCCTTGAACATATTCAAATCTAACATCCATATTATGTGCATCAAGGCCATACTCTTGTTCATCAAACAATTTTGATTTTGTTTTATTAACCTTCAAGAAATTTGCTCGAGGACTGTTATTTTGAATTTCAAATGATTGGAGGGAAATAAGTCCCTTCTCATTATCTTCTTGCAAATGTGAAAATCTAACAACATGATCCATTTCACCGTCTAGAGTTTCCATGAATGCATTTTCAAAACCACTATCTTCAAAGGAATCAAATAAACCAAGTGCCTCTTTATTATCTTTCTGTATTTTTTATTGAACAATGGCATACACTGTTTTGTTTCTTTCCTGAAAATCTATGTCATTTTTTTGTTCACTGCTTGAAGTCTCCATAGATGCAATTTCAAAAACCTCATCCATGTCTAAGCCACTTAGAATTCTAACAACCACATCATTCATAGGGGAATAAACACAACTTTGAGGCACTTTGTTTTGTTGGAAATCTTGTTGAATATCTTCATCAAGTTCGGGAGAAGGAAAATTAATTTTAAAAACAATTCCTTGATCATTTTCCTCTGTTATCTCATGATTTACTTACAAAAATTCAAAGGAGGAAAAACATAATGGAATATATCTTTCATTTGCAAGTCCACTGCTTTCTTCATATTCAACATCATGCTTGAAGGATTTCTGATTTGAAACACTATAAACATTTTGTTTCAGCAAATTGAAAGAAGAAAAACATAATGGAAAGGTT
>ML799518.1:205529-241303 GCA_009831015.1 Picea engelmannii | reverse complement strand
AAATCCTTGAAGATATTAAAGAAAAAAAAGAAACCAATGTCAATCTAAGAACCCAACTTGAAGAAGCCAAAAGGATAGAAGAACTATTGAAGAATCAGGTAAATGCAAAGGAATAATCATGCCATAAGATTGAAGAAGAAGTTGATCTCATAAGGAAAGCAGAGAAGTCAAACAAGTTCATGAACAACTCAATAATCTTGGATGAATTCCTAGATAGTCAAATATTTCCAAATGACAAATATGGTCTTGGATACAACAAGGAAGAAACACACTCTGAAGCTAGCACTTATAAGAAGCATGAGGTAAGTCCTTCATTTTTAAAAAGTGGAAGTAAATTTGCAAGTCAAGCACCTGCACAAAGAAAGGAAACCTTCAAAATATTAGAACAAGTAAGATATCAAGAAGTCAGTCCTACAACTCAAACAAAATTCATAAGAGAGATGCCCTCAAGGTTGACACAAAAGCACAGTTCTGAAGAAAAAAAAATCATGGTCACTACTTCTCATGTAATGAATATGGTCACAAAGATTTGGATTGAAGACATTATGCAAGGAAAGGAGTTGGAATATTCCATGACATCCTAAGATTTTGGATATGTAATATTGTGGGACACATTGCTACACATTGTCACACCATGAGATGTTACAGCTGCAGTGGGTTTGGCCACAAATCTCAGGATTGTTGGAATTCAAGGAGACTTTCAATGAGGAGTGCTTCATATAATATGGTAAGAAGAGAACATGAAATTTGGAAGGAAAATAATGTTTAAAGGATGGAAACTCAGAGTACAAGCACTGAGAAACCAAGACACTCTCAAAACTAGATGAAGAAGAAGACTAAACAGCTAGACACGAATGAAGGAATAAAGAATGAGGCAAGATTAATATTTTTTTAGGCATACACGGGCTCCTTTGGGAAAAATCATGTACATACGCAATTTGTCTAAAGAAAATTCGGGTACACACATGTTATGTTTGTTTTGAGGTTGCGTACATGAGGTAAAGCCTTGAAAAAAGGGGCATACAAATGATTTGCAACATTGTTTGATGGTACATCACAGTTTATGCACGTCCTGAGATAGTATGTTTTAGGTTTTCATGAATAAAGGTTTTCTTGTATGTGTGTTTGATGAATTCATGGTGATGATATATGGTTGAGTTTTTGAAAGCATGTGCTTGACGCTTATCTTGGATGCATGGTACAAACATTTATGTTAAGGTAAAGTGATGGTTATGTTACTCCTTCGGATCAACCGAAGAGTTCCCTAGTTAAATTCGCACTGTGCTTTGGTCTATCTCTTAGTCGATTGAATGTTGCCAAGTCACTTGTGGTGCCTCACAATGTTCAAGAGAAGTTTCATCCCAAATCAATGACTCTGCAGTATTACCAACATTCATCCTTATGTCAATTTATTATCATTTGATCCATCATATTATGTCACTTCCTGTGCCAATTTCTTGTTGATCATGGGGGAAAAATCATGGCCCTCCTTCAACGACTATATGCATGTCAAATTCAACACATTTTCCGGTAATTAGACTTAGAAACCAGTTAGTACCTTGGGACCTGCATGCCTCAAAGGCAGGCCTCCTTGATTTCGATAGTAGGTTTATGTCATTCACATCTGATCAAATGGTTCCATGAATGTTTGACTTCATCTCATTTATCCACATTCACTACAATGTAGTGGGGTACCTTGGGAGTCATTGTCATCATTAATTATTCCCCTTGCACTTGTCAATGGAATACATCAATGACTAGGCAGATGATAATGGAGGAGCTAGAGTAGTGCGTCATTGATTTTGGAGAAAATCCTCAAGATGAAGCATAAATATAAGCTCTAATAAAAACCAAGGATACTAAAATACATGTATTAAAGAAAAAATTTAAAATACTTGGAGTTCATCATGTACAGACACCAGAATTCAAAACAATGTAAAAGGAAAAAGATAAATTGCTAAGGCAAATAGTGTAGATAAAAGACCAAATGGAAATGTATAAAAAGAAAATTGAAGTCCTAAAGTGAGGATATTCTTCTTCACAGTCTACAAAGCTAGCAAACCCATATGAGGGGTTAGCCAAAGCATTATAAGAACTCAATATAAAATTAGATGAGGTTGAGAAGCTAAATAAATCAGTTTCTACACAAAATGAGGAGATAAAAGCTTTCAAGGAGTAGTGAAATGACAAAGACAAAATCATTGATAAATATCATATATTGAAGGCTAAGATGTTACAATATATAGAACAGTTATAGAATAAATTAACTAGTCATAGTTGGGGAGGTTAGATTAGTTTGGAGGGGGGAGATGGCGGATAGGTTTTTTATCTCCATTTCCTGCAGTGGGGTGGCTTGGGGTGTGGTAGCGGTCTTCTTTGTTTGGGGTTGGATTTTTACCAGGGTCGACGTGGCGGTGTATTGGCGTGCAGGTTTTTTGTGGGGACGCCCCCTTCTTCTTTTTGTCTACACTTCCTTTTATTTTCCTCGTTGGGATGGTGTCGGCTTGGGATGCAGAGTATTTTCCAAATACGGGTGGTTTGGGGAGTGATCCCATGGTAGGGAACCTAGAATCCCTTGTCGGAGTATCATTGGGATGTCTGGTGGTGAACCAACCGAATCCGGTTTCTACTCTGACATCTGTCCTAGTTTCAGAGATTCCTTCCCCAATCGATTTGTGTATTCAGGTGGCTTGGGTTTTTCATCTGCCTTTGTTTATGATTCATCGGTGGTTTCTTTGATGGGATTTGAACCTAAGTTGGATCCCCTTCTCGTTTTGTCAGAGGGTGATTTTGTATGCATTGGTTCTGAGCCTGAGGCTCTCTTTGATGGTGATATCTGGGCTACCCAAAAAAAGGAATTATTGGTGGCTGGTTCTTGTGCCCCTTTATCTCCGTCAGAGGCTTTTAACGACTCTGGTACTTTTCTAGAGACTGCGGTGACCGTGGGTGAGTTATTTAGTGTCATTGGTGCTCCGGATGGGGTTTCTAGACGCTCTATTTCTCCTCCTCAAAATCCTGGCTCTAAAGGTAACACTCGTGTTGTGGTTTGGGAGGGCCTGAAAGATGCAGTAGTTTCAAAGATTTATGTTCATAGAGGTACCCAATGTGCACGGGATAGGACCAATTCAGATAGTTTGGTTTTCGTAGAGGATATTGACATGGAACGTGTGCTAGAGTGTTTGGAACTAGTTGTGGTGGGTAGGGTGCACGGGAAGCGGTTGGGTGCTTCTTTATTACGATCTTGGGTGGATAAAACTTGGGTATCTAATATTTCTTTCCCTCCAAGTATTTTATTGTTAGCTAAGGGTTGGTTTGCCTTCGTCTTCTCTGCTTCTACATATGTTTTTTGGGTTCTGTCTAAAACTTGGAGTATGGTTGGTACACATATTCTTATTAAGCGATATACTCCCAATTTTGATGCTAAGAGGGAGAGAGTGGATGTGGTTCTTGTTTGGGTTTGGTTACTGGGCCTACCTATGCAGTACTAGAACCCTATTCGTTTATCGGCCATTGGAAACAAACTAGGTGAGTTCCTTGAAGCGGAATTTTCCTTTGAGGACACAGGTTTGATGTATGTGGTTAGGATATTGGTGAGGTTGGATATACATCCAGGACTTCTCAAGTATTTGACTATTGAGACAGCTTCTGGTTCTTTTATTCAACCATTGGATTATGAGGGAATACCTTTCAGGTCATACATGCCATGTTTATGGGCATGGAGTTGCATATTGCAAATTTCCTTTCAAGGGGATGGTACAAAGATCCTTGGGAGATGGTGTCGGTGATGCCTCGAGCCAATGTGGATTTGGGGTCCGGGTCTACTATGGGTTCCTGTTATAAAGATTCATGACATTGGCAGGGACATGGAGCACCACTCTTATTCACCTATTGGTATTTCTACGAGCGTCCTGGATTTGGATCAGAAGTCCACAAAGTTTCCTTGTCCAAGGTCTCTCCTGGTGTTGGGTAAGAAGTAGTCTTCCTTTTCTCCATTTTCTACTTCTATATCCGATTTGTTGCTTTCGTAGGGATTTTTTGGGCTGGATTATTTTCCTTCTGTGGGTTCCTCCCCTCTCTTCTCCTAGCCTCGCCCTGAGGTGGATTTTTGTACTCTCTCTCATGTTGGGGCTCTCTTTCCACCTTCTGTTAGTACCCATTTATCCCCTTCATTTTGTAATCAGGTGTCGGGAGTTATATATGTGTCTGGACCCTCCCTCCCTTCAGTGTCTCTTGGGGATGTGGGTAATTTGTTTTCTTCTTATGTTGGTCTTTCCTTCCCTTTGGAGTCTATACCTTCCTTTATTTCATCTACAATGTCATTGAATGGGACTCCTTCCCATTCAATCAACCAGTCGTCTTCTGGAACCCATTCTTCTGAGGGGTATAGGATTTGTTATTCTCTCCACAATAGGATTGTATTAATGAAGGATTTGGGTAGTTGTGGTGTGGAGGATCTGCTCGGGAAGGGTTTGGGTTCTCTTTCTCAAGCCCCGTCTTCGTCTCAAGGTCGGGATAGGAGATCACATTTAGTTCTGGCACAATATTAGGCCAGGGTTGATTTGGCCACTGGCAGACAATATTCCATTGAATGGGATCTTAGGGGAAAGCAACCCCAAGAGGTGTTCTCTCTATGAAAATCCTCTCTTTTAATTGTAGGGAATTGGTGAACCCTGCAAAAAAATCGTCCTTAAAAAGATTAGTTGTTTTTATCGGTATGAATGTTATTTTTCTTCAAGAAACTATGGGGCCTAGTGAACTTGTGGTTGGGACATTAGAATCTATTTTTCTAGGTTGGTCCTTTGCGGTGGTGGAAGCAAAGGGTCGATATGTGGGTCTAACCATTGGATGGTGTCTCAATCATTGTAACTGTGAATGGATTTGGGGTTTTGAATCGAGGATAGGTCTCAATATTTTCTCTACATAGTTGGGTCACACCTTGACACTTGTTAACATTTATGGTCCCTATGTTGATTAGCAGTGTTATTGGGACTCTCTAGAAAAGTGTTATTGGTTTTCTGAACAAGAGGTTATTTTGGGTGTGGATTTAAATGTTTCCTTGGGTGCGACCGAGGTATGGGGTACTCGAAAAATCCTGGACCCTCTCACTGATTCATTTACTCATTTTCTTGATCTCCATGGGTTGCTGGATTTAGAGCCGGTAAAATTACAGCCGACTTGGAGGAATAGGCGGGTCAGGGATGATCTAGTTGCTAAACGTCTGGATCATTTCCTTCTAAAGGAGGATCTGGTGGATTCTTTGGTCATTTCTCGACAATGGGTTGCTTGTAGTGGTGAATCGGACCACAATTTGATTGTTCTAGAATTATGTGGTAGGTTTCATCAGGCTCCCAACACCTTTAAGTTCTTTGAGGGTTGGTTAAAGGATCCAGAGTATCAAGCCTTGGTTTGTAATTTGTGGACCCCTTTAGGAAAAGACTCAACTACTCATGTTGTTATTCTTTTTCTGGAAAACCTGGAAAAAAAAAGTAAAATGGGCAACCATCTCCTGGGCACATGAGGAAAAATTAAAAGAGGAACATGAGATTTTACACATTGAAAATAGCCTGTTGGAATGGCAAGCCGACCCTAACAAGGATTTATGTTCCAGGGAGGGTAAGGATGAACTGGTACATTTGGAACTTCAGAGGAGGGGTATTTTGGATGAAAATGAAGCTTTGTGGACACTCAAAAGTTGTGCTATATGTCTTGCCTGCGGGGATGAGAATACAAAATTCTTCCATTATTTTGCCAAAGGTAGGAAATTAACAAACACTATTTGGGGTCTTAATTAGGGGGATGGTCAATTGGTAAATACTTTTGAAGGTCTATAATCCTTGGGGAATTCTCATTTTAAAGAACTTTTCAAGGCACAGGCGGGAACCTCGATTGTTGAAATTGTGAATGTGGTCAGGCTCTTCCCTCATTTTGTGGAGGAGGATGAACGAGTGTCTTTGATAGCGGAGGTGTCTGAACAAGAATTGTTGGTAGTCATGCGTTCTTTCCATAAAGTAAATATTTCAGGTCCTGATGGTTGGCCAATCGAATTTGACTTGGGTTTCTTCGACTTGTTGGGAAATGGAATTTTAAAAGTGGTGGAGGAATCCAGGAAAAATGGGCATATACACGATTCAGTTAATGCCACTTTCATCGCATTAATTCCCAAGTAGGACAATCCTACTACTTTTGATGATTTTCGACCTATTTATTTATGTAACAGTATATATAAGATCATCTCTAAAGTTATCAGTCAAAGACTAAAAGATATTCTTTGTAGGCATATTTCAAGCGAACAGTTTGGTTTTCTGGAGCGAAGGCAGATTCATGAGGCTATTTGGGTTTCACAGGAAAGTTTACACAGTTAAAAAGTAGGAAAATTAAAGGTGCACTTATTAAAATTGACCTTTTGAAGGCCTACGACAGGGTAAATTGGATTTATATCCAGATGTTGTTAATACATCTTGGATTTGGGGTCGATTTCACAAATTGGATTATGGGATTCCTATATAATGTGTATTTTTCCATTTTGATTAATGGTTCAGCTTCCTTGTTCTTCAAGGCGGAAAGAGGTGTTAGACGGGGATTCCCTCTGCCTCTACTTCTTTTTATTTTGGTTGTTGAGTGTCTTAGTCATTTCTTAATTAAGACAAAGTCTGTTGGAAACTTCAGAGGCATCAAAATTTCATCAAGTTTGTATATCTCCCATTTACTCTTTGTGGATGACATCTTAATTTTTTGTGACGGATCTCGGAGGGATATTGAAAAAATGTGTGAGGGGATAACTCTCTTCAAACAAGCTATGGGCATGGTAATCAATAATCATAAGTCTAGCATCACACTCTCTTACCTGGATGGGGGGGAGTCATTATCCATTACTTCTAGGCTTCCCTTTCGGGTCTTTGAATTGGATGAAGGAATGAAGTATCTTGGTTTTCAATTGAAACCCAATGACTATCGGAAGACCAATTGGTTGTGGCTCATTGCAAAACTTGAAAAAAGGATAAAGTGTTGGAGTCATCAGTTGCTATCTAGGGTTGGTCACTTAGTTCTTGTGAAGGCGGTATTGGAGGCTATTACGGTTTACTGGATGTCGTTAGCTTGGATACCAAAAGGTATTTTGGAGAAGGTGAGGAGGTTGTGTTTTTCTTATCTGTGGCAGGGAAACAAGGACAAAAAGGTATTGCCCCGGGTTTGATGGGATCAGATTGCTACACCAAAGGCCTTGGGTGGTTGGGGCTTAAAGAATATTTTTTTCTTTTTCAAAAGAACTTGTTGCAAAGAGCTCTTGGTGACTGATTAAAACTACTAATATATGGACATGTGTAGTTCATCACAAATATATTGCTCCCCTTTCTATTCTTGACTGGATTCAAACTGCAAATAAATCTTTGTCAGGAATATATATTATTTGGAAGGCCTTGATTAAGGCATTTCATCTCATTGGGAACTGTCTAGTGTGGCAGGTGGGTTCTGGGAGATTGGTTCGTCTTGGTATGGATCTGTGGCCTGGTTTCCATATGGGACACTTATTGTCAGTAGGGATTCAAAATAAATTGGCTCAGGGTGGTTTATTTTTTCTTGCTCGGGTTGGGGATATTATACAAAACAATGTGTGGCATCAAGGTTGGTTGTCGAGGCACAAGCTTGGTCTTCTGGAGGAGGAATATATTCAATGGGATAGATATCCTCAAGCACTCTCGGATGATTCCATTCAGTTGGATGATAGAGATGATGAATTTTTTGGGGATGGTGTTGGGGATGGGGAATATACTCCTTGTGTTGGTTATATAAAATTATGTGTGGACCTTCATCAATGGGACCCCCTCTGGTGGTGGAGGAAAATCTGGAAACAATCTTGTCCAGCGAAGGGAAAGTTGTTGGTTTGGTCAATTCTGGCAAACAATTTTCCTACCTAGGATAATTTGCAAAGGCATCTTTTCTCTAGGTCGAGATGATGTGATCTTTGTAAAACTCATTTAGAATCAGTGGAACATCTTTTTTTATATTGTTCATTTGTTCGGGATGTATGGGATTTTTCCATGATTTTGTTGCCCTCCCTCTAGAGCTGGCAAGGAAACTTCTTTGAATCATCTTTACAGGCATGGATTCATGGTCAAGGTCAAGTGGATTATCGAGATTTTCCTTTTATCCTAGCTTGGGGGATTTGGATCACTCAAAATGGGAAAATTTTCCAGGATGTGATCATTCCGACTGAAAGGGTGGTAGTCAATTGCATTGGGATCTTCAATTCTTTCTTGAGCTTGGGTGGTGGTGCATTGGCACAGACCCAGGTCTCTAGGGAGGTGGTTCCTGATTTTAGTCTCCCATGGGGATACTTTGATGGTGCTTCATCTTCTGATCAGACTAAGTGTGGTGGGGGCGGCTGTCTTTATTTGTCTAACTCTCATTTCTTTACCCTCAAAGCTAGTTTGGGGAATGGCTCAAACGACTGTTTTGAACTTTTGGCCTTAAAACTTCTTATACTTTTCATTGTGGAGAAGGGATGCAGATCATTACAATTTTTTGGTGATTCTTTAGCAATCATCAATTGGGATAATGGGGTTCACAGATGTACTTCGCATTAAAATTTTATTTGACTCTATCTCTTTTTCTCATATATACAGGGAAAGGAACCAATTGGTGGATAGGCTTTCCAAATAAGCCTCGCAGTTAGCCTTTGGACAATGGTATGTTGAAGAACATACATCAACGAGAATTCAAGGATTCTACCACAGACCCTTTCATGATAGACAAGATTCCTGATTTTGACATCTCTTCTCTTTTTGTGGGGAAAATATTATGGTTCATGCTAGGTCACAACTTGTTTTTTCTAATATAGCATTTGCTTCTATAGTTAGAGGATGTACTTTGCATTAAAATTTTATTTGACTCTATCTCTTTTTCTCATATATACAAGGAAAGGAACCAATTGGCGGATAGGATTTCCAAAGAAGCCTCGCAGTTAGCCTTTGGACAATGGTATGTTGAAGAACATACATCAGTGGGAATTCGAGGATTCTACCACAGACCCTTTCATGACAGACAAGATTCATGATTTTGGCATCTCTTCTCTTTTTGTGGGGAAAATATTATGGTTCATGTTGGGTCACAACTTATTTTTTCTGATATAGTATTTGTTGTATTGGTGGGATACCCACTATATTGAGGACTTAAATGTCAGTAGTTGGAAAGCGTTATGGCACTTGTTTGTTGTCTCCCTTAAAAATGGCACATGTTTGCATCTTGTCTTACAATTGGGTAATCTACTTGTCTCTGGGTCATACCAATATTATGATTCATTATACTCCTCCGGATCAACTGAAGAGTTCCCTAGTTAAATCCGCACTGTGATTTGGTCTATCTCTTAGTCGATTCAATATTTCCAAGTCACTTATGGTGCCTCACAATGTTCAAGAGAAGTTTCATCCCAAATCAATGACTTTGCAATATTACCAACCTTCATCCTTATGTCAATTTATTCTCATTTCATCCATCATATTATGTCACTTCCTGTGTCAGTTTCGTGTCGATCGTGGGGAAACAATCATGGCCCTCCTTCGATGAGTCTATTCATGTCAAATTCAACACATTGTCTGGTAATTAGACTTAGAAACCAGTTAGTACCTTGGGACCTGCATGCCTCAAAGGCAGGCCTCCTCGCTTTCGACAGTAGGTTTATGTCATTCACCTCTGATCAAATGGTTCCACGAATGTTCAACTTCATCTCATTTATTCACATTCACTACAATGTAATGGGGTACCTGAGGAGTCATTGTCATCATTAATTATTTACCTCGCACTTGTTAATGGTATACATTAATGACAGATAATCAAGTGGTTTCTACCATGTTCAACATCAACACATATATTCACATGGATAGAATCGTACTATTTTGGGATCGGGACGAAAACCCTGGGAACTCATCAAGAACCAAGGTTGGAATGGAAACTATTTGAGTAATTATAATATTCTAGTATAGTCATCAAGATGGAAATATTACTTATATATATATATATATATATATATATATTCACATAGATCCAATTTGTATTGGCCTGTGGATAGATTTTGTCATATCGTATCTCCATTGTGTATTCTTTCATGGCTACGACCTGATTAAGTCATTGAGATATGGATCCACATTTTATCTTTAGTGGCTATGTCCTTAGTAAGTGTTTTCATGGATCCGCAGTGTGTTTTTTGGTGGCCATGTTTTCAATCAGTTTATTCCGAGCATGGGTATGCCTACCTCGTGGATGATACATATTTACTTATCGATGTTTGTTTGTATCTTTTTCCCAACTCTCCTATTCCAACACCCTCTCATACATATTTTTGTAAAGTGTTTCGGAAATCGTATTTTCTTATGAATTCACACTTTAGGGGGAATCTATTACACACCAAAATATCGCACTGAAGTCTCACAAGTGTCGTATTACCAAATGTTGCATTTAAGTGTCACACTTTCTTCACCATTAAAAAATGCATGTCATAATCCCTAGAAAAGTTGGAAGGGAAATCTATAATTTGGAGGTAAAAATACAATATTTTTCCTTGATTTATTGACCTTTTTTTAGCTTCATCACTCCCTTACCCATGTATAAGGGGCGATGAACCCTTGTCATTTCTCCTTGCTCAGTTATAGGGGAGTGAAATTATCGCTCTGTGTCCAGTTATAGGGGAGAGATGAAGTGGTTACAACTAAGTTTCCTTCTTTTGGGGATAAGATTCGGGTAGATCTAAGTTGGTTTGGTTAAAGGATTTGAGTCATATCTCTTTGCTCCATCCTATGAAAATTCAATGGTCTTTTTATTAGACAAATCCCAACCTCATGAGCTAAATCCTCACTTGATCTAACCATATTCTCAAAATACCTCATGGTTTTTGTTCCCTCAAAGCCTATATAATGAAATCCATACTTGAGTGAAAGAGGGGAGAATCCATTAGAGCATCATACTTATGATTGTATGAGATCCAAGGGGCTAGAAAGGAGAGCTTGTAGGAGTTGTTGCAATGTCAAACTTGAGATTATAAGTGCTTCCATTTTGTTGGATTTCCATTAATATATAACTTGGCCTATTCCTATCATGTCAATGCTTTCAAGTGTATGCATGTCTATTGTTGTTAAAATTCATCACATATAGGTCTATTTTCACTTAACAATATAGTGTGGAAGAAGGAGCTTTCGCTTTGTTCTTTTACAGTATTTTCTTGCACCTAGGATCTTGGACATCAAGGTCAAAGGCTAGAGCCGCAAGGACAATTGATGTGAAAAGGTAAGTCAACCATCTCTTACTTCTCATTCTAATTGTTGATATAGGTCTAGGGGGAAAGTAGTTCACCATTTTTTTTCTTTTGTCTTGGATCAAGAGGGTTCTTTATCCAAGGGGGGTTTCACATGTCCGTGGGGGGAACTTTACCATAACAATGTTATTATTTAATAATAAAACTCATGTATTTTCGTAGGTTGATCATTCCATTGAATGTGATAACGATGAATCTAATGGCTCATATTATATTTCTCCACCCCCAATGCTCGACAGTTAAAAAGGGGGGGTCTGAAAATCAATATTGTGGTTTTAGTTCGAGAAACGTGGAAAGTGCATGCTCATTTCTCCCCCCCCCCTATGGTTTTAAAAACCACTTGGGAACCCCCCCAAAAAATGAGCAAGAAATTGACATGTAGTCTTACCAATGTCAGGTAATAAAAACATAAGGGACTATTTTATTTGAAATTTTATATATTTAATTAGTTGCACAAACCAATATAATATTTCCATGTATTTGAGGTAAATTTTAGTGGTTTAAAGTAAAATTTCTCGTAGTTAAATCTTTATTTACGAGAACTTGAAGCACGTGACATTGCTCAATTTACCAACACAAATTACCAACCTAGCTCGAGTCTCCTCTCAAATAAATTTATCCCAAGTAATTTGAAATCTCCCCTTTCCTTCAACGTTTTAAGCTCAAATATGAAATCGACAAAATTGGATAAAACCAAAATGTCCCTTCAGTGTTTTTTCTCTAACATCTAGCCTACTTTCGGAGATTCCTTCCCCGATCGATTTGTTGTATTCGAGTGGCTTAGATTTTTCCTCTACCTTGGTTTGTGAGTCGTTGGTGGTTTCTTTGACGGGATTTGAACCTGGGTTGGATCCCCTTTCGGTTATGTCAGAGGGCAATTTTGTATGCATTGGTTTCGAGCCTGAGGCTCTCTTTGATGGTGATATCTGGGGTACCCAAAAAAAGGAATTGTCGATGGATGATTCATGTGCCCCTTTCTCTCCGTCGGAGGTTTTAAACGACTCTGGTACTTTTCCAGAGACTACGGTGACTATGGGTGAGTTATTTAGTTGGGTTGGTGCTCCAGACAAGGTTTCTAGACGCTTTGTTTCTCCTCCTCAAAATCCTAGCTCTAAAGGTAACTCTCGTGTTGTGGGTCAGGAGGGCCTGAAAGACACGGGGGTTTCAAAGAATTCTATGCATAGAGGTACCCTGTGTGCACGGTATAGGACTGACTCAAATAGTTTGGTTTTCGGAGAGGATATTTACATGGAACATGTGGTAGAGTTTTTAAAATTGGATGTGGTGGGTAGGGCGCGTGGGAAGTGGTTGGGTGCTTCTTTATTGCGATCTTGGGTGGATAAAACTTGGGTATATAATATGTCTTTCTCTCCAAGTATTCATTTGTTAGCTAAGGGTTGGTTTGCCTTCGTCTTCTCTACTTCTACAGATGTTTTTTGGGTTCTGTCTAAAACTTGGAGTATGGTTGGTACGCATATTGTTATTAAGCGATGGACTCCCAATTTTGTTGCTAAGCAAGAGAGGGTGGATGTGGCTCCTGTTTTGGTTCGGTTACCGGGCCTACCTATGCAGTACTAGAACCTTGTTCATTTATCGGTCATTGGAAACAAACTGGGTGAGTTCCTTGAAGCAGACTTTTCCTTTCAGGACACAGGTTTGATGCATGTGGTCAGGATATTGGTGAGGTTGGATCTACGTCTGGGACTTCTCAATGAATTGAATATCGAGACGAATTTCAGTTCTTTTATTCAGTCATTGGATTATGATGGAATACCTTTTAGGTGTCATAGATGCCATGTTTATGGGCATGGAGTTGCATATTGCAAATTTCCTTTCAAGAGGAAGGTGCAGGGATCCTTGGGAGATGGTGTTGGTGTTGCGTCAGGACGTGTGGATTTGGGGTCCGGGGCTACTGGGGGTGCCCATACGGTTGTTACAAAGATTCATGACATTGGCAGGGACAGGGGGTAGCACTCTAGTTCACCTATTGGTATTGCCATGGGCGTCCTAGATTTGGATCAAGCTAAGGTTCATAAGTCCACAAAGTTGGCTTGTCCAAGGTCTCTCCTGGTGTCAGGTAAGAAGAAGTCTTATTTTTCTCTGGTTGCTACTTCTAAATCTGATTTGTTGCTTCCGTAGGAATTTTGGGACTAGATGATTTTCCTTCTGTGGGTTCCTCCCCTCGCTTTTTCCAGCCTCGCCCTGGGGCATATTTTTGTACTCTCTCTCCTATTGGGGCTCTCTTTCCATCTTCTATTAGTACCCATTTATCCCCTTCATTTTTTAATTAGGTGTCAGGGGTTATATGTGTGTTTGGGGCTTCCCTCCCTTCGGTGTCTCTTGGGGATGTGGGTAATTTGGTTTCTTCTTATGATGGTCTTTCCTTCCCTTTGGAGTCTATACCTTCCTTTCTTTCATCTACAATGTCATTGAATGGGACTCATTCCCATTCAAGAAACCAGTCGTCTTCTGGCACCTAGTCTTCTAAGGGGTATAGTATTCACTATTCTTTTCACAACAGGGTTGTATTAACTAAGGATTTCGGTAGTTGTGGTGCGGAGGATCTTCTCGGGAAGGGTTTGGCTTCTCTTTCTCGAGCCCCATCTTCATCTCAGGGTTGAGGTAGGAGATCACATTTAGTTCTGGCACAAGATCGGGCCAGGATTTATTTGGCCTCTAGCAAACAATCTTCCATTGAATGGGTGCTTAGAGAAAAGCAACCCCAATAGGTGTTCTCTCTATGAAAATATTCTCTTTTAACTGTAGGGAATTGGAGAACCCTGCAAAAAAATCATCCTTAAGAAGATTAGTTGTTGTTATCATTCCGGATGTTATTTTTCTTTAAGAAACTATGGGGGCTAGTGAACTTGTGGTTGCGACGTTAGAATCTCTTTTTCCAGGTTGGTCCTTTGTGATGGTGGATGCAAAGGGTCGATCTCGGGGTCTAGCCACTAGATGGTGTCTCAACCGTTGTAACTGTGAACAGATTTGGGGTTTTGAATCAGCGATTGGTCTCAATATTTTCACTATAGAGTTGGGTCGCTGATTGGTAGCGTTAATGGTACTCTCTGGAAAAGTGTTCTTGGTTTTCTGAACAAGAGGTTAATTTGGGTGGGGATTTGAATGTTTCCTTGGGTGCAGCGGCGGTATGGGGTCCTCGAACAAGCCCGGACCCTATGAGTGATTAATTTACTCATTTTCTTGATCTCCATGGTTTGTTGGATTTAGAGCCAGCAAAATTACAGCCAACATGGAGGAATAGGTGGGTCGGGGATGATCTGGTTGCTAAACGCCTGGATCATTTCCTTCTGAAGGAGGATCTAGTGGATTCTTTGGTCCTTTCTCAACAATGGGTTTCTTGTAGTGGTGAATCGGACCACAATTTGATTGTTCTAGAATTATGCGATAGGGTTCATCGGGCTCCCAGCCCCTTTAAGTTCTTTGAGGGTTGGTTAAAGGATCTAGAGTATCAAGCCTTGGTTTGTAATTTGTGGAACCCTTTAGAGCAAGAATCAACTACTCATGTTGTTATTCTTTTTCTGGAAAACCTGAAAAAAAAAAAGAAAAAAAAAGAGTAAAATAGGCAACCATCTTCTGGGCACATGAGAAAAATTAAAAGAGGAACATGAGCTTGTACACATTGAAAAGACCCTGTTGGAATGGCAGGCCGACCCTGACAAGGGCTTATGTTCCAAGGAGGGTAAGGATGAACTGCTACATTTGGAACTTCGAACGAGGGATATTGTGGATGAAAAGGAAGCTCTATGGAGACTCAAAAGTTGTGTTATATGGCTCGCATGTGGGGATGAGAATACAAAATTCTTCTATTCTTTTTCCAAAGGTGGGAAATTAACAAACACTATTTGGGGTCTTAATTAGGGGGATGGTCAATTGTTCAATACTTTTTAAGGTCTATAATCCTTGGGGAATTCTCATTTTAAAGAACTTTTCAAGGCACAGGCGAGATCCTCAATTGCTGAAATTGTGAATGTGGTCAGGCTCTTCCCTCATTTTGTGGAGGAGGATGAACATGTGTCTTTGATGGCGGAGGTGTCTGAACAGGAATTTTTGGTAGTCATGCGTTCTTTCCATAAAGTAAATATTTCAGGTCCTGATGGTTGGCCGATTGAATTTTACTTGGGTTTCTTCGACTTGTTGGGAAATGGAATTTTAAAAGTGGTGGAGGAATCCATGAAAAATGGGCATATACATGATCCACTTAATGCCACTTTCATCGCATTAATTCCAAAGTCAGAAAATCCTAATACTTTTGATGATTTTAGACCTATTTCTTTATGTAACTGTATATATAAGATCATCTCTAAAGTTATCAGTCGAAGACTAAAAGATATTCCTTCTAGGCATATTTCAAGCGAACAGTTTGGTTTTCTGGAGAGAAGGCAAATTCATGAGGCTATTTGGGTTGCACAGGAAGGTTTACACAGTTTAAAAAGTAGGAAAATTAAAGGTGTGGTTATTAAAATTAACCTTTCGAAGGCCTACGACAAGGTAAATTGGTTTTATATCTGGATGTTGTAGATACATCTTGGCTTTGGGTGGATTTCACAAATTGGATTATGGGATGCCTATCTATTGTGTCTTTTTCCATTTTGATTAATGGTTCATCTTCCTTGTTCTTCAAGGTGGAAAGGGGCATTAGACAGGGATTCCCTCTGCCTCTACTTATTTTTCTTTTGGTTGCTAAGTGTCTTAGTCGTTTCTTGATTGAGGAAACGTAAGTTGGAAACCTTAGAGGCATTAAAATTTCATCGGGTTTGTATATCTCCCATTTACTCTTTATGGATGACATATTAATTTTTTGTGACGGATCTCGGTGGGATATTGAAAAACTGTGTGAGGGACTAACTCTCTTCAAACAAGCTATGATCATGGTAATCAATAATCAGAAGTCTAGCATCACACTCTCTTACCTGGATGGGGGAGAGTCACTATCCATTACTTCTAAGGTTCCCTTTTCAGTCTTTAAATTGGATGAAGGATTGAAGTATCTTGGTTTTCAATTGAAACCCAATGACTATCGGAAGACCGATTGGTTGTGGCTCATTGAAAAACTCGAAAAAAGTCTAAAGTGTTGGAATCGTTGTTGGCTATCTAGGGCTAGTCACTTAGTTCTTGTGAAGGCGGTATTGGAGGCTATTCTGGTTTACTAGATGTCATTAGCTTGGATACCAAAAGGTATTTTGGAGAAGGTGAGGAGGTTGTGTTTTTCTTAACTGTGGCAGGGAAACAAGGAAAAAAAGGTATTTCCCTTGATTCGATGGGATCAAATTGCTACACCAAAGGCCTTGGGTGGCTGGGGCTTAAAGAATATTTTTTTCTTTTTCAAAATCACTTGCTGCAAAGAGTTCTTGGTGAATGATTAAAATTACTAGTCTCTGGACCCATGTAGTTCATCAAAAATATATTGCTCCCCTTTCTATTATTGACTGTATTTGAACTACAAATAAATATTTTCCAGGAATATATATTATCTGGAAGGCCTTGATTAAGGAATTTGATCTCATTGGGAACTGTCTGGTGTGGCAGGTGGGTTCTGGGAGATTGGTTTGTCTTGGTATGGATCTGTGGCATGGTTTCCATATGGGACACTTATTGTCAGCAGGGATTCAAAATAAATTGGCTCAGGGTGGTTTTTTTTATCTTGCTCGGCTTGGGGATCCTATACAAACAAATTTTCGGCATCAAGGTTGGTTGTCGGGGCACGAGCTTGGTCTTCTGGAGGAGTATTATAATCATTGGGATAGATATACTCAGGCACTCCGGGATTCTTCCATTCAGTTGTTTGATAGAGATTATGAATTGATTTGGTATGGTGTCGAGGATGGGGAATATACTCCTTGTGTTGGTTATATAAAATTATGTGTGGACCTTCATCAACGAAACCCCCTATGGTGGTGGAGGAAGATCTAGAAACAGTCTTGTCCCGCGAAGGGAAATGTGTTGGTTTGTTCGATTCTGGCAAAAAAAATTCCTACCTGGGATAATTTGCAAAGGTGTATTTTCTCTGGGCCGGGACGATGTGCTCTTTGTAAAGCTCATTTAGAATCGGTGGAACATCTTTTTTTACATTGTTCATTTGTTCGAGATGTATGGGATTTTTGTAGGATTGTGTTGCCCTCCCTCTGGAGATGGCAGGGAAATTCCTTTGAATCAGATTTACAGGCATGGCTTCATGGTTGGGGTCAAGTGGATTATCGAGATTTTCGTTTTATCCTGGCTTGGGGGATTTGGATCACTCGAAATGGGAAAATTTTCCAGGATGTGATCATTCTGGCTGAAAGGGTGGCAGTTAATTGCATTGGGATATTTAATTCTTTCCCGATATTGGGTGGCGGTGCATTGGCACAACCCCGGGTCTCTAGGGAGGTGGTTATTGACTTTAGTCTCCCATGGGAATACTTTGACGGTGCTTCCTCTTCTCATCAGACTAAGTGTGGCGGGGGCGGCTGTCTTTATTTCTCTAACTCTCATTTCTTTACCCTCAAAGTTGGTTTGGGGAATGGCTCAAACAACTATTTTGAACTTTTGGCCTTAAAACTTCTTATACTTTTCGTTGTAGAGTAGGGATGTAGATCATTATAAGTTTTTGGTGATTCTTTAGTAATCATCAATTGGGCTAATGGGGTTCATGAATGTACTTCGCATTAAATTTTTATTTGACTCTATCTCTTTTTCTCATATATACAAGAAAAGGAACCAATTGGTGGATAGGCTATCCAAAGAAGCCTCATAGTTAGCCTTTGGAAAATGGTAGGTTGAATAACATACATCAGTAGAAATTCGAGGATTCTACCACAAACCCTATCATGACAAATAGGATTCATGATTTTGGCATCTCTACTCTTTTTGTGGGGAGAATATTATGGTTCATGCTAGGTAACAAATTGTTTTTTCTAATATAGTATTCTCTTCCATTGTTAGAGGATGTAGTTCACATTAAAATTTTATTTGACTCTATCTCTTTTTCTCATATATACAGGGAAAGGAACCATTTGGCAGATAGGCTTTCCAAAGAAGCCCCATAGTTAGCCTTTGGACAATGGTATGTTGAAGAACATACATCAACGGGAATTAGAGGATTCTACCACAGACCCTTTCATGACAGACAAAATTCATGATTTTGGCATCTCTTCTCTTTTTGTGGGGAAAATATTATGGTTCATGCTAGGTCACAACTTTTTTTTTCTGATATAGTATTTGTTGTATTGGTGGGATACCCACTATATTGAGGACTTAAATGTCGGTGGTTATTTCAGATGGATATTTTTTGGGGGACTGGTATTATTTGAAGAAATTTGGTTATGTATCTTTGATGCATGTTTTGCATCACTTGGTGGTTAGAATCTTATTACTGGAGAATATGTACATATCTATGTCAAAATAGATGGTAGATATTTGTGTATGTAATTTTTTTATTATATAATGAAATTACGAATTTTTCCAAGGAAAAAAAATTGACTAGAAAGCCATATCTAGTAAAATCTAGACATCTTATTTGGGATCAAATTATCTTTGAAATTAATAAAATATAGGATTATTTCAAGATAATTGGAAAAGTGGTTTCCCTTGTTGATGAAGCAGGTAGAGCTATACAACAAGCATTTCAAGAATTTGGAACCAGACCTCAAGTGGCTACAAGAATCATTAAGTTTCTCAATTCTAACTTGAATGAAGCATTGAAGAATAGAGGGATAAAGTACATAACATCAATGGTGACGAAAACAAAAAATATTTTTACAAAAAGAAATCTAATAAAGCAGGCACAAAATAAATGTATAATGGTCAAAAGGAATATTGAGGATTTTACCAATAAGTTTGATAACTTGGTAAAAACAGGATTACATACTATATGGGATGATAAATGTAATATTTTGACCTATAAAAATTACAAAAGGGACTTGTTTAAATTCAGAGAGAATCAGGATAAATTTCAAGAAATAAATGAAGTCTTAAAAGGAAAAACTATAGTGGATATCCTCGTAGATGATTTCTATTTGTTGTGGAAGGTCAAAAAAAATTCTCAAATTCCCCTTCATATGAGAAGTACATAGAATTGGATATTGCATACGTGAAGATGATGGCTTTTAACTACCCATCAAGTGAAAATTGGCGACTTCTATTTCAGTTGCTTACAGAATGAGTCATCAAAACAACTAAAGCAAAATCAGGAGATATTTTTGGGAAAATCTCAAGTTCGAATGGATTCATTACTTTCTTTGTAAAGTTAGATCTGTTGTTTTAATTTTAAGGAAAAAAATATTTCTTGATTGTTGGAGATATTACACACTCATCTAGAATTATTTTCATAACTTTGATAGTCCAATGTTGAGAACACTTCTCTTAGATGAGAATATTTTCTCTAGAGAATATTTTCTCTAGAGAATATTCTCCTACAATATAGGGCACTCCTCTTCAGTTCAAAGCCAGTTACACTCAGTTAGACTAGTTTAATTCACTCATGCATGGAAAATTCGGTTTTATCACCAGTAGTTACATGTGTTTCTCTCACTTCCACACGTGCGACTTAATTAACTGATGATTGCATGGATCAGTTGACTAGGAATAGGTGGCAATTCACTCCAATGTCCTGTATTGAGTGTATATATCTCTCTAGATCACTACTATGGCACATTAGTTACTCATGTAGCCTATATCTATTGTAAATTATTCACTCTTTGTGTGTGGAATATGGATAATAGAAATTCTTTCATTCTTTCCTCCAATTTTTTTCTTCTCTTCACACCATTTGCAAGTTGTGTACATTTTCATTGTTAGATAGATATTTTATGCAGGTATCTCAGAAAATATACATGGTATCATAGCCCACGGGCTGCTAGGAAGAAGGTGCACCAACTCTTTATTTGTAGGTACTAAAGATTTAAAAACGTAAGAAGAATGGAATTTCCATCATTTGCAATTCTAACGTCGTATAACTATTTGGAGTGAAGCCAAATATTCTAATTATTTTTATAAGTAGATGATTATACCAAATAAACATGGCAATGAAAGTAGATCTTGATTCCGCCGATGAGAAAAATTACTTTCTCAATAGACAAGATATGGTCATAGGATGTATCTTCTGGTCTATTTATCCTAAAATTTTCCACCAAGTATATGATGAATCACGAGACTCAAATCCAAATGACCTATGGACCAGATAAGAGGTTCTATTCGGGAATAAAGAAGATTGTGAATATTGTGAATATTGCATGTAGGATATTGAAAATATACATCCATAAGAGAAACCATCAGAAGATCAAGCCTCTTATTTTGAAGAGTCTTCTACACAAGTACCTGCACACACAAAAATTCCATTAATTGAAAATGATGTCTACTCCATTTTAGATTTTTTTTCTAAATTTCATGTTGAATATTTCATGCATGCATCTCACATGCATACACTTTTACATGTGATATGCATGCATCTCAGGATCCATATGCATGTGCCATGCATGCATTTCAGGTGCCAAAATGACGGTCGTGCACATCATATTCAATTATGAAATTTTTTTAGTAGAATTTGTAGAAACAAATTGTACATTTAAATTCCTCTTGCAAAAATACCCAATTTCAAAAAACAATCATCTAAAACGGAGTCCGTGAAGTGAAGTTATGAGCATTTTAAAATTAGAAAAATTTCAGCGTTTTTCCATAAACAACCACACGATTTTCAAAGTTTCATCCAAACTTCAGTTGGATCTTCTTCATTACAAAAAACAAAAGTGGATATGTGTAGACATATCACTGGTGCATATACTTCACCATATTCATGTTGACATCTACATCTTCAACAAAATCTTCACTGATCAGAAACCCGCATAGTTGTGAGGTCTTCGTGGAGTGAAGGACACAGTTTCCTTTTGTTCCTTTTCGTTTTTTTTTTTTTCTTATGGATTGTACCTTGAGGGGGGGGTTTCCCATGAGGTTTTCCCTCTTTCCTCATTTTTTAGTGTCTCTTTCTTCTTATATGCATATCACAATGGGTACCTAGCATGGCCTTTGTTGTTGGGACCCATTCATCATGTACACCCTAGTAGTGTTCAGGGAGGGTGTTGGAGATATCACACGCTCACCTACAATTATTTTCCTATGTTTGATAGTCCAATGTTGAGAACACTTCCTTAGATGAGAATATTCTCTCTAGATAATATTCCCCTTGTAACACCCTGGTTTTAACACTTATGAACTAGAATGTATTATGTAAATGTGACTTAGGTTGGTGATCTAGTAAAGTTGAAAAGGGGCCAGAGTGCCTAGGAAATGTAATACTTCATATACATTAATAAAATACATCGTTGTCTGCAAGACGAATAAGGAAAAAATATATAGGGGGATATGATTCCATGAGAGAGGGGGCTTGAGGGGCTAAGTCTTTTTATTATTATTTTATTTTACCCATAATGGATTTTATGGAGAAAACGGGTTACATGAGCTTCTGGTCTTCATGTAATTTAAAGATCCCTTGGGGGTTGTTTTGGGCCTTCTTCATCTTCTTCCCCTTGTTCTTCTTCTTCTTCCTTTTTCCTCACTCATTCCAGATATTTTGTGTGGTCTTGGTATGCGCATAGATATGAATGGTTGTTTGGGTGGCTCTTGGTTAATTTTTCTCATAGTTGTGAATCTTGAGAGTCCCAGTATGGAGATTCTTTACCAGAAGCACTAGAGCCCTGGAAGGACATGGACAGCCTGAGGGACTACGTAGAAGAGAAGGGGGTCCATTATCTTGGGTTACGTAGGCTGGGTACAACAGAGTTGGTGTACTTTGGATTGTTGTGAGTGTTGAAAGGCCTGTTAGTTATGATATTGATGGCAATTCGGATAGAACTACCCACAACTAAGAATACTTGGAGTTTCCAATAGGCAGATTTCCTAACCAGTAGCACTGGAGCTCTGGGAGAAATAACATATCCTAAGGGATTGCATGGAATAGAAGGGTGTCCATTTATTTAGGTTGTGCAGGTTGAGAGGGAAAGAGACCTAGAAATTCAGATTTGTTGTGTGGTTGGGAAACCTGAGAATTAGTTAGCCAATTGTTGTGTGTTTTAGATTTGGCCTAGGACCTGTCCTTATGGATTCATAGCCTTGGCTTAGAGGTGACCTCTTGTTGAGAGTAAAATAATAGCAGTGTCTATGGTTGGGAGGAACGTCCTTGATCTGTAGCCAGTTGGTGAACATTTACTTGCAAAGATAAGTGCTCTCTGTGTTTTCTGTGTAATATTTATTTTCGTTGTGTATTTAATTATCTCTTAGATATATATTTTTAGTCTACATGTCTATTGGTTATTTGTTGTGCATGGCACATTGTTTACTACTTTATGTTGTAGTAGGGATCTTGTCTTATGCATGTGGTTTTCATGCCTCTTTTATGAATGAGAATTCTTTTGATTTTGAGATAAGTTCAGAGAACTTAGTCTTGGGACTGCAACGTGCTCGGCCTGTGGGTGGTTGGGTATGTTATAGATTGGTATCAGAACTATAGGTTGAAACATTGGGTCGGTATGGGCCTAATCTGCTGGTCATATTCTTGTGGTTGAGATCGATTTATGACCTTGAAATCATGAATGGCATTGCAGAGTCTACACAAAATCTAGAATGTCGTAGATCCTTTGTAAGAGATTGAAGGATCATGACCATCCCTTTCAAATTTGAGAGAGATCACCACCAAGGGAACAAGGGAGATATGGATCATTGGATCAGAGGGTAGGTGAATGAGGGTCATCCGATAAAGGTGAAACTAAAGTTTGGGAAAGGTTAAGTCTCATCCATCAGATCTAGATTGTTGATCATCAGTCGTCGATTGAGGCCAAGCATGAAAGGAAAGACTTCAGAACTTTGTCGCTTCGGCAATATTGGTAGGCAGGAAAATCCTGAACTTGGAGGCGCAGAGGGATCTCTATCGTTGATCGTGGTCACCCAGAATTGACCACTTCGGCAGTTTTCACTCCGGGAGTTTTAAACCTTGTTGAACTGCTACAACTCGAAGCCCTAAAGCGTCAAAGTCCTAGAATTTATATTGACCATTAGATCGAGGGAAGCACCTTGGGAGTGTTGTGGGTCGTCAGATATAGCAGTGGTGGAAGGGTAGAAAAGTTCAGACTTTGGAAATTCACCACTCCGGATATTAATAAGTATGTTGCACAGAAAAACCCTGAAACATTGGTGCCCCGAAGTGTCGAATGCATGGAAGTGTAAAGCTGTGATGTCACGCGGACCGTCAAACTTGGATTAATGATTGTGGATCATCCATGTGTTTGATGATTTGGATTATGCCATGTGGCAGGGGTGTCGTGTGGGGACACGTTTCACCCGAATTTGGTACCTTTTGGACCTCGATCTGTTCATTTTTTAGTGACACATGGAACATGTGCCACGGCTCCACATCACCCTAGGTGACATCAGCGTGTCATGTCATCTCTAGGAGTATGTGCCTCCGGGAGTTTCCAAGTTTCTATCAGTGAAAAGTGTCGAAGCTCGAAGTCACGAAGGCATGCAACCCATGGATCTAGGATTCCTTCGAGACCTTTCTCGACCGTTGGATTAAGTCGTGGAAGAATAGGGTAAGTACTTCGGAGGATTGTCACTCCGAGGAAGTGGTAGACTCAGGAGTGGAATTATCTCGGAGCCCCGGAGTGGAGAATTTCCAAAGTGTGTGAGGATCGTCCGTCCAAACACTTGATTAAATATCGATCGTCCGATTAAATCGTGGATGAAAAATGTAAGTACTTCGGTGGATTGCCACTCTGGGGAAGTGGAAGACTCAGTAATTGAAACATCCTGGAGTGTTCAATTTACAAATTGGTTGAGATTCGTCCATCTCAATGCTTGATTAAATCGCAACCGTTGATTATGTTGAAGCCTCCAGATGGGGGCGGGACCATCCATTCGACGGGAGATTAAATATTGACCATTCGTTTTTTCTAGTGGAATGATTAATGGGTTCAGTGAATCGTAACTCCGAGGGAAAACATAAGTTGGTAGAGGAAAATAGTTGAAGGCCAAATTCTGAAGGACTTGGTCCCAGCGTCGATCCGATGCTAAGGTAAAAAGGGCCTGGAAGTAAATCATCCCTCGGACTTGGTGTTCATGCAAGATACTATGTAGAAAAACATAGAGCAGGGCACTAAAGAGTGATTAAGCCCGTGATTTCGAGTCGTGGTCATGTAGAACTTGATTTGAAGGAAGTGCCTTTGCAGTTTTTGATTTTTTGTATCAACTAAGGGGGTTGAAAGTGGTTTTTCAGGGATCCCTAACTTTTAGCTCCGATATCTGATCGGGGCAAGACTACAGTCATTGGAAAGTTGATTCAGAGGATTTAGAGGAAAATAACAAGGACCTATTATAATATGAAGATTGATATAATTTTCTTCATTAATTAAATAGAAAAGGTACCTATAAATTTAATTGGCAATTTTGTATGATATGTATAATTCTAACCAGATGATTGCTTGCATATTTTGGCAGGATTAGAGGTATAATCAGATCAATTCTAGTCTAGGATCATATGTTAGGGTCATGGAGGTTGTTATCACCATAACAATTCTTAGATGGGATCCAAGTTTCAGATTTAGCAGAAGGCTTGAGCAGTGTGGGGAGGCGATAAATTTGGAGGATAGGGTCACACCTAGCGAAAAAGGGATAAGTATAGTGGAGGTGCGAAAGATGATGGGGCTCGGTGGGACACGAATCTCAAACACCCCAGATCGACGGTCAAGAGAAGTATTGGGTGAAGAAATAGCACGAAGGTTAATCGCTCGAGAACGGGCTAGGAAAAATACTATGGTTTTGGCTCGCAGACACGTGGCACCACCAGGGGTACATCAAAGCAAAAAGTGGTTTACCCAAAATTGCTTTTGCCTCACCCCCGATATCGAAACGTGCATATAAAAGGAGGACCCTGGTCATTATTTTATGGTATTTCAAATCATTTGAATGTTTGAAAATTGGCGCAAACGCTCCGTTCGAACTAAATCTCAACAGCAAACCAGAATTGCACAATCTTCGCCCATTCACAGGTATATGTCATCATGGCCACGACTCCTACCATTTTATCCGTAACAGAACAAGATCATGCCCCGAAAGAGGAAACCCTAATTGACAGGGATTCTGATATATTCAACACAGAAATAACTGTCTCACCCATTTTCGTATCCAGAGCCAATTTGCTAGATAATGTTGAGAAACGAATACCTTTCCTCGAAGCAGCCCAATCCTCCATAGCCACTTACGTCGTCGAAATTGCATTCCCTTTCCCAGAATTCGTAATTTGGTGTGCAGAACAATACTCGCAGGAAGAAAGGGTCATTTTGAATAAGTTAGGGTCAGAGGTCCTGTGCAGAGTAGATAACCCATCAATTCGACATGCCCTAGGTACACCAGAGTCTTCCCTAGCAACGAACGAGCCCTTCGAGGAAGAGAAATTAATTATAGTTTATAGAGAATGTCCCCTCGAGGTCAAAACACTATTTTTGCAGACCATTGCTAAACTCGAACACCATTCTGAAATTTTGTCGTTGCCTATGGATATGAGCATCATGGTCATTGAGGTCCAGAGGGCTTGTTCCTTATTGAGTCATATTCTAGGTTTAGATAACGACGAGTTTGTAGTAGAGGTCGTGTTGGGTTTTTTGTTGACCTTTTTTTAGTCAGAGTCTGGTCAGTCAATATGTATCAGTTTTGAAGGATTCATCGTTGATAATATGCACAAACAGCTGGTAAATTTCCATTCACTGAGGCACTTCAGGTATTACACGCACTTGTTGAGAATTTTCCTAGAAACAAACTAGATAGAGTTCCCCGAAGCTGCATTCATCTTGACTGAATGCAAAAGGATCACGATGCTCATTTTTATAAATAAGATCATGTCCAGATTTTATAGCCTAATATTTAACACTAGCTTGCCAAGGGTTTTAGAAGAAATTAAAATCTCTTTACAACCAAATACATAGAACAAGGTAGGAGATTGGGTGTTGTTCATGCACTCCACTATAATTTGGGTATATGGTTATCAAGAGGGACCTTACCTTTTACCTGTTTTCTTGAATCCCAGAGTCTTTGCCCTAGATTTCATCAAGCAAAGAATCATCTTAGAAACAGAACATTTTATGAAAATGCACAAAGAATCTAACTTAAAGTTCCTTTCATAATAGGACCCTTTGTGGTAAATACTAGATCATGTTTGCCTCAGATCTAGGCCAAGCTCAATGACTTCAGATTTTCATAGTTACAAGGGAGGAAATATGATCCTCTACAAGTCATATCTAAAAGAATACTGATGAGAAAACAAGGCCCCTATGAGCATGAGCATGTTGAAGTATTTGATAAACTGGAAAATATGGAGACCTGTGCAAATATGGAAGTCATTTTACAGCTTGATCAGACACAACAAATAGAGTTAGCCCTGCAGCAGATCCAGACGCAGAAAACTTCTCCAAAGTTGATTATTAAAGATCCCAAGATGAGTAGTTATAACAAAAGGAACAACTTAGAGGCCCTAGGCACCAATGGTCAGCAAAATGTTCTCAAGAAAACAAAAAGCACACAGTCCCCATAAATAGTAAACCTGGAGGAGGAAGAACCTAAAGAGAAAATGAGCATGGAAATGGTGGAGAGTAGAACCAAAAATGAAGGAGTTAATACAGAGAGCACCCCATAGGGTGAAAACAGCTCAAGAGATTTCAGTAGCAAAAAACATATCTTTAATAAATCACCTGGAGCGGTCTACCAATCCAAAGAAGATATAGCTAAACAATATGTTGTGAAAGGAAATCAGGCCATGAGTTAACTAAGAGATTTTCTACCTGAAGTAGAGAAAATATCCCTACATAAATCTTCCATGTTTTCAGTCAGGGATGTAGAAAGGAAGACACTTAACATAGCAGTGGCATATGAGGATAAAGTGTCAGAAATCAAGTTGTATTATGAAAATATATGTGCCCCAGACAAGGTAAAATTCCACAAAAACTCCAGTGACATGCTATATTCAGACTACCTGAGTCTGAGTTTGAAGGTTTCGAGATTGAAAACCCAAGCAATTAAATTGGATGGACAATTGAAGCCGGAAAAAGCATCCAGCAGATCCTGGCAGACCCAGGTCAAAAGATTGGAATCTTAATGCCCTCAAGGAATAAAAGCTTCCTTAGATGAGAAAGACAAATTGATTCAAAGCATGAAAAATAAGTTGAAAATGTCTTCCACAGAACATCCACAAACAGCAAAGCTGATTGTTCTAGAACATGAAAAAGAAACATTTAGATAGGAAGCACTAAACTACAAAGCTAAAGTATTGCAGCTGGAAAAGGAAAAAGAGAATTGGTCACAAGGACAGGTAGAATTATTGAATAGGGATGCAGCTGTACCTGGTGTGGTAGGAGTCGATTCAAACACTGAAGATGGCGTCCAAGATATGTCCCAAGTAAGCTTGAAGACAAGAGAAATCAAGAGCCTTAGGGAGGTCATAGAAAAGATGCAACAAGAAATTAAAATGAAGGATGAAAATATGGCCCAATTCCAAAAGGAAAATCAAGATTTGCAAGAAAGGGTGAACAAGATGAAGATGAGGTTGAAAGGAAAAGTGTTGTTGCAAGGAGATAAACATCTAATCTGGGATGATATTTCTGCTAAAGCTGCTAAGTTCAGGGTGTATTTAAATTTTATAAATGATAAAGACGGCATGGCTACCACTGCCCGAAGCAGGTGTACAGTTTTAAATGAAACACTGGCAAAGAAGCCCTCGGAATGGGAACAAAATGCTATAAATTTGCTGAATTTTGTTCCCACTTCTGAAATTCAAACCATTGGGGTCAAAGACAGGACTTCCCTGATCATTTGGGCCAGAAGGATCATCGCTAAGCACAATTTTCTCAAGTCAGTTCAGACCAAAGTCATGCAGATGGAACAGGGTATACAAGAATTTAAGGATACATTTGAACAATTGTTTATCACAGGCCTCCCACCATTTTGGGATGGCAAAGGGAAATTATATGACCAAGAGCAATACAACTCGCTCCTCACACAATGTAGAATGGATCATTCCAAGTTTGAGGGTTTAGAAAAAAACTTGAAGGGACCGAGTTTGGTGGAACACTTAGCCACAGATTTTGAGATAGTAAAGATTGGACTGCCAACTATGTCTTATGCCACTTGCATTGATCTGGAGATTCTGATAAAGGAAATGATGGATTACGAGATTCCTTCTGACTCACAGTGGAAGGATAGCATGCGGCTAGGCAAGACGAAATGTAGTTTTCCGCGAACGAGAAAATAGCCTCCAGGTGTTATCAGATTGGCAGATTCTATAGGAGATTAGAGCTAGACAGATGTCAAAGAAAAAAAAAGAGCAATCGGAGGAATCAGCAGTTAGTTATGAAATGTTTTTGTTTAATCATTATAAATCGGTTCACATGTCGATACTATCAGTTGAAATTATTATAGTCATTTTTAGAATCTTAAACGTTCCAGTTTCAACCATTGTAATCGAATTGTATAAGTACTAGGAATTTTGAATGAATTAATATTGGCAAAAGTGCAAGGGAACCTTTTTGTTGTTTCTAAACTCAATTGTAATTTTCTGGAGCTGAATTGAATACACATGCAGAAGATTTTAAAGTCTTTATGAAAAGATTCTAATGGTGTTGATATGAGTTTTGTCTTCTCTCATTGTATGTATTTCATGTTTTATTTAATTCCATTTACACTATCTTCTGTTTAAATTCGAGAGTTAAAGGCCCAGAATTCATCTTGTGATGCTCTCGGCTTAAGCAATTTAAACTATGTGTATTTCTTCTTAACTAATTTAGAATTCATTTTTGTAATGCTCTGATGTAGTTATTTGTTTTCTCCTTCCTCTTACCACTCTGATTAAACTCAATTTACAACTCAGATTCATTGCCTCATTTAGCCTTTATCCTCTAGGGATTTCTACCGGCTAGTCATTGTTTTCATTCGCTTTTAGAATTTTGACTCCATTGCCCAAAGTGTCCCTCCCCTTCCTTGCCAGCAACTTTCTAAGAACCCCCAAAACAATCTGAAATATAGCCACCAATTGCCAAAGATATATCAAGTGACACGAGAGATCCCTCTCTGAGTTGATCAGGCTAGTGCCCATCTCTAAAGTAGGTTGAAACAGTTACCTATGTCGTTTGTCTATCAGCCAGACAAAATTTAAAGAGTGCTAACATTCTGGCACCGTTGTTGGGGACGAAAGTGAAAAATATTCCCTAGGAAAATGACTCAAAGCTTTAGTTTTGATCCCTGAGGGTGACAGTGGATCAAATTCCTTCTAGGATGAAATTATGTTTTCCCTGACGACTCCATTACCAAAAGACCAGTTGCACCAAACAGTGTGAGTTGGAAACCCTGGCTCCCAAGAGAACCCACACCAGGAGAAACCCAGACCCAGAAGTTGCAATCCTTGTGTCTGATCCTGAAAGGCTCATACATAAAAGAAAATAAAATCAAGTAACCCAAGGACGGAGTAGAAATCATTGAATACCTTGAGTTTGATGTGAAATTTGAGCAAGCTCTACTCAGAACTAAATCTGAATCTTGTTTAAGCGAGACCATCTTTGATGAAAAAAGATTCCAAGATTTGGTTTTAGCCCCATCTTCTAGGCCTATAGTGATTTGCACTCAAAACCAACAGACACTCTGACCCCTCACAGCATCCATGGTAGCTATATTTTCTCCCCTCATACTGCCCGCTCAACTACATGATCTACCTCGAGAGTACAACCTAAGGATCAATCTTTATGATGTTGAAGGTAGAATTTCAGCCCAAAAACACCTAGATTGGTTTAATGATTTCATGGACTTAGAAGAAGTAGACTTTGAGGATGTAAAAATGATATTGTTTACACAAAGTCTAGCAGGAGAACCAAGGAAGTGGTTCAAATCCCTTCCACCAGCTAGTATTGTAGATTTTGAAGCCTTTGAAACTAGTTTCCTTGCAAAGTGGGGTGACAAGAAAAATCCCCTTAATTTGTTGACCCAATATAACAACATGAAAAGATCACCTGATGAAACAGTGCAGGAATTTTTAGCCAGATTCATAAAGGTCTATAATTTGATCCCTGTTGAGGTGAAACCCCCCCCTAAAGTTGCCCAACTCATATATGTTGATTCTTTTGAATGTGATTTTTCTTTGTTGTTAAGAGAATGAAGGTCTTCTACATTAGACGATATGATGATTGATGTCTTAGAAGTCGAATTCAATCTAATGGCCTCAGGAAAGATAAAAGATAACTATGGCAGAGACATAAACAAAACTCAAGATAGTCCCAGCCTTCGACCTCACAAACCTCAAAAGAAAGGTTTGAAATGATGATGAGAACCATGGAGAGAATGATGGAAAGAATGGCCTTGGATAATAGGCATAACCCCAGAGAACAGGTTGACGGTCCACCTAGAAATCCGAGGAGACCAGCAATCCTGCAAATCATACAAAGAGAGAAAAGAAATCAAGGGAATCAAGAAACTCAAGCAGATCATAGAAACCATGGGAATCAGACAAATTAGATGAATCAGGGAAACCAAGGAAATCAGGGTGATCAGCAAATCAGGCCTCCTTTTCAAAATAATTATGTAAATGAGAATTATGATGGGTATTTTGAAGACAACATGAATTGTTGTGATGATAAAGAACAGAGGTGTTCTTAACCAAAGAAGAACATGACTATTTCATGGATGAAAATGTGATATTTTTACAAGATGAAGATGAAAGGCTATCAGTAGAAAGGGAAGATTACCAAGCAATATTGCAGGATGCCACCATGCAACTCTAGAGACAATACAATCTCAGAAATCAGAGAGTGCCCGAAAACCTCCAAAAGGGAAATCCATCAAAGGGGAAACCCCACCAAAGAAGCTCATAGTAACATACCCTCTTCAAGTCAGTCCAAAAAGGATTCTGCTACGAAGGATTCTCCTCCAAAAGATTCTGCTACAAAAGGTGTTGTGGACAAAGGAAAGCAGAAAGAAGAACCCCATAAGAAAATATTGGAGGCAAGGAAAGAAACGGTCACCAAGGAGGTAGACAAAACCTCATCCTCGTTTAATTTAGAAAGTGAGATGGCCAAGATCAATATTTATGTACCATTTAATGAATTAATCAAGAATAGCGAATATAGAAATCAAATCATCAAGATGCTTAAGATGGAACAAGCTTATGATACCCTGAACATACAAGATGACCACCCTGCCATCTTATTTGGACCAAGAGTAGAAGAAAATGGTGATAACGAAGAATTCCCCCCTTTCTATGTTAGCCTAAAATTCCATGATATGACTCTACACAATGCCATGTTGGATTCGGGAGCTTCTCATAACTTAATGCCCAAATTGGTCATGGACCAACTAGGCCTGGACATCACAAGACCTTACAAAGATCTATTCTCTTTTGATTCCAGGAAGGTGAAGTGCCTAGGCCTTATTAAATATCTAGTGGTATCTTTGGCACAAATCCCAGCAAAGAACATGGTTATGGATGTAGTAGTTGTTGACATCCCTCCCAAATATGGCATGTTGTTATCGAGGTCTTGGGCTGCAAAATTAAAAGGAACCCTCCAGATGGACATGTCATATGCCACCATCCCCTTTTTTGGTCAGGACAGAAGGTTGTTCAGAGAATTTTTTCTTAAATACATGGTCAACAACAAGTCACAACCAAGTAATCACCCCATCTACTCTATGGAAACCGATTTGGGATCTTCCAATTTCTTCAATGACCTGTGTTTCAGAGAAAAAAAACCATAATTTGATGTGATTGGGAGATCTGATCAGCAAATTGAGGAGTATTCGAAGAGCGGGATGAAGTAGAAGATCAGATATGGAAGATGATTTTTGATGGGGCTACCTGCAGAGAAGGAGTGAGAGCTAGCGTTTGGATAAATCACCCCAAAGGAGATTCAAAATTATGTTCTTATAAGCTTGTTTTTTAATGCACAAATAACATGGCCGAATATGAAGCGTTAATATTGGGGTTGAAGGTTTTGAAAGAATTGGGTACCAAAAGTATTGTTGTACATGGAGACTCTGAGTTAATTATCAATCAAATCAAATGCATATACCAAGAAAAACAACCCAGACTGAGGGCTTATAGAAACGTAGTACTAGATCTCCTTGAGAAATTTCCAGAATATAATCTTTCAACGATTCCAACAAAACAAAATCATATCGTTGATGCCTTGGCTACTTCAGCAACAGTTTTCAAAGTTCCAATATTATCTGACAAGGAATACAAGTTCGAGGTCAAGTACAGGCCAGCAGTACCAGATAATATTAAGTACTGGCAAGTTTTTGAAGATGACAAACAAATAGAAAGTTTCCTCAAGATGGAGAATGAATTCGAAAATTTGAGCATTGATGAAGAATATTGTGATGAAGAGGTAGATGCAGTTCCTTTCAGAAAGGATGGGTATTTTGACAATCAGATTGCAGGCAGAGATATAGTTCAGCTAAAGAGCAACATCATTCCCAAGGGTCTAGTTCCATTGGAGAAACTCTTTGATAACAATGATGTGGCCAGAAGTCCAAAGATTACAGTAAACGAAGGAGATGTGGAGGATTGCAATATTTGGACCCCAGAAGATCCAAATATCATTAATCTATCTAGAACACTCAACCCTGAGGTAAAAGAGAAATATATCAAATTAATGAAAGAGTTTCCTGATGTTTTTTCCTGGAGCTATGATGATTTGAAGGTTTAAGATACCAGTATAATTCAGCATGTTATCCCAATCAAAGAAGATCATAAACCTTTCAAATATAAATTAAGAAGGATAAACACTTTATTGTTTCCTCTGATCGAGAAAGAAGTAAAGAAACTATTTGAAGCCAAAATCATAGTGTCCCTGAGATTTTATAAATGGGTGGAAAATCTGGTGCTAGTAAAAAAAAAGAGTGGAGAAATCAGGTTATGTGTGGATTTCAGAAATCTAAACAAAGTGTCTCTAAAGGAAAACTACCCTCTGCCTAAGATGGATCATATTTTACAGAAGGTAGTGGGTTCTCAAAAAATGTCAATGTTAGATGTCTTATCTAGGTACAATCATATTATGGTGCACCCTGATGATCAGAAAAAAAACAACATTTACCATGCCATGGGGAACATTCATGTATGCCAAAATGTATTTTGGGATTATGAATGCAGGGGAAACGTTTCAGAGAGCTATGGACATAGATTTTTCTGATGAAAAAGAAAAATTCATTGTCATCTACCTTGATGACATCACTGTGTATTATGCCTCAGATGCATAACACCTCAAGCATCTCAGAAGGGCGTTTCAAAAATGTACAAAGTTTGAAATCTCGTTGAACCCTAAGAAGTCAAATTTTGCCATGGAAGAAGGAAATATGTTGGGTCACATTATTTCAAAAGAATGCATAAAGTTAGACCCCAGCAGAGTTGAAGGGATCTTAAAAATTGTCATACCTAGAAGCAAAAAGGAGGTGCAATCTTTCCTGGGCAAAGTGAACTTTCTAAGAAGGTTTATCCCAAATCTGACCAAAATCATAAAGTATATCACCAACATGCTAAAGAAAGGGAATGAAATAAAATGGACCCCTCATGCCAGAAAATCCTTTGAATACATTAAAGTGGCATTAACCAAGACCCCAATACTGGCTAGCCCAAACTTGAAAAGGAATTCATCTTATTTTATTTTGCCTCAGAGCACACAATTGTTGATGTTTTACTATAGAAATATGAGCAGGATTATGAGAAGCCCATAGCATATTATAGCAAGACATTGATGGATTCCCCTTTAAAATATGATATCATGTACAAGCAAGAATATGCACTAGTCAAGGCCTTGAAAGAATTCAGAGTTTACATATTGCATTCTCATACAATTGTTGATGTACCCAGTAGCTCTATGAAAGACATCTTGACCCAACCTGATCCTGAAGGAAAGAGGGGTAAAAGGATAGCATTGTTGTTAGAATATGACCTTGAAATCAAACCGACCAAGTTGATCAAGGGGCAGGGGCTTGCGAAGCTGATGGGACAGACCAATTGTGAACTCCTAGGAATAAAATTCATTGCAGATTTGTCAGAAAGTGCAGCAGAAGAGAGAAATCCTCAAACATCCTAGAAATTTCTTGACTCTACATGGTATGCAGACATCATCTTTGTGTTGAAAAATTTGCAGGCTCCTCCTAAATTTAGTAAAACAAAGGCAGATTCTTGAAATTGAAAGCAGAAAAATTTTGTATAGTGAATGAATCTCTATATTGGAAATATCTGGGGGGGATATTAATGAGTTGTTTGATAGAAGGAGAAGAAGAAAAAACCATCATAGATTTCCATAAGGGAGACTATGGGGGTCATCGTTATTGGAAGACAATTGTGCATAATATTTTGAGGGATGGATTTTATTGGCCTAGCATTTTTCCTGACGTTTATAAAGAGGTTTCAAAATGCCATGAATGTCATATTTTCAATGGGAAAGGAAAACTGCAGCCTATTCCTTTAAAAACCATTTTGGTGGAAGCTCCTTTCAGACAGTGGGGCCTTGATTTTATAGGGAAAATACATCCACAATATTCATCTCAACACAAATGGATTCTGACAGCGACAGATTATTTCACTAAGTGGATTGAGGCAGTTCCCACCAGGCAAGAAACAGATGATCTTATCATCCGATTTTTAGAAGACAATATTATGTCCAGATTTGGATGCCCAACCAAGATCATAACAGACAATGTAGCGGCTTTCAAATCCAAGAAAATAGAAAAAAATTGCAGTGATTACAATATCACCTTTGGTCATTCTACATCATATTATCCTCAAGGAAATGGATTGGTTGAGTCTTCGAATAAAATCTTAGTCAGAATCATCAAAAAACTGTTGCAAGAAAATAAAAAGGCCTGGCACAAAAATCTCATCCATGCATTATGCAATGACATAATATCCCCAAAGACATCCATAGACACATCCCCTTTTCATATCATTTATGGTACAGAGGATATTTTTCCTACTGCATTGGAATTTCCAGTGATGAAGTTGTTACAGGAGCAGGAGGCGAAAACAAACACCACTCGGAAAAGAGATGATGAACTAATCATCGTACAGCAAACCAGGGAAAGGGCTTTCCATAATGCCAAGCTACGCGAAGACAAGATCAAAGAGGCTTTCGACAAACATACCAAGGTGGATGATTTCAAATCAGGGGACTTGGTATTAAAATGGGACACCATAAATGAAGATAAGGGAAAGCACGGGAAGTTTGACCATATCTGGTTGGAACCATTCGAGATTGCAGCATACCATGCAAGTAATTCCTACATACTATAGGAGAGTAATGGAGATATCGTTGGAGGAGGTCCTATGAATGATAGGTTCCTCAAACATTATACCATTTAAACGATCATCACCCCTTCCATTCATTGTACATAATCATTTTTGTGTTTTCTTTTCGCATGCATAAATTGAAATAAAGGTAGCATAGTTAAATCC
>ML799518.1:157796-204806 GCA_009831015.1 Picea engelmannii | reverse complement strand
TTTGTATTGGCCTATGGATAGATTTTGTCATATCGTATCTCATTTGTGTATTCTTTCATGGCTTCGACCTGATTAAGTCATCGAGATATGGATCCACATTTTATCTTTAGTGGCCATGTCCTTAGTAAGTGTTTTCATGGATCCGCAGTGTTTTTTTTGGTGGCCATGTTTTCAGTCAGTTTATTCCAATCATGGGTATGCCTACCTCGTGGATGATACATATTTACTTATCGATGTTTGTTTGTAGCTTTTTCCCAACTCTCCTATTCCAACACCCTCTCACACATATTTTTGTAAAGTGTTTCGGAAATCGTATTTTCTTATGAATTCACACTTTAGGGGGCATCTGTTACACACCAAAATATCACACTGAAGTCTCACAAGTGTCATATTACCAAATGTTGCATTTAAGTGTCACAAGTGTCACACTTTGTTCACCATTAAAAAATTCATGTCATAATCCCTAGAAAAGTTGGAAGGGAAACCTATAATTTGGAGGTAAAAATACAATATTTTTCCTTGATTTATTGACATTTTTTTAGCTTCATCATTCCCTTACCCATGTATAAGGGGCGATGAACCCTTGTCATTTCTCCTTGCTCAGTTATAGGGGAGTGAAATTATCACTCTGTGTCCAGTTATAGGGGAGAGATGAAGTGGTTACAACTAAGTTTCCTTGTTTTGGGGATAAGATTTGGGTAGATCTAAGTTGGTTTGGTTAAAGGATTTGAGTCATATCTCTTTGCTCCATCCTATGAAAATTCAATGGTCTTTTTATTAGCCAAATCCCAACCTCGTGAGCTAAATCCTCACTTGATCTAACCATATTCTCAAAAACCTCATGGTTTTTGTGCCCTCAAAGCCTATATAATGAAGTCCATACTTGAGTGAAAGAGGGGAGAATCCATTAGAGCATCATACTTATGATTGTATGTGATCCAAGGGGCTAGAAAGGAGAGCTTGTAGCAGTTGTTGCAATGTCAAACTTGAGATTATAAGTGCTTCCATTTTGTTGGATTTCCATTAATATATAACTTGGCCTATTCCTAGCATGTCAATGCTTTCAAGTGTATGCATGTCTATTGTTGTTAAAATTCATCATAGATAGATCTATTTTCACTTAACAATATAGTGTGGAAGAAGGAGCTTTCGCTTTGTTCTTTTACAGTATTTTCTTGCACCTAGGATCTTGGACATCAAGGTCAAAGGCTAGAGAAGCAAGGACAATTGACGTGAAAAGGTAAGTTAGCTATCTCATACTTCTCATTCTAATTGTTGATATAGGTCTAGGGGGAAAGTAGTTCACCATTTTTTTTCTTTTGTCTTGCATCAAGAGGGTTCTTTATCCAAGGGGGGTTTCACATGTCCGCGGGGGGAACTTTACCATAACAATGTTATTATTTAATAATAAAACTCATGTATTTTCATAGGTTGATCATTCCATTGAATGTGATAACAATGAATCTAATGGCTCATATTATATTTCTCCACCCCCAATGCTCGACAGTTAAAAGGGGGGGTCTGAAAATCAATATTGTGGTTTTAGTTCGAGAAACGTGGAAAGTGCATGCTCATTTCTCCCCCCCCCCTATGGTTTTAAAAACCACTTGGGAACCCCCCCAAAAAATGAGCAAGAAATTGACATGTAGTCTTACCAATGTCAGGTAATAAAAACATAAGGGACTATTTTATTTGAAATTTTATATATTTAATTAGTTGCACAAACCAATATAATATTTCCATGTATTTGAGGTAAATTTTAGTGGTTTAAAGTAAAATTTCTCGTAGTTAAATCTTTATTTACGAGAACTTGAAGCAGGTGACATTGCTCAATTTACCAGCACAAATTACCAACCTAGCTTGAGTCTCCTCTCAAATAAATTTATCCCAAGTAATTTGAAATCTCCCCTTTCCTTCAGCATTTTAAGCTCAAATATGGAATCGACAAACTTGGATAAAACCAAAATGACCCTTCAGCATTTTTTCTCTAACATCTAGCCTAGTTTCGGAGATTCCTTCCCCGATCGATTTGTTGTATTCGGGTGGCTTGGATTTTTCCTCTGTCTTGGTTTGTGAGTCGTTGGTGGTTTCTTTGACGGGATTTGAACCTGGGTTGGATCCCCTTTCGGTTCTAATAGAGGGCGATTTTGTATGCATTGGTTTCGAGCCTGAGGCTCTCTTTGATGGTGATATCTGGGGTACCCAAAAAAGGAATTGTCGGTGGCTGATTCATGTGCCCCTTTCTCTTCGTCGGAGGTTTTTAATGACTGGTACTTTTCCAGCGACTACGGTGACTGTGGGTGAGTTATTTAGTTGGGTTGGTGCTCCAGACAAGGTTTCTAGACGCTTTGTTTCTCCTCCTCAAAATCCTGGATCTAAAGGTAACTCTCATGTTGTGGGTCGGGAGGGCCTGAAAGACACGGGGGTTTCAAAGCGTTTTGTGCATAGAGGTACCTAGTGTGCACGGTATAGGACTGACTCGAATAGTTTGGTTTTTAGAGAGGATATTTACATGGAACGTGTGGTAGAGTTTTTAAAATTGGATGTGGTGGGTAGGGCGCATGGGAAGTGGTTGGGTGCTTCTTTATTGCGATCTTGGGTGGATAAAAGTTGAGTATATAATATGTCTTTCTCTCCAAGTATTCATTTGTTAGCTAAGGGTTGGTTTGCCTTTGTCTTCTCTACTTCTACAGATGTTTTTGGGGTTCTGTCTAAAACTTGGAGTATGGTTGGTACGCATATTGTTATTAAGCGATGGACTCCCAATTTTGTTGCTAAGAAAGAGAGGGTAGATGTGGCTCCTATTTTGGTTCGGTTACCGGGCCTACCTATGCAATACTAGAACCTTGTTCATTTCTCAGCCATTGGAAACAAACTGGGTGAGTTCCTTGAAGCGGATTTTTCCTTTCAGGAAATAGGTTTGATGCCTGTGGCTAGGATATTGGTGAGGTTGGATCTACGTCTGGGACTTCTCAAGGAATTGACTATCGACACGAATTTTGGTTCTTTTATTCAGTCGTTGGATTATGATGGAATAACTTTTAGCTGTCATAGATGCCATGTTTATGGGCATGGAGTTGCATATTGCAAATTTCCTTTCAAGAGGAAGGTGTAGGGATCCTTGGGAGATGGTGTTGGTTTTGTGTCAGGCCGTGTGGATTTGGGGTCTGGGGCTATTGGGGGTGCCCATACGGTTCTTACAAAGATTCATGACATTGGCAGGGAGAGGGGGTAGCACTCTAGTTCACCTGTTGGTATTGCCATGGGCGTCATGGATTTGGATCGAGCTAAGGTTCATAAGTCCACAAAGTTGGCTTGTCCCAGGTCTCTACTGGTGTCAGGTAAGAAGAAGTCTTATTTTTCTCTAGTTGCTACTTCTAAATCTGATTTGTTGCTTCCGTAGGGATTTTGAGAATGGATGATTTTCCCTCTGTGGGTTCCTCCCCTCGCTTTTTCCAACCTCACCCTGAGGCATATTTTTGTAATCTCTCTCCTATTGTGGCTCTCTTTCTAACTTCTATTAGTACCGATTTATCCCCTTCGTTTTGTAATCAGGTGTCCAGGGTTATATGTGTGTTTGGGGCTTCCCTCCCTTCGGTGTCTCTTGGGGATGTGGGTCATTTGGTTTCTTCTTATGATGTTCTTACCTTCCCTTTAGATTTTGTACCTTCCTTACTTTCATCTACAATGTCATTGAATGGGACTTGTTATCCCTGATATCTAGGGATAACTAGGAGATCATGTCTCAAGGCCCGCGGGTCCTAGACATGAAGTACCGAAAGCAGGATTGACCTGAGCATGGCCCTGGAGGGCCCATCCTTCTTCTTCTTCGCCAGATTTGTCCTGTCAACAGCAGCATCTTCCATCACCATCGTCTTGGACTTGCATCGGAGAGGACTCTTTCTCCATGAGGTGATTGGTCCAAGGTATCATGGTATGTGTCGTGTTTGATCGTTATAACCTTCTTATATATGCATTAGGTTCCTATCATTTCTGATAATTGCTTGGATCTTAAACTAATCCACTTGACCATTGTTGGGGTGATTGATGGGGTGACTTAGCAAGCTTGTATTCATGGGTTTTGGTTAGCCACCAAGGGGGATTTGCAGAGCCATCGTCCGCTCCCACCATTCTATCATTTTGCATCTTATCTCCCGCACATCTATCCCATTCCCTAGTCCAGCCATTAGGATGACCTTTTGAGGGTTACACTTTGTCTTGTGGGAAGAAGGGGATAAAGGCCCAGGGGGTAAAAGTAGCTGGTAAAAGATAAAATCCATATGAAATAAAACCTAGAGATGCTTCACCCAGGGATCCCCGAGAAGGCAATAAAAAGCCTCTCGATAAAAAACTAAAGGGACCCTAAGAAAATAATAAAACAAGACCTAACCAAGAGGATGGGAGGTCTCATCACGAGCCGGCCCATTATGTTCATAGGTATCCAGCAGTATGACATTTCCACTATCTGTTCACCACGCCATGGCAGTGACCTTTGGTTGCATGGCCAAGGGAAAGGGGGTCTCATCACGAGCCAGCCTTATCATTTCTATGAAGATACCAGTGGGTAACACTGTCAGCTCTAGTCACCACGCCAAGACAGTGTCCTCTAGTCAGACCTTGAAGTAAAAAAGAAAGAAAAACAATAAATGAAAAATAAAGGCAATAAAGGTTTTGGAAAAAATGCATCCATGATGGGTACAACTCACCTTCTACAAAGGCACCCACAGACAACACCTTCCCTTGGTCTTACTGTGACTGGACATCCCCAGACCATATCACCTCATAAAACATGGCTTGAATGATATTCTGAGGAAAATTTCCTTCTCTTATGGGTATTAGCCCAATAGGTTATTCTGTTGGTCTTCTTCAGCTTTGTATAGTAGATATGTGTAATGTCTTTGATCTCTTGGATGATATGCTAGGGATTTCATGCATGTATTTGATAAATTTAATGATGAAATATGACTAACATTGCTATGATATGGAGGACTGATGATCCCATGGAGGGCGTAGTCTTTGATGTGCAGGACCATACCTGGCGGACAGGTACCAGTGGACCGATACACATGGGGATATGATTAGTTCGGACCTCCATGGGGCTGAAGAGCCCGTCAGATGGTTGCTGGGATGGCAGAGGTAGGACAACATTGTGATGAGCCATTGCACAAGAAATAAGAAGGACTTCCTTACCAAGGACACTTTGGCAGAGCCTGGCCTAGGGGGGATCACCCACTACAGATGGGACGATTGTTTTGACGGACAAGACGTCACCTGAGGCAGCTGGACATTTTCTGGAGTGTGTGGCAGTGTGTTGGGGTCATTTGGCACGTGTGGCATCTTGGAGAATCCCTATAAGGGTCAACATTCTGCTTCCTAGATGTTGATCTTGCCCAAAAAGGGCCAACGTCTCCCTCAAAGGGGCTTGACATCTCCCTTTTGAGCTGATATTATGACATTTTTAGCATTTGATGTGACAAACAGTGTAATATTGTTAGTCAGCCTTGTCGGTTGTTTTAAATGACCTATTTTGTAATTAAAGGTCATGAGGATGATATAAATAGAGGACGTTGCCTCTCATTTTTACATAACACAACTCACTCTCTTGTGAGAGTATCATTTTAGTCTTTTGTCTTGGTATTTTTTCTCTTGGAAGTGAGGTGCAACTCTTGTGGAGGATCATCTTTGGAATTTTTATGGTGTTTTCTATCATTGGAAGGTTTACAACTAGGGTTTGATAATATCTTCATTGATTTGTAAGTGTATTTCTCATGAAAAACTTCTTAAATGAATGGTTGTAGGTTAAATCTCTTACATTTATTGTTACATTGTTATTATTTTTCTTAATCATTGAAACCCTAGGTAGCAAGCACACAAGTAGGTCCTTGCTATATGTCCCCATGGTAGAAAACTTGTTTTAGCCATTGATTAAGGAGGATATAGCCTAGCCGTTGCTACACTAATTCCCCTTTTTCTGAGTTAGATTTTGAACACAAGTTGAAGAAAGAAGATGTCCTAGGCCTAATTAATTTTACACCTAGGGTTTTGACTTTTAGGGTTTGAAAGGCCTTTCTCTTGCAACACTTCTCACCCCTAGATTTATGTTTTGAAGCTAGCCATTTTGCCAAGGATTTTAAAGGAAAGAGGGAGGAGCATGAGGCCTTGCTTAAGCAACACTAGAATGAGCCTCCTCCCCTTAGGGTTTTGACTCTATGGCCCTGTCATTGCAGCACCATAGAGCCTAACTCTCTTGTCCTTAGGTTTAGATTCTCCTGAGACCTAGCCCTTGCTTCTTGACTCCATAATACCCTAATGCACTAGTCTAACTCTCCAACGTTGAGCTTCTTGTGCCAAAACAACACTTTCAAAACTTTTAAATTTGAAACCCTAACTAACCCTAACGTCTCACTAACCCTAGATCAATGATGATGTCATGCCTAGTTTGAACTCTTGGTTAATGAAAAACATTGTGGCTTGGTCATCTAGCAATAGACATTGATGTTTTGATAATTTTCATTGGCTTATTTGCAAAACGTTAATCTCTTTGTTTATAGAACTAACCCACAAGAAGGCTGATGTCACCTCTAGTAAGCTTGATGCAACACTCTTGTCATATATGAGCAATTGATGATATTTAATGCATTAAGATAATTTAAGGATTAATCATTATTATTGGATACTATATCATTTCCAGTGTTTATTGACAAGTAATATTATAAGCCATAGTCATTTTTTGCAATCATTGACTTCGTCGATAATTACTGCTATTCATGCTCATGTATATTAAATGTTGATAGTCATTAACCTATGAAGTGCTAACCACTATTTGCATGCATTAGTTTTATTGTTGCCTTGTCTCGCAAACAGGTGCCCCTTCTGTGGTTTATCTTCATCTTGACTATCTTCTTGGTGGTAATCTGTGAAAGGTAAAACTTATCTTGATCCTTTAACCCTTCGCCTTTCAAAGCCCCAAATTGCCAGGGATGTCTCCCTTGGGATTAGCCACCCTAAATAGAAAGAGCCCCCCATCGAGGTGACAGTGGGTGGGGAAGCTCCTGTTACGCCAGTTTGATCCTTACCTTTCAAGCTACCTGACCTAGACTACAAACTAAGCGATAACATTTTGGCATCGTTGTCGGGGAACACTGAGACAATCTTCCTCAACGACAAAACCTTTGGTAAGCCTTGCCTCGGAGACCTTTTCTTACAAGATTACCTGGCGACTCCACTGCAACCTTTCCCCCTATTCTTTGGTAGTTTCAGGGAAACTATCTGGCGACTCCACAAACCAAAAGGAGGTTCAATAACCCTCCTCTAGCTTTTAGAAGGAAGCCTCCTGCTAATTCACCTGTTGTCAAGTCACTTTTTGGAAAGAGACTTCCTTTAAACATGACGACTCATAGCGGAAACTTATATTCAAATCCCCCTACTATGACCACCACCATCGTAACAAACCCTATACCTTTGATCAATCCAAATCCTCACAAATGGTCTCACCCAAAGAGTTTTAATTGCTTTGACTTTAGCAACATCCAAGGTGGAGAACATGACTTGCCCACAGATGCAAACTCTTGGCTACCTTTCTTTTCAGGAAAGGGTACCTCCGAAAATTCACATTAGACCCAGTTTTGTGACATTTTTTACTTTCATCTAGATGGTCAAGATCATCCTGATGTTTTTATGAAACTCTTTGCAAGTTCCCTTATAGGAGATACTAAGGTCTGGATTGATGGACGCCCCAAGGGAAGCATAAAGAACATTGAAGAGCTGCAGAAAGCCTTCAAAGTGAGGTGGTGTGATAAAGAACATTCGCAAGACCTTTTTTCCCAGTACTTCAACATTTTCAAAGGACCTTGCGAGAGTATAAGAGAATTCACTGACAAGTTTAATCTTGTCCTCAAAAAGATCCAATCAAAGGTTGGTTCAGAACAAGCTATCATCGATCAGTACCTGTCCTCTTTAGAAGGAACTTTGCAATTCAGAGTTAGGGACCAATCGCCAACGACTTTGGAAGAAGCACAAGATATGGCCTTTCAAATTGAGAGAAATCTTGATTTTGATGACTTTATTGAACAAAGAAACATGAATTGTGAACTATGGGATCTAGGCAATGAACCTATGCCAGAGCCTGAGCCTCCAAGCGTCCTCCAAGTCGAATTGGCTCCTTCCAAAAGGAAGTGGATCCTTTCTCATAAGAGTGATATCTCTTTCCAAGATCCTCCATTGAATAAGGCCCATCCAAAGGACGAATATAGGAATGTGTCACACAAAATCTTGGAGCCGAGTCCCATTCAAGACTTCTCTCTTTTTATTCATCGAGTGGGAGACCCAATTGCTAAAAATCATGAGTTCAAACCCTTTTACATATCCATTCGAGTCAATGATATTCTCCTCCACAATTGTCTACTACACCCAGAAGCCAAAGCCAATATAATGACAGAAGAGGTTATGCAACAATTGGGCCTAAAAATTTCACGAGCTAATACCAGGGATAGTTTCGTGAAGGGAGTAATTAACAATCTCGAAACATCTTTTGACTCCTATCCCAGCGCTCCTTTCTTGATAAATGTGGTTGTTGTGGATGATATTAACAAATTTGGGATTATCATCTGTGACGATATTATTGAGCACTTAAATGGAAGCATTCACAGAGAGCAATCCAGAGCTATCATCCCTCATCTTGAAGGAGGACATTATACCATCTACAATGAACCCTTCGTTGGATCACTGGTTGAAAACCCCTATGAGATAGATGATCAACTTTTATGCATCAACAATGGTCTAAATGATTGGTTCATTCAAGAAGGAAAATTGGATATGGACACAGTCAAGGAAACGGAAGGAATATGGACATTAGAATTTGATGGCTCACACTCAAGTTTTGGATCAGGTGCTGGAATAGTCTTAACAGCTCCATCAGGTGAGATTTTCTATCATTCTTATAGATTGGAATTCCATTGCACTAACAATGTGGTTGAATACGAAGCTTTGATTTTGGGACTCAATCTGGCGATCGACAAGGGAGCCACAATCCTGGAAGTGAAGGGTGATTCAGACCTCATCGTCTCACGAGTTCTAATGAGGTTCGCAACTAAGAACGAGAAGTTAAAGAAGTATTGAGATGTAGCTCAAACTCTTTCAAAATCTTTCAGAAAGATATCAATTAAAGTCGTTCCTTGAGAAGAAAACCATGTGGAAGACACTATGGTTGTCTCATCTTCCACTTTGCAACCATGCGAAGGACCTCTTCATGATCAGTGCAAAATGGAGGTTCTTTTTAGACCTTCTATCCCCGACAATCTGGAGCACTGGAAGGTTTTCAAAGACGATGATCAAATTATCAGATTCATGGAAAATAGTAAAGAATTCACAGACACACAAATAAATTTCTTGGTTGATTCTATGGACTTGGAAATCATCAACCCGCAAAACAATACTTTGCCGAAAGGTTGTATTCCTCTGGAGAATATTTTTTATAGACATGATGTTTTCAAAGGGAAAAGAACCAACAAGCAAGCTGAGGAAGCCTTGGAATTCAACATTGGTACTGAAATGGACCCGAGAACAGTCAAGATAGGAAAGGGGACTACCAAGAAAGAGAGGAAGTAAATACTGGAGCTCATCAGGGAATTCAAAGATACCTTTGCTTGGAGCTATGATGAATTAAAGGCCTATAGAGGATATGTTATCCAGCATGCTATACCCTTGGTGGAGGGAGCCAAGCCTTTTCGATAGAAGTTAAGGCACATCAACCTGAAGTTAGTTGGGCAAATACAAAAGGAACTCCAAAATATGGTTGACGCCAGTATCATAGCCTCGATCAGGTATTCTTCTTGGATGTCAAATCTGGTAGTTGTTCGGAAGAAAAATGGTGACATCCGTCTATGTGTTGATTTCCGCAACCTCAACTAGATGTCGTTAAAATATAATTACCCTCTCCCAAACATGGAACATCTGCTTCAAAGAGTCACAAGAGTAGGAATGATGTCGATGTTGGATGGATTCTTGGGATACAACCAAGTTTTACTCAAAAGAGAGGATCAACTCAAGACTGCATTTACTATGCCCTAGGGAACTTTAATGTACTTGAGAATGCCATTTGGCCTTATGAACGCAAGTGCCACCTTTCAAAGATCAATGGACTTTGCCTTTAGAAACCTCATACAAAAAATCATAGAAATTTACCAAGATGACCTCACAGTTGTGTCCAAAGAAAGGAAAGACCATGTCTCCCACCTCAGGATTGTTTTTGAACGATGTAGGAAGTATGGCATATCACTAAATCCAAAGAAGTTTGTTTTTGGGATTGATGAAGGAAAACTATTAGGACACGTGACCTCACCAGGAAGAGTCTCCATTGATCCTAGAAGAGTCCAATCCATAAAAGATGTCTGTCCTCCAGCCAACAAGAAAGCCCTGCAATCTTTTCTTGGAAAAATCAACTTCATCCGCAGATTCGTGCCTAACTTTGTTGAAAGGATAAAACCATTAAGCGCTCTGCTAAAGAAGGATGTTGCCTTCATATGGGGAAATGAGGCTGGTAGATCTTTTGAAGATATCAAAAACGCCATCTCTCGAGCCCCGGTTTTGATTAGTCTTGATTTTTCACGAGATTTCATAATTTTCTCATTCGCATCCCAAGACACTATTGCAGGCGTATTGATGCAGAAGGATGATGACAACTTTGAACATCCCGTGGCCTTTATGAGAAAATTCCTGAGAGATTCAGAATTGAACTACACCATCACAGAAAAATAGGCATATGCTTTGGTTAAGTCCCTCCAGCACTTCAGAAATTATGTCGGTTATAATAAAATCAAGGCTTATGTCCCATATCCAATTGTAAAGGATGTTTTGTCACAACAAGACTGTATGGGCACCCGAGGAAAGTGGGTTTCGAAAATCGAAGAATATGAATTAGAGATAAAACCCACCAAGATAATAAAGGGACAAGGTTTGGCCCAAATGCTGACTGAAAGCAATCAGGAAGCCATACAGATTGGTGAAAATGAGCAGGTGAATGTGATAGTCAGTGAACTAGAACATGATGAGTGGTATTCTGGCATAATTTATTATCTGAAGAACTTGTCTTGTCCTGATCACCTAGTAGATTACAAGAGGAGAGCTTTGAGATTGAAGGCTATGAAATACTACCTGACCGAAGACGGACTTGGCTGGAAGAATCCCAATGGCGTTATACTTCGATGCGTGAACAAGGATGAGGCAAAGAAAATCTTGGAGGAATTACACTCTGGTTACTGCGGTGGACATTTTGCCACACGTACTACTACACACAATATTTTGAGGGCTGGTTACTATTGGCCAACACTTTTCTCAGATGCTTATCAACACGTTCGGGCTTGCCAACCTTGCCAATACTTCACTGGAAAACCAAAACTCCCAGCCCAGCCTTTGAAACCAGTAATAGTGGAAACTCCTTTTCAACAATGGGGTCTAGACTTTATTGGTGAATTCAAAGACAATTCTAGTAATGGCTATCGATGGATCCTGACAGCCACGGATTATTTCACCAGATGGGTTGAATCAATTCCTACAAAGAAGGCCACCGAAGACGTTGTCATGAACTTCTTAGAAGATCGGATCATAACAAGGTTTGGGGTACCTTCCAAAATCACTACGGATAATGCCAAAGATTTCAGTTCCTACGCTATGGTAGAGTTTTGTTTCAAATATGGCATTACCATGTCCCATTCCTCAAACTATTACCCACAGGGGAATGGACTAGCAGAATCAACCAACAAGAATCTCATGAATATCCTGAAAAAGGTTGCCAGAGAAAATAAGAAATCATGGGATAGTAAAATAACGTATGCAGTGTGGGCAGATCGAATAACGACAAAGACGTCCACAGGGAAAACCCCTTTTGAGTTGGTATATGGACTTGAAGCAAAACTCCATGTGAACCTCCAAATTCCTATCCTCTGATTCGCACAACAATACGACACAGATGCAGAAGCAATCCAAGGGAGAATAAATCAGTTGATAGAATTATATGAAACTCGAAGAAATGCCCTGGGTCAAATGACAAGGAACCAAGAGAAAATAAAGAATAATTTTGATCACAAAACCAAAGAAAGAAGTTTCACTGAAGGAGATCTTGTCTTGCTATGGGATAAAAGAAAAGAGAAGCCTGGAATGCACAAAAAATTTGACAGCCTATGGGGAGGGCCTTATAAAATCAAGAGTTGTGCAGGTACAAATTCCTTCAACCTGGAGACAATGGAAGGAGAGGTTCTGAAATTGCCAGTAAACGCTTTACATATCAAGTGTTACTACCCTCCAGACACATGACAGTACAGGTAAGTATGAGTAGGTAGGCATTTCCATGTATTATACCATCTGCATTTATTGTTTTTTTCCCTTATATATGCATCTTGATTGTTTTATCTCATATGTATGCTTATATTATTTTGCGGGGTGGAAATACTACCCCACCTTTTGTTGTTGATTCTTTCTTGTCAAGTGTGAGCAGGTCTACAGGTTTATGCCAGATATTGTTGAGGTTCTCATGTGCTCTACGGTTAGCACATGTCCCCGAGTTGGAGCCAGATGTTATCCCCGATATCTAGGGATAACTAGCAGATCATGTCTCAAGGCCCGCAGGTCCTAGACATGAAGTACCGAGAGCAGGATTGACCTGAGCATGGCCCTAGAGGGCCCATCCTTCTTCTTCTTCGCCAGATTTGTCCTCAGAGGGGCCTGACGTCTCCCTTTTGAGCTCATATTGTGACATTTTTAGCATTTGATGTGACAAACAGTGTAATATTGTTAGTCAGCCTTGTTGGTTGTTTTAAATGACCTATTTTGTAATTAAAGGTCATGAGGATGATATAAATAGAGGATGTTGCCTCTCATTTTTACATAACACAACTCACTCTCTTGTGAGAGAATCATTTTAGTCTTTTGTCTTGGTATTTTTTCTATTGGAAGTGAGGCTCAACTCTTGTGGAGCATCATCTTTGGAATTTTTATGGTGTTTTCTATCATTGGAAGGTTTACAACTAGGGTTTGATAAGCTCTTCATTGATTTGTAAGTGCATTTCTCATGCAAAACTTCTTAAATGAATGGTTGTAGGTTAAATCTCTTACATTTATTGTTACATTGTTATTATTTTTCTTAATCATTGAAACCCTAGGTAGCAAGCACACAAGTAGGTCCTTGCTATATGTCCCCATGGTAGAAAACTTGTTTTAGCCATTGATTAAGGAGGATATAGCCTAGTCGTTGCTACAATAATTCCCCTTTTTCTGAGTTAGATTTTGAACATAAGTTGAAGAAATAAGACGTCCTAGGCCTAATTAATTTTACACCTAGGGTTTTGACTTTTAGGGTTTGAAAGGCCTTTCTCTTGCAACACTTTTCACCCCTAGATTTATGTTTTGAAGCTAGTCGTTTTGCCAAGGATTTTAAAGGAAAGAGGGAGGGGCATGAGGCCTTGCTTAAGTAACACCGTAATGAGCCTCCTCCCCTTAGGGTTTTGACTCTATGGCCCTTTCATTGCAGCACCATAGAGCCTAACTCTCTTGTCCTTAGATTTAGATTCTCCCGAGACCTAGCCCTTGCTTCTTAACTCCATAATACCCTAAGCACTAGTCTAACTCTCCAATGTTGAGCTTCTTGTGCCAAAACAACACTTTCAAAACTTTTAAATTTGAAACCCTAACTAACCCTAACGTCTCACTAACCCTAGATCAATGATGGCGTCATGCCTAGTTTGAACTCTTGGTTAATGGAAAACGTTGTGTCTTGGTCATCTAGCAATAGACATTGATGTTTTGATAATTTTCATTGGCTTATTTGCAAAACATTAAGCTCTTTGTCTATAGAACTAACCCACAAGAAGGTTGACGTCACCTCTAGTAAGCTTGACGCAGCACTCTTGTCATATATGAGCAATTGATGATATTTAATGCATTAAGATAATTTAAGGATTAATCATTATTATTGGATGCTATATCATTTCCAGTGTTTATTGACAAGTGATATTATAAGCCATAGTCATTTTTTGCAATCATTGACTTCGTCGATAATTACTGCTATTCATGCTCATGTATATTAAATGTTGATAGTCATTAACCTATGAAGTGTTAACCACTATTTGCATGCATTAGTTTTATTGTTGCCTTGTCTCGCAAACAAGTGCCCCTTCTGTGGTTTATCTTCATCTTGACTATCTTCTTGGCAGTAATCTGTGAAGGGGAAAACTTATCTTTATCCTTTAACCCTTCGCCTTTCAAAGCCCCAAATTGCAAGGGACGTCTCCCTTGGGATTAGACACCCTAAATAGAAAGAGCCCCCCATCGAGGTGACAGTGGGTGGGGAAGCTCCTATTACGCCAGTTTGATCCTTACCTTTCAAGCTACCTGACCTAGACTACAAACTGAGCGATAATAGGACTCATTCCCATTCAAGAAACCAGTCGTCTTCTGGCACCTAGTCTTCTAAGGGGTATAGTATTGACTATTCTCTTCACAACAGGGTTGTATTAACTAAGGATTTGGGTAGTTGTGGTGCGAAGGATCTTCTTGGGAAGGGTTTGGGTTCTCTTTCTTGGGCCCTTTCTTCATCTCGAGGTTAAGGTAGGAGATAACATTTAGTTATGGCACAAGATCAGGCCAAGATTTATTTGGCCTCTAGCAGACAATCTTCCATTGAATGGGTGCTTAGAGCAAAGCAACCCCAATAGGTGTTCTCTCTATGAAAATATTCTCTTTTAACTGTAAGGAATTGGAGAACCTTGCAAAAAAATCATCCTTAAGAAGATTAGTTGTTGTTATCATTTTGGATTTAATTTTTCTTCAAGAAACTATGGGGGCTAGTGAACTTGTGGTTGCGACGTTAGAATCTCTTTTTCCAAGTTGGTCCTTTGTGATGGTGGATGCAAAGGGTTGATCTCGAGGTCTAGCCACTAGATCGTGTCTCAACCGTTGTAACTGTGAACAGATTTGGGGTTTTGAATCAGCGATTGGTCTCAATATTTTCACTATAGAGTTGGGTCACTGATTGGTAGCATTAATGGTACTCTCTGGCAAAGTGTTCTTAGTTTTCTGAACAAGAGGTTAATTTGGGTGGGGATTTGAATGTTTCCTTGGGTGCAGTGGCGGTATGGGGTCCTCGAACAAGCCCAGACCCTCTGAGTGATTAATTTACTCATTTTCTTGATCTCCATGGTTTATTGGATTTAGAGCTAGCAAAATTATAGACAACATGGAGGAATAGGTGGGTCGGGGATGATCTGGTTGCTAAACACCTGGATCATTTCCTTTTGAAGGAGGATCTAGTGGATTCTTTGGTCCTTTCTCAACAATGGGTTTCCTGTAGTGGTGAATCGGACCACAATCTAATTGTTCTAGAATTATGCGATAGGGTTCATCGGGCTCCCTACCCCTTTAAGTTCTTTGAGGGTTGGTTAAAGGATCTAGAGTATCAAGCCTTGGTTTGTAATTTGTGGAACCCTTTAGAGAAAGAATCAACTACTCATTTTGTTATTCTTTTTTTGGAAAACCTGAAAAAAAAAAAAAAGTAAAATAGGCAACCATCTTCTGGGCACATGAGAAAAATTAAAAGATGAACATAAGATTGTACACATTGAAAAGACCCTGCTGGAATGGCAGGCTAACCCTAACAAGGGCTTATGTTCCAAGGAGGGTAAGGATGAACTGCTACATTTGGAACTTCGAAGGAGGGATATTGTGGATGAAAAGGAAGCTCTATGGAGACTCAAAAGTTGTGTTATATGGCTCGCCTGTGGGGATGAGAATACAAAATTCTTCTATTCTTTTTCCAAAGGTGGGAAATTAACAAACACTATTTGGGGTCTTAATCAGGGGGATGGTCAATTGGTCAATACTTTTGAAGGTCTATAATCCTTGGGGAATTCTCATTTTAAAGAAATTTTCAAAGCACAGGCGAGATCCTCAATTGCTGAAATTGTGAATGTGACCAGGCTCTTCCCTCATTTTGTGGAGGAGGATGAACATGTGTCTTTGATGGCGGAGGTGTCTGAACAGGAATTTTTGGTAGTCATGCGTTCTTTCCATAAAGTAAATATTTCAGGTCCTGATGGTTGGCCGATTGAATTTTACTTGGGTTTCTTCGACTTGTTGGGAAATGGAATTTTAAAAGTGGTGGAGGAATCCATGAAAAATGGGCATATACATGATCCACTTAATGCCACTTTCATCGCATTAATTCCAAAGTCGGACAATCCTACTACTTTTGATGATTTTCGACCTATTTCTTTATGTAACTGTATATATAATATCATCTCTAAAGTTATCAGTCGAAGACTAAAAGATATTCTTTCTAGGCATATTTCAAGCGAACAGTTTGGTTTTCTGGAGAGAAGGAAAATTCATGAGGCTATTTGGGTTGCACAGGAAGGTTTACACAATTTAAAAAGTAGGAAAATTAAAGGTGCACTTATTAAAATTGACCTTTCGAAGGCCTACGACGGGGTAAATTGGTTTTATATCTGGATGTTGTAGATACATCTTGGCTTTGGGTGGATTTCACAAAATGGATTATGGGATGCCTATCTATTGTGTCTTTTTCCATTTTGATTAATGGTTCAACTTCCTCGTTCTTCAAGGTGGAAAGGGGCGTTAGACAGGGATTCCCTCTGCCTCTACTTCTTTTTCTTTTGGTTGCTAAGTGTCTTAGTCATTTCTTGATTGAGGAAACGTAAGATGGAAACCTTAGAGGCATTAAAATTTCATCGGGTTTGTATATATCCCATTTACTCTTTATGGATGACATATTAATTTTTTGTGATGGATCTCGGCGGGATATTGAAAAACTATGTGAGGGACTAACTCTCTTCAAACAAGATACGGTCATGGTAATCAATAATCAGAAGTCTAGCATCACACTCTCTTACCTGGATGGGGGAGAGTCACTATCCATTACTTTTAAGGTTCCCTTTTGGATCTTTAAATTGGATGAAGGATTGAAGTATCTTGGTTTTCAATTGAAACCCAATAACTATCGGAAGACCGATTGGTTGTGGCTCATTGAAAAACTTGAAAAAAGTCTAAAGTGTTGGAGTCGTCGTTGGCTATCTAGGGCTAGTCACTTAGTTCTTGTGAAGGCGGTATTGGAGGCTATTCTGGTTTACTAGATGTCATTAGCTTGGATACCAAAAGGTATTTTGGAGAAGGTGAGGAGGCTGTGATTTTCTTAACTGTGGCGGGGAAACAAGGAAAAAAATGTATTTCCCTTGGTTCGATGGGATCAGATTGCTACACCAAAGTCCTTGGGTGGCTGGGGCTTAAAGAATATTTTTTTCTTTTTCAAAAGCACTTGCTGCAAAGAGCTATTGGTGACTGATTAAAATTACTAGTCTATGGACCCGTGTAGTTCATCAAAAATATATCGCTCCCCTTTCTATTCTTGACTGTATTCGAACTAAAAATAAATATTTGTCGAGAATATATATTATCTGGAAGGCCTTGATTAAGGAATTTGATCTCATTGGGAACTATCTGGTGTGGCGGGTGGGTTCTGGGAGATTTGTTTGTCTTGGTATGGATCTGTGGCATGGTTTCCATATGGGACACTTATTGTCAGCAGGGATTCAAAATAAATTGGCTCAGGGTGGTTTTTTTTATCTTTCTCAGCTTGGGGATCCTATACAAACAAATTTTTGGCATCAAGGTTGGTTGTCGGGGCACGAGCTTGGTCTTCTGGAGGAGTATTATAATCATTGGGATAGATATACTCAGGCACTCTGGGATTCTTCCATTCAGTTGGTTGATAGAGATGATGAATTTCTTTGGTATGGTGTCAAGGATGGGGAATATACTCCTTGTGTTGGTTATATAAAATTATGTGTGGACCTTCATCAACGAAACCCCCTATGGTGGTGGAGGAAGATCTGGAAACAGTCTTGTCCCGCGAAGGGAAATTTGTTGGTTTGTTCGATTCTGGCAAAAAAATTTCCTACCTGGGATAATTTGCAAAGGTGTATTTTCTTTGGGCCAGGATGATGTGCTCTTTGTAAAGCTCATTTAGAATCGGTGGAACATCTTTTTTTACATTGTTCATTTGTTCGAGATGTATGGGATTTTTGTAGGATTGTGTTGCCCTCCCTCTGGAGATGGCAGGGAAATTCCTTTGAATCAGATTTACAGGCATGGCTTCATGGTTGGGGTCAAGTGGATTATCGAGATTTTCGTTTTATCCTGGCTTGGGGGATTTGGATCACTCGAAATGGGAAAATTTTCCAGGATGTGATCATTCTGGCTGAAAGGGTGGCAGTTAATTGCATTGGGATATTTAATTCTTTCCCGATATTGGGTGGCGGTGCATTGGCACAACCCCGGGTCTCTAGGGAGGTGGTTATTGACTTTAGTCTCCCATGGGAATACTTTGACGGTGCTTCCTCTTCTCATCAGACTAAGTGTGGCGGGGGCGGCTGTCTTTATTTCTCTAACTCTCATTTCTTTACCCTCAAAGTTGGTTTGGGGAATGGCTCAAACAACTATTTTGAACTTTTGGCCTTAAAACTTCTTATACTTTTCGTTGTAGAGTAGGGATGTAGATCATTATAAGTTTTTGGTGATTCTTTAGTAATCATCAATTGGGCTAATGGGGTTCATGAATGTACTTCGCATTAAATTTTTATTTGACTCTATCTCTTTTTCTCATATATACAAGAAAAGGAACCAATTGGTGGATAGGCTATCCAAAGAAGCCTCATAGTTAGCCTTTGGAAAATGGTAGGTTGAATAACATACATCAGTAGAAATTCGAGGATTCTACCACAAACCCTATCATGACAAATAGGATTCATGATTTTGGCATCTCTACTCTTTTTGTGGGGAGAATATTATGGTTCATGCTAGGTAACAAATTGTTTTTTCTAATATAGTATTCTCTTCCATTGTTAGAGGATGTAGTTCACATTAAAATTTTATTTGACTCTATCTCTTTTTCTCATATATACAGGGAAAGGAACCATTTGGCAGATAGGCTTTCCAAAGAAGCCCCATAGTTAGCCTTTGGACAATGGTATGTTGAAGAACATACATCAACGGGAATTAGAGGATTCTACCACAGACCCTTTCATGACAGACAAAATTCATGATTTTGGCATCTCTTCTCTTTTTGTGGGGAAAATATTATGGTTCATGCTAGGTCACAACTTTTTTTTTCTGATATAGTATTTGTTGTATTGGTGGGATACCCACTATATTGAGGACTTAAATGTCGGTGGTTATTTCAGATGGATATTTTTTGGGGGACTGGTATTATTTGAAGAAATTTGGTTATGTATCTTTGATGCATGTTTTGCATCACTTGGTGGTTAGAATCTTATTACTGGAGAATATGTACATATCTATGTCAAAATAGATGGTAGATATTTGTGTATGTAATTTTTTTATTATATAATGAAATTACGAATTTTTCCAAGGAAAAAAAATTGACTAGAAAGCCATATCTAGTAAAATCTAGACATCTTATTTGGGATCAAATTATCTTTGAAATTAATAAAATATAGGATTATTTCAAGATAATTGGAAAAGTGGTTTCCCTTGTTGATGAAGCAGGTAGAGCTATACAACAAGCATTTCAAGAATTTGGAACCAGACCTCAAGTGGCTACAAGAATCATTAAGTTTCTCAATTCTAACTTGAATGAAGCATTGAAGAATAGAGGGATAAAGTACATAACATCAATGGTGACGAAAACAAAAAATATTTTTACAAAAAGAAATCTAATAAAGCAGGCACAAAATAAATGTATAATGGTCAAAAGGAATATTGAGGATTTTACCAATAAGTTTGATAACTTGGTAAAAACAGGATTACATACTATATGGGATGATAAATGTAATATTTTGACCTATAAAAATTACAAAAGGGACTTGTTTAAATTCAGAGAGAATCAGGATAAATTTCAAGAAATAAATGAAGTCTTAAAAGGAAAAACTATAGTGGATATCCTCGTAGATGATTTCTATTTGTTGTGGAAGGTCAAAAAAAATTCTCAAATTCCCCTTCATATGAGAAGTACATAGAATTGGATATTGCATACGTGAAGATGATGGCTTTTAACTACCCATCAAGTGAAAATTGGCGACTTCTATTTCAGTTGCTTACAGAATGAGTCATCAAAACAACTAAAGCAAAATCAGGAGATATTTTTGGGAAAATCTCAAGTTCGAATGGATTCATTACTTTCTTTGTAAAGTTAGATCTGTTGTTTTAATTTTAAGGAAAAAAATATTTCTTGATTGTTGGAGATATTACACACTCATCTAGAATTATTTTCATAACTTTGATAGTCCAATGTTGAGAACACTTCTCTTAGATGAGAATATTTTCTCTAGAGAATATTTTCTCTAGAGAATATTCTCCTACAATATAGGGCACTCCTCTTCAGTTCAAAGCCAGTTACACTCAGTTAGACTAGTTTAATTCACTCATGCATGGAAAATTCGGTTTTATCACCAGTAGTTACATGTGTTTCTCTCACTTCCACACGTGCGACTTAATTAACTGATGATTGCATGGATCAGTTGACTAGGAATAGGTGGCAATTCACTCCAATGTCCTGTATTGAGTGTATATATCTCTCTAGATCACTACTATGGCACATTAGTTACTCATGTAGCCTATATCTATTGTAAATTATTCACTCTTTGTGTGTGGAATATGGATAATAGAAATTCTTTCATTCTTTCCTCCAATTTTTTTCTTCTCTTCACACCATTTGCAAGTTGTGTACATTTTCATTGTTAGATAGATATTTTATGCAGGTATCTCAGAAAATATACATGGTATCATAGCCCACGGGCTGCTAGGAAGAAGGTGCACCAACTCTTTATTTGTAGGTACTAAAGATTTAAAAACGTAAGAAGAATGGAATTTCCATCATTTGCAATTCTAACGTCGTATAACTATTTGGAGTGAAGCCAAATATTCTAATTATTTTTATAAGTAGATGATTATACCAAATAAACATGGCAATGAAAGTAGATCTTGATTCCGCCGATGAGAAAAATTACTTTCTCAATAGACAAGATATGGTCATAGGATGTATCTTCTGGTCTATTTATCCTAAAATTTTCCACCAAGTATATGATGAATCACGAGACTCAAATCCAAATGACCTATGGACCAGATAAGAGGTTCTATTCGGGAATAAAGAAGATTGTGAATATTGTGAATATTGCATGTAGGATATTGAAAATATACATCCATAAGAGAAACCATCAGAAGATCAAGCCTCTTATTTTGAAGAGTCTTCTACACAAGTACCTGCACACACAAAAATTCCATTAATTGAAAATGATGTCTACTCCATTTTAGATTTTTTTTCTAAATTTCATGTTGAATATTTCATGCATGCATCTCACATGCATACACTTTTACATGTGATATGCATGCATCTCAGGATCCATATGCATGTGCCATGCATGCATTTCAGGTGCCAAAATGACGGTCGTGCACATCATATTCAATTATGAAATTTTTTTAGTAGAATTTGTAGAAACAAATTGTACATTTAAATTCCTCTTGCAAAAATACCCAATTTCAAAAAACAATCATCTAAAACGGAGTCCGTGAAGTGAAGTTATGAGCATTTTAAAATTAGAAAAATTTCAGCGTTTTTCCATAAACAACCACACGATTTTCAAAGTTTCATCCAAACTTCAGTTGGATCTTCTTCATTACAAAAAACAAAAGTGGATATGTGTAGACATATCACTGGTGCATATACTTCACCATATTCATGTTGACATCTACATCTTCAACAAAATCTTCACTGATCAGAAACCCGCATAGTTGTGAGGTCTTCGTGGAGTGAAGGACACAGTTTCCTTTTGTTCCTTTTCGTTTTTTTTTTTTTCTTATGGATTGTACCTTGAGGGGGGGGTTTCCCATGAGGTTTTCCCTCTTTCCTCATTTTTTAGTGTCTCTTTCTTCTTATATGCATATCACAATGGGTACCTAGCATGGCCTTTGTTGTTGGGACCCATTCATCATGTACACCCTAGTAGTGTTCAGGGAGGGTGTTGGAGATATCACACGCTCACCTACAATTATTTTCCTATGTTTGATAGTCCAATGTTGAGAACACTTCCTTAGATGAGAATATTCTCTCTAGATAATATTCCCCTTGTAACACCCTGGTTTTAACACTTATGAACTAGAATGTATTATGTAAATGTGACTTAGGTTGGTGATCTAGTAAAGTTGAAAAGGGGCCAGAGTGCCTAGGAAATGTAATACTTCATATACATTAATAAAATACATCGTTGTCTGCAAGACGAATAAGGAAAAAATATATAGGGGGATATGATTCCATGAGAGAGGGGGCTTGAGGGGCTAAGTCTTTTTATTATTATTTTATTTTACCCATAATGGATTTTATGGAGAAAACGGGTTACATGAGCTTCTGGTCTTCATGTAATTTAAAGATCCCTTGGGGGTTGTTTTGGGCCTTCTTCATCTTCTTCCCCTTGTTCTTCTTCTTCTTCCTTTTTCCTCACTCATTCCAGATATTTTGTGTGGTCTTGGTATGCGCATAGATATGAATGGTTGTTTGGGTGGCTCTTGGTTAATTTTTCTCATAGTTGTGAATCTTGAGAGTCCCAGTATGGAGATTCTTTACCAGAAGCACTAGAGCCCTGGAAGGACATGGACAGCCTGAGGGACTACGTAGAAGAGAAGGGGGTCCATTATCTTGGGTTACGTAGGCTGGGTACAACAGAGTTGGTGTACTTTGGATTGTTGTGAGTGTTGAAAGGCCTGTTAGTTATGATATTGATGGCAATTCGGATAGAACTACCCACAACTAAGAATACTTGGAGTTTCCAATAGGCAGATTTCCTAACCAGTAGCACTGGAGCTCTGGGAGAAATAACATATCCTAAGGGATTGCATGGAATAGAAGGGTGTCCATTTATTTAGGTTGTGCAGGTTGAGAGGGAAAGAGACCTAGAAATTCAGATTTGTTGTGTGGTTGGGAAACCTGAGAATTAGTTAGCCAATTGTTGTGTGTTTTAGATTTGGCCTAGGACCTGTCCTTATGGATTCATAGCCTTGGCTTAGAGGTGACCTCTTGTTGAGAGTAAAATAATAGCAGTGTCTATGGTTGGGAGGAACGTCCTTGATCTGTAGCCAGTTGGTGAACATTTACTTGCAAAGATAAGTGCTCTCTGTGTTTTCTGTGTAATATTTATTTTCGTTGTGTATTTAATTATCTCTTAGATATATATTTTTAGTCTACATGTCTATTGGTTATTTGTTGTGCATGGCACATTGTTTACTACTTTATGTTGTAGTAGGGATCTTGTCTTATGCATGTGGTTTTCATGCCTCTTTTATGAATGAGAATTCTTTTGATTTTGAGATAAGTTCAGAGAACTTAGTCTTGGGACTGCAACGTGCTCGGCCTGTGGGTGGTTGGGTATGTTATAGATTGGTATCAGAACTATAGGTTGAAACATTGGGTCGGTATGGGCCTAATCTGCTGGTCATATTCTTGTGGTTGAGATCGATTTATGACCTTGAAATCATGAATGGCATTGCAGAGTCTACACAAAATCTAGAATGTCGTAGATCCTTTGTAAGAGATTGAAGGATCATGACCATCCCTTTCAAATTTGAGAGAGATCACCACCAAGGGAACAAGGGAGATATGGATCATTGGATCAGAGGGTAGGTGAATGAGGGTCATCCGATAAAGGTGAAACTAAAGTTTGGGAAAGGTTAAGTCTCATCCATCAGATCTAGATTGTTGATCATCAGTCGTCGATTGAGGCCAAGCATGAAAGGAAAGACTTCAGAACTTTGTCGCTTCGGCAATATTGGTAGGCAGGAAAATCCTGAACTTGGAGGCGCAGAGGGATCTCTATCGTTGATCGTGGTCACCCAGAATTGACCACTTCGGCAGTTTTCACTCCGGGAGTTTTAAACCTTGTTGAACTGCTACAACTCGAAGCCCTAAAGCGTCAAAGTCCTAGAATTTATATTGACCATTAGATCGAGGGAAGCACCTTGGGAGTGTTGTGGGTCGTCAGATATAGCAGTGGTGGAAGGGTAGAAAAGTTCAGACTTTGGAAATTCACCACTCCGGATATTAATAAGTATGTTGCACAGAAAAACCCTGAAACATTGGTGCCCCGAAGTGTCGAATGCATGGAAGTGTAAAGCTGTGATGTCACGCGGACCGTCAAACTTGGATTAATGATTGTGGATCATCCATGTGTTTGATGATTTGGATTATGCCATGTGGCAGGGGTGTCGTGTGGGGACACGTTTCACCCGAATTTGGTACCTTTTGGACCTCGATCTGTTCATTTTTTAGTGACACATGGAACATGTGCCACGGCTCCACATCACCCTAGGTGACATCAGCGTGTCATGTCATCTCTAGGAGTATGTGCCTCCGGGAGTTTCCAAGTTTCTATCAGTGAAAAGTGTCGAAGCTCGAAGTCACGAAGGCATGCAACCCATGGATCTAGGATTCCTTCGAGACCTTTCTCGACCGTTGGATTAAGTCGTGGAAGAATAGGGTAAGTACTTCGGAGGATTGTCACTCCGAGGAAGTGGTAGACTCAGGAGTGGAATTATCTCGGAGCCCCGGAGTGGAGAATTTCCAAAGTGTGTGAGGATCGTCCGTCCAAACACTTGATTAAATATCGATCGTCCGATTAAATCGTGGATGAAAAATGTAAGTACTTCGGTGGATTGCCACTCTGGGGAAGTGGAAGACTCAGTAATTGAAACATCCTGGAGTGTTCAATTTACAAATTGGTTGAGATTCGTCCATCTCAATGCTTGATTAAATCGCAACCGTTGATTATGTTGAAGCCTCCAGATGGGGGCGGGACCATCCATTCGACGGGAGATTAAATATTGACCATTCGTTTTTTCTAGTGGAATGATTAATGGGTTCAGTGAATCGTAACTCCGAGGGAAAACATAAGTTGGTAGAGGAAAATAGTTGAAGGCCAAATTCTGAAGGACTTGGTCCCAGCGTCGATCCGATGCTAAGGTAAAAAGGGCCTGGAAGTAAATCATCCCTCGGACTTGGTGTTCATGCAAGATACTATGTAGAAAAACATAGAGCAGGGCACTAAAGAGTGATTAAGCCCGTGATTTCGAGTCGTGGTCATGTAGAACTTGATTTGAAGGAAGTGCCTTTGCAGTTTTTGATTTTTTGTATCAACTAAGGGGGTTGAAAGTGGTTTTTCAGGGATCCCTAACTTTTAGCTCCGATATCTGATCGGGGCAAGACTACAGTCATTGGAAAGTTGATTCAGAGGATTTAGAGGAAAATAACAAGGACCTATTATAATATGAAGATTGATATAATTTTCTTCATTAATTAAATAGAAAAGGTACCTATAAATTTAATTGGCAATTTTGTATGATATGTATAATTCTAACCAGATGATTGCTTGCATATTTTGGCAGGATTAGAGGTATAATCAGATCAATTCTAGTCTAGGATCATATGTTAGGGTCATGGAGGTTGTTATCACCATAACAATTCTTAGATGGGATCCAAGTTTCAGATTTAGCAGAAGGCTTGAGCAGTGTGGGGAGGCGATAAATTTGGAGGATAGGGTCACACCTAGCGAAAAAGGGATAAGTATAGTGGAGGTGCGAAAGATGATGGGGCTCGGTGGGACACGAATCTCAAACACCCCAGATCGACGGTCAAGAGAAGTATTGGGTGAAGAAATAGCACGAAGGTTAATCGCTCGAGAACGGGCTAGGAAAAATACTATGGTTTTGGCTCGCAGACACGTGGCACCACCAGGGGTACATCAAAGCAAAAAGTGGTTTACCCAAAATTGCTTTTGCCTCACCCCCGATATCGAAACGTGCATATAAAAGGAGGACCCTGGTCATTATTTTATGGTATTTCAAATCATTTGAATGTTTGAAAATTGGCGCAAACGCTCCGTTCGAACTAAATCTCAACAGCAAACCAGAATTGCACAATCTTCGCCCATTCACAGGTATATGTCATCATGGCCACGACTCCTACCATTTTATCCGTAACAGAACAAGATCATGCCCCGAAAGAGGAAACCCTAATTGACAGGGATTCTGATATATTCAACACAGAAATAACTGTCTCACCCATTTTCGTATCCAGAGCCAATTTGCTAGATAATGTTGAGAAACGAATACCTTTCCTCGAAGCAGCCCAATCCTCCATAGCCACTTACGTCGTCGAAATTGCATTCCCTTTCCCAGAATTCGTAATTTGGTGTGCAGAACAATACTCGCAGGAAGAAAGGGTCATTTTGAATAAGTTAGGGTCAGAGGTCCTGTGCAGAGTAGATAACCCATCAATTCGACATGCCCTAGGTACACCAGAGTCTTCCCTAGCAACGAACGAGCCCTTCGAGGAAGAGAAATTAATTATAGTTTATAGAGAATGTCCCCTCGAGGTCAAAACACTATTTTTGCAGACCATTGCTAAACTCGAACACCATTCTGAAATTTTGTCGTTGCCTATGGATATGAGCATCATGGTCATTGAGGTCCAGAGGGCTTGTTCCTTATTGAGTCATATTCTAGGTTTAGATAACGACGAGTTTGTAGTAGAGGTCGTGTTGGGTTTTTTGTTGACCTTTTTTTAGTCAGAGTCTGGTCAGTCAATATGTATCAGTTTTGAAGGATTCATCGTTGATAATATGCACAAACAGCTGGTAAATTTCCATTCACTGAGGCACTTCAGGTATTACACGCACTTGTTGAGAATTTTCCTAGAAACAAACTAGATAGAGTTCCCCGAAGCTGCATTCATCTTGACTGAATGCAAAAGGATCACGATGCTCATTTTTATAAATAAGATCATGTCCAGATTTTATAGCCTAATATTTAACACTAGCTTGCCAAGGGTTTTAGAAGAAATTAAAATCTCTTTACAACCAAATACATAGAACAAGGTAGGAGATTGGGTGTTGTTCATGCACTCCACTATAATTTGGGTATATGGTTATCAAGAGGGACCTTACCTTTTACCTGTTTTCTTGAATCCCAGAGTCTTTGCCCTAGATTTCATCAAGCAAAGAATCATCTTAGAAACAGAACATTTTATGAAAATGCACAAAGAATCTAACTTAAAGTTCCTTTCATAATAGGACCCTTTGTGGTAAATACTAGATCATGTTTGCCTCAGATCTAGGCCAAGCTCAATGACTTCAGATTTTCATAGTTACAAGGGAGGAAATATGATCCTCTACAAGTCATATCTAAAAGAATACTGATGAGAAAACAAGGCCCCTATGAGCATGAGCATGTTGAAGTATTTGATAAACTGGAAAATATGGAGACCTGTGCAAATATGGAAGTCATTTTACAGCTTGATCAGACACAACAAATAGAGTTAGCCCTGCAGCAGATCCAGACGCAGAAAACTTCTCCAAAGTTGATTATTAAAGATCCCAAGATGAGTAGTTATAACAAAAGGAACAACTTAGAGGCCCTAGGCACCAATGGTCAGCAAAATGTTCTCAAGAAAACAAAAAGCACACAGTCCCCATAAATAGTAAACCTGGAGGAGGAAGAACCTAAAGAGAAAATGAGCATGGAAATGGTGGAGAGTAGAACCAAAAATGAAGGAGTTAATACAGAGAGCACCCCATAGGGTGAAAACAGCTCAAGAGATTTCAGTAGCAAAAAACATATCTTTAATAAATCACCTGGAGCGGTCTACCAATCCAAAGAAGATATAGCTAAACAATATGTTGTGAAAGGAAATCAGGCCATGAGTTAACTAAGAGATTTTCTACCTGAAGTAGAGAAAATATCCCTACATAAATCTTCCATGTTTTCAGTCAGGGATGTAGAAAGGAAGACACTTAACATAGCAGTGGCATATGAGGATAAAGTGTCAGAAATCAAGTTGTATTATGAAAATATATGTGCCCCAGACAAGGTAAAATTCCACAAAAACTCCAGTGACATGCTATATTCAGACTACCTGAGTCTGAGTTTGAAGGTTTCGAGATTGAAAACCCAAGCAATTAAATTGGATGGACAATTGAAGCCGGAAAAAGCATCCAGCAGATCCTGGCAGACCCAGGTCAAAAGATTGGAATCTTAATGCCCTCAAGGAATAAAAGCTTCCTTAGATGAGAAAGACAAATTGATTCAAAGCATGAAAAATAAGTTGAAAATGTCTTCCACAGAACATCCACAAACAGCAAAGCTGATTGTTCTAGAACATGAAAAAGAAACATTTAGATAGGAAGCACTAAACTACAAAGCTAAAGTATTGCAGCTGGAAAAGGAAAAAGAGAATTGGTCACAAGGACAGGTAGAATTATTGAATAGGGATGCAGCTGTACCTGGTGTGGTAGGAGTCGATTCAAACACTGAAGATGGCGTCCAAGATATGTCCCAAGTAAGCTTGAAGACAAGAGAAATCAAGAGCCTTAGGGAGGTCATAGAAAAGATGCAACAAGAAATTAAAATGAAGGATGAAAATATGGCCCAATTCCAAAAGGAAAATCAAGATTTGCAAGAAAGGGTGAACAAGATGAAGATGAGGTTGAAAGGAAAAGTGTTGTTGCAAGGAGATAAACATCTAATCTGGGATGATATTTCTGCTAAAGCTGCTAAGTTCAGGGTGTATTTAAATTTTATAAATGATAAAGACGGCATGGCTACCACTGCCCGAAGCAGGTGTACAGTTTTAAATGAAACACTGGCAAAGAAGCCCTCGGAATGGGAACAAAATGCTATAAATTTGCTGAATTTTGTTCCCACTTCTGAAATTCAAACCATTGGGGTCAAAGACAGGACTTCCCTGATCATTTGGGCCAGAAGGATCATCGCTAAGCACAATTTTCTCAAGTCAGTTCAGACCAAAGTCATGCAGATGGAACAGGGTATACAAGAATTTAAGGATACATTTGAACAATTGTTTATCACAGGCCTCCCACCATTTTGGGATGGCAAAGGGAAATTATATGACCAAGAGCAATACAACTCGCTCCTCACACAATGTAGAATGGATCATTCCAAGTTTGAGGGTTTAGAAAAAAACTTGAAGGGACCGAGTTTGGTGGAACACTTAGCCACAGATTTTGAGATAGTAAAGATTGGACTGCCAACTATGTCTTATGCCACTTGCATTGATCTGGAGATTCTGATAAAGGAAATGATGGATTACGAGATTCCTTCTGACTCACAGTGGAAGGATAGCATGCGGCTAGGCAAGACGAAATGTAGTTTTCCGCGAACGAGAAAATAGCCTCCAGGTGTTATCAGATTGGCAGATTCTATAGGAGATTAGAGCTAGACAGATGTCAAAGAAAAAAAAAGAGCAATCGGAGGAATCAGCAGTTAGTTATGAAATGTTTTTGTTTAATCATTATAAATCGGTTCACATGTCGATACTATCAGTTGAAATTATTATAGTCATTTTTAGAATCTTAAACGTTCCAGTTTCAACCATTGTAATCGAATTGTATAAGTACTAGGAATTTTGAATGAATTAATATTGGCAAAAGTGCAAGGGAACCTTTTTGTTGTTTCTAAACTCAATTGTAATTTTCTGGAGCTGAATTGAATACACATGCAGAAGATTTTAAAGTCTTTATGAAAAGATTCTAATGGTGTTGATATGAGTTTTGTCTTCTCTCATTGTATGTATTTCATGTTTTATTTAATTCCATTTACACTATCTTCTGTTTAAATTCGAGAGTTAAAGGCCCAGAATTCATCTTGTGATGCTCTCGGCTTAAGCAATTTAAACTATGTGTATTTCTTCTTAACTAATTTAGAATTCATTTTTGTAATGCTCTGATGTAGTTATTTGTTTTCTCCTTCCTCTTACCACTCTGATTAAACTCAATTTACAACTCAGATTCATTGCCTCATTTAGCCTTTATCCTCTAGGGATTTCTACCGGCTAGTCATTGTTTTCATTCGCTTTTAGAATTTTGACTCCATTGCCCAAAGTGTCCCTCCCCTTCCTTGCCAGCAACTTTCTAAGAACCCCCAAAACAATCTGAAATATAGCCACCAATTGCCAAAGATATATCAAGTGACACGAGAGATCCCTCTCTGAGTTGATCAGGCTAGTGCCCATCTCTAAAGTAGGTTGAAACAGTTACCTATGTCGTTTGTCTATCAGCCAGACAAAATTTAAAGAGTGCTAACATTCTGGCACCGTTGTTGGGGACGAAAGTGAAAAATATTCCCTAGGAAAATGACTCAAAGCTTTAGTTTTGATCCCTGAGGGTGACAGTGGATCAAATTCCTTCTAGGATGAAATTATGTTTTCCCTGACGACTCCATTACCAAAAGACCAGTTGCACCAAACAGTGTGAGTTGGAAACCCTGGCTCCCAAGAGAACCCACACCAGGAGAAACCCAGACCCAGAAGTTGCAATCCTTGTGTCTGATCCTGAAAGGCTCATACATAAAAGAAAATAAAATCAAGTAACCCAAGGACGGAGTAGAAATCATTGAATACCTTGAGTTTGATGTGAAATTTGAGCAAGCTCTACTCAGAACTAAATCTGAATCTTGTTTAAGCGAGACCATCTTTGATGAAAAAAGATTCCAAGATTTGGTTTTAGCCCCATCTTCTAGGCCTATAGTGATTTGCACTCAAAACCAACAGACACTCTGACCCCTCACAGCATCCATGGTAGCTATATTTTCTCCCCTCATACTGCCCGCTCAACTACATGATCTACCTCGAGAGTACAACCTAAGGATCAATCTTTATGATGTTGAAGGTAGAATTTCAGCCCAAAAACACCTAGATTGGTTTAATGATTTCATGGACTTAGAAGAAGTAGACTTTGAGGATGTAAAAATGATATTGTTTACACAAAGTCTAGCAGGAGAACCAAGGAAGTGGTTCAAATCCCTTCCACCAGCTAGTATTGTAGATTTTGAAGCCTTTGAAACTAGTTTCCTTGCAAAGTGGGGTGACAAGAAAAATCCCCTTAATTTGTTGACCCAATATAACAACATGAAAAGATCACCTGATGAAACAGTGCAGGAATTTTTAGCCAGATTCATAAAGGTCTATAATTTGATCCCTGTTGAGGTGAAACCCCCCCCTAAAGTTGCCCAACTCATATATGTTGATTCTTTTGAATGTGATTTTTCTTTGTTGTTAAGAGAATGAAGGTCTTCTACATTAGACGATATGATGATTGATGTCTTAGAAGTCGAATTCAATCTAATGGCCTCAGGAAAGATAAAAGATAACTATGGCAGAGACATAAACAAAACTCAAGATAGTCCCAGCCTTCGACCTCACAAACCTCAAAAGAAAGGTTTGAAATGATGATGAGAACCATGGAGAGAATGATGGAAAGAATGGCCTTGGATAATAGGCATAACCCCAGAGAACAGGTTGACGGTCCACCTAGAAATCCGAGGAGACCAGCAATCCTGCAAATCATACAAAGAGAGAAAAGAAATCAAGGGAATCAAGAAACTCAAGCAGATCATAGAAACCATGGGAATCAGACAAATTAGATGAATCAGGGAAACCAAGGAAATCAGGGTGATCAGCAAATCAGGCCTCCTTTTCAAAATAATTATGTAAATGAGAATTATGATGGGTATTTTGAAGACAACATGAATTGTTGTGATGATAAAGAACAGAGGTGTTCTTAACCAAAGAAGAACATGACTATTTCATGGATGAAAATGTGATATTTTTACAAGATGAAGATGAAAGGCTATCAGTAGAAAGGGAAGATTACCAAGCAATATTGCAGGATGCCACCATGCAACTCTAGAGACAATACAATCTCAGAAATCAGAGAGTGCCCGAAAACCTCCAAAAGGGAAATCCATCAAAGGGGAAACCCCACCAAAGAAGCTCATAGTAACATACCCTCTTCAAGTCAGTCCAAAAAGGATTCTGCTACGAAGGATTCTCCTCCAAAAGATTCTGCTACAAAAGGTGTTGTGGACAAAGGAAAGCAGAAAGAAGAACCCCATAAGAAAATATTGGAGGCAAGGAAAGAAACGGTCACCAAGGAGGTAGACAAAACCTCATCCTCGTTTAATTTAGAAAGTGAGATGGCCAAGATCAATATTTATGTACCATTTAATGAATTAATCAAGAATAGCGAATATAGAAATCAAATCATCAAGATGCTTAAGATGGAACAAGCTTATGATACCCTGAACATACAAGATGACCACCCTGCCATCTTATTTGGACCAAGAGTAGAAGAAAATGGTGATAACGAAGAATTCCCCCCTTTCTATGTTAGCCTAAAATTCCATGATATGACTCTACACAATGCCATGTTGGATTCGGGAGCTTCTCATAACTTAATGCCCAAATTGGTCATGGACCAACTAGGCCTGGACATCACAAGACCTTACAAAGATCTATTCTCTTTTGATTCCAGGAAGGTGAAGTGCCTAGGCCTTATTAAATATCTAGTGGTATCTTTGGCACAAATCCCAGCAAAGAACATGGTTATGGATGTAGTAGTTGTTGACATCCCTCCCAAATATGGCATGTTGTTATCGAGGTCTTGGGCTGCAAAATTAAAAGGAACCCTCCAGATGGACATGTCATATGCCACCATCCCCTTTTTTGGTCAGGACAGAAGGTTGTTCAAAGAAATTTTTCTTAAATACATGGTCAACAACAAGTCACAACCAAGTAATCACCCCATCTACTCTGTGGAAACCGATTTGGGATCTTCCAATTTCTTCAATGACCTGTGTTTCGGAGAAAAAGAACCATAATTTGATGTGACTGGGAGATCTGATCAGCAAATTGAGGAGTATTCGAAGAGCGGGATGAAGTAGAAGATCAGATATGGAAGATGATTTTTGATGGGGCTGCCTGCAGAGAAGGAGTGAGAGCTAGCGTTTGGATAAATCACCCCAAAGGAGATTCAAAATTATGTTCTTATAAGCTTGTTTTTTAATGCACAAATAACATGGCCGAATATGAAGCGTTAATATTGGGGTTGAAGGTTTTGAAAGAATTGGGTACCAAAAGTATTGTTGTACATGGAGACTCTGAGTTAATTATCAATCAAATCAAATGCATATACCAAGAAAAACAACCCAGACTGAGGGCTTATAGAAACGTAGTACTAGATCTCCTTGAGAAATTTCCAGAATATAATCTTTCAACGATTCCAACAAAACAAAATCATATCGTTGATGCCTTGGCTACTTCAGCAACAGTTTTCAAAGTTCCAATATTATCTGACAAGGAATACAAGTTCGAGGTCAAGTACAGGCCAGCAGTACCAGATAATATTAAGTACTGGCAAGTTTTTGAAGATGACAAACAAATAGAAAGTTTCCTCAAGATGGAGAATGAATTCGAAAATTTGAGCATTGATGAAGAATATTGTGATGAAGAGGTAGATGCAGTTCCTTTCAGAAAGGATGGGTATTTTGACAATCAGATTGCAGGCAGAGATATAGTTCAGCTAAAGAGCAACATCATTCCCAAGGGTCTAGTTCCATTGGAGAAACTCTTTGATAACAATGATGTGGCCAGAAGTCCAAAGATTACAGTAAACGAAGGAGATGTGGAGGATTGCAATATTTGGACCCCAGAAGATCCAAATATCATTAATCTATCTAGAACACTCAACCCTGAGGTAAAAGAGAAATATATCAAATTAATGAAAGAGTTTCCTGATGTTTTTTCCTGGAGCTATGATGATTTGAAGGTTTAAGATACCAGTATAATTCAGCATGTTATCCCAATCAAAGAAGATCATAAACCTTTCAAATATAAATTAAGAAGGATAAACACTTTATTGTTTCCTCTGATCGAGAAAGAAGTAAAGAAACTATTTGAAGCCAAAATCATAGTGTCCCTGAGATTTTATAAATGGGTGGAAAATCTGGTGCTAGTAAAAAAAAAGAGTGGAGAAATCAGGTTATGTGTGGATTTCAGAAATCTAAACAAAGTGTCTCTAAAGGAAAACTACCCTCTGCCTAAGATGGATCATATTTTACAGAAGGTAGTGGGTTCTCAAAAAATGTCAATGTTAGATGTCTTATCTAGGTACAATCATATTATGGTGCACCCTGATGATCAGAAAAAAAACAACATTTACCATGCCATGGGGAACATTCATGTATGCCAAAATGTATTTTGGGATTATGAATGCAGGGGAAACGTTTCAGAGAGCTATGGACATAGATTTTTCTGATGAAAAAGAAAAATTCATTGTCATCTACCTTGATGACATCACTGTGTATTATGCCTCAGATGCATAACACCTCAAGCATCTCAGAAGGGCGTTTCAAAAATGTACAAAGTTTGAAATCTCGTTGAACCCTAAGAAGTCAAATTTTGCCATGGAAGAAGGAAATATGTTGGGTCACATTATTTCAAAAGAATGCATAAAGTTAGACCCCAGCAGAGTTGAAGGGATCTTAAAAATTGTCATACCTAGAAGCAAAAAGGAGGTGCAATCTTTCCTGGGCAAAGTGAACTTTCTAAGAAGGTTTATCCCAAATCTGACCAAAATCATAAAGTATATCACCAACATGCTAAAGAAAGGGAATGAAATAAAATGGACCCCTCATGCCAGAAAATCCTTTGAATACATTAAAGTGGCATTAACCAAGACCCCAATACTGGCTAGCCCAAACTTGAAAAGGAATTCATCTTATTTTATTTTGCCTCAGAGCACACAATTGTTGATGTTTTACTATAGAAATATGAGCAGGATTATGAGAAGCCCATAGCATATTATAGCAAGACATTGATGGATTCCCCTTTAAAATATGATATCATGTACAAGCAAGAATATGCACTAGTCAAGGCCTTGAAAGAATTCAGAGTTTACATATTGCATTCTCATACAATTGTTGATGTACCCAGTAGCTCTATGAAAGACATCTTGACCCAACCTGATCCTGAAGGAAAGAGGGGTAAAAGGATAGCATTGTTGTTAGAATATGACCTTGAAATCAAACCGACCAAGTTGATCAAGGGGCAGGGGCTTGCGAAGCTGATGGGACAGACCAATTGTGAACTCCTAGGAATAAAATTCATTGCAGATTTGTCAGAAAGTGCAGCAGAAGAGAGAAATCCTCAAACATCCTAGAAATTTCTTGACTCTACATGGTATGCAGACATCATCTTTGTGTTGAAAAATTTGCAGGCTCCTCCTAAATTTAGTAAAACAAAGGCAGATTCTTGAAATTGAAAGCAGAAAAATTTTGTATAGTGAATGAATCTCTATATTGGAAATATCTGGGGGGGATATTAATGAGTTGTTTGATAGAAGGAGAAGAAGAAAAAACCATCATAGATTTCCATAAGGGAGACTATGGGGGTCATCGTTATTGGAAGACAATTGTGCATAATATTTTGAGGGATGGATTTTATTGGCCTAGCATTTTTCCTGACGTTTATAAAGAGGTTTCAAAATGCCATGAATGTCATATTTTCAATGGGAAAGGAAAACTGCAGCCTATTCCTTTAAAAACCATTTTGGTGGAAGCTCCTTTCAGACAGTGGGGCCTTGATTTTATAGGGAAAATACATCCACAATATTCATCTCAACACAAATGGATTCTGACAGCGACAGATTATTTCACTAAGTGGATTGAGGCAGTTCCCACCAGGCAAGAAACAGATGATCTTATCATCCGATTTTTAGAAGACAATATTATGTCCAGATTTGGATGCCCAACCAAGATCATAACAGACAATGTAGCGGCTTTCAAATCCAAGAAAATAGAAAAAAATTGCAGTGATTACAATATCACCTTTGGTCATTCTACATCATATTATCCTCAAGGAAATGGATTGGTTGAGTCTTCGAATAAAATCTTAGTCAGAATCATCAAAAAACTGTTGCAAGAAAATAAAAAGGCCTGGCACAAAAATCTCATCCATGCATTATGCAATGACATAATATCCCCAAAGACATCCATAGACACATCCCCTTTTCATATCATTTATGGTACAGAGGATATTTTTCCTACTGCATTGGAATTTCCAGTGATGAAGTTGTTACAGGAGCAGGAGGCGAAAACAAACACCACTCGGAAAAGAGATGATGAACTAATCATCGTACAGCAAACCAGGGAAAGGGCTTTCCATAATGCCAAGCTACGCGAAGACAAGATCAAAGAGGCTTTCGACAAACATACCAAGGTGGATGATTTCAAATCAGGGGACTTGGTATTAAAATGGGACACCATAAATGAAGATAAGGGAAAGCACGGGAAGTTTGACCATATCTGGTTGGAACCATTCGAGATTGCAGCATACCATGCAAGTAATTCCTACATACTATAGGAGAGTAATGGAGATATCGTTGGAGGAGGTCCTATGAATGATAGGTTCCTCAAACATTATACCATTTAAACGATCATCACCCCTTCCATTCATTGTACATAATCATTTTTGTGTTTTCTTTTCGCATGCATAAATTGAAATAAAGGTAGCATAGTTAAATCCCGAGGTGAAGGCCTTGAGCTATGTTGGGTCGATTTTAAGTTTTTGAATAAAGGTTGGTGGGTTCAAGTTGCAGGATTAAATCACATCCCAATGGGTAGGCACTCGGTCTATTGTTCTTCTCTACCTCGCGGGGAGGATAGCATCCCCAGTTGGAGCCTATGTTATCACCATAACAATTCTTAGATGGGATCCAAGTTTTAGATTTAGAAGAAGGCTAGAGCAGTCTAGAGATGTGATAAATTTGGAGGACAGAGTCACACCTAGCGGAAAATGGATAAGTATAGTGGAGGCACGAAAGATGATGGGGCCCGACAGGACACGAATCTCAAACATCCCAGATCAATAGTCAAGAGAAGTATCGAATGAGGAAATAGCAGGAAGGTTAATTGCTCGAGAGTGGGCTGGGAGAAATACCATAGTTTTGGCTTGCAGACACATGGCACCACCAGGGGCACATCAGAGCGAAAAGAGGTTTACCCAAAACCATTTTTTCCTCACCCCCGATATCGAAATGCACATATAAAAGGAGGGCCCCCGTCATTATTTTATGGTATTTAGAATCATTTGAATGTTTAAAAATTGGCACAAACGCTCAGTTCGAACTGAAGCTCAACAGCGAACCAGACTTGTGCAATCTCCTCCCATTCACAGGTATTTTTCATCATGGCCATGAATACTGTCATTTTATCCGTAACAGAACAAGATCATGCCCCCAAAGAAGAAACCCTAATTGATAGGGATTCTGATATATTCGACACAGAAATAACCGTCTTGCCCATTTCTGTATCCAGAGCCAATTTTCTAGATAATGTCAGGAAACGAATACCTTTCCTTGAAGCGTCCCAAGCCTCCATAGCCCTTAATCCATCGAAATTTCATTCCCTTTCCCAAAATTTGTAAGTTGGTGTGCAGAACAATACTCGCAGGAAGAAAGGGTCATTTTGAATAAGTTAGGGTCAGAGGTCATTTGCAAAGTAGATAACCTGTAAATTCAACACACGCTAGGTACACCAGAGTCTTCCCCAGCAACATCCGAGCCCTTCGAGGAAGAGAAATTAATTACGTTTTATAGAGAATGTCCCCCCGAGGTCAAAACCCTATTTTTGTAGACCATTGTTAAACCCGAACACCATTCTGAAAGTTTGTCGTTGCCTATGGATATGAGCATCATGGTCATTGAGGTCTAGTGGGCTTGTTCCTTACTAAGTCAGATTCTAGGTTTAGATAACGACAAGTTTGTAGTAGAGGTCATGTTGGGTTTTATGTTGACCTTTTTTCAGTCAGATTCCGATCAGTCTGTCTGTATCGGTTTTGAAGGATTCATCACTAATAATATGCACAAACAGCTGGTAAATTTCCAGTCACTGAGGCACTTCAGGTATTACACGCACTTGCTGAGAATGTTCCTGGAAACAAACAAGATAGAGTTCCCTAAAGCTGCATTCATCTCGATTGAATGCAAAAGGATCACGATGCTCATTTTTAAAAATAAGATCATGTCCATAGTTTATAGCCTGATCTTTAACACCGGCCTGCTAAGGGTTTTAAAAGAAATAAAAATATCTTTACAACTAAATCCAGAGAAAAAGGTAGGATATTGGGTGGTGTTCATGCACTCCACTATAATTTGGGTATATGTTTATCAAGAGGGACCTTACCTTTTACCTATTTTCTTGACTCCAAGAGTCTTTGCCCTGGACTTCATCAGGCAAAGAATCATCTCAAAAATAGAACATTTTCTGAAAATGCACAAAGCATCTATCTTAAAGTTTCCTTTCATAATAGGACCCTTTGTGGTAAACACTAGATCATGTTTTCCTCAGATCCAGGTCAAGATCAATGAATTCGGATTTGCACAGTTACAAGGGAGGAAATATGATCTGCTACAGGTCATATATAAAAGAAGATTGATGAGAAAAGAAGGCCCCTATGATCATGATCATGTTGAAGTATTTAATAAACTGGCAAATCTGGAGACCTGTGCAAATATGGAACTCATTTTACAGCCTGATCCGACACAACAAATAGAGTCAGCCCCGAAGCAGATCCAGATGTAGAAAACTTCTCCAGAGTTGATTATTAAAGCTCCCAAGATGAGTTTTTATAACAAAAGGAGCAGCACAGAGGCCCTAGGCACCAGTGGTCAGCAAAATGTTCTCAAGAAAATGAAAATCACACAGTCCCCGCAAATAGTAAACTTGGAGGAGGAAGAACCTAAAGAGAAAATGAGCATGGAAATGGTGGAGAGTAGAACCAAAAACGAAGGAGCTAATATAGAGAGAATGCCACAGGGTGAAAGCAACTCAAGATCTTTCAGCAGCAAAAAACATATCTTTAATAAAGCACCTGGAGCAGTCTACCAATCCAAAGAAGATCTAACTAAACAATATGTTGTGAAAGGAAATCAGGCCATGAGTGAAATAAGAGATTTGTTGCCTGAAGTAGAGAAAATATCCCTACATAAATATTCCTTGTTTTCAGTCAGGGATGTAGAAAGGAAGACACTTAACATAGCAATGGCAGATGAGGATAAAGTGTCAGAAATCAAGCTACATTATGAAAATATATGTGCCCCGGACAAGGTAAAATTTCACAGAAACTCCAGTGACATGCTATATTCAGACCACCTGAGTCTGAGTTTAAGGGTTTCGAGATTGAAAACCCTAGCAATTAAATTGGATGGACAATTGAAGCAGGAAAAAGCGTCCAGCAGAGCTTGGCAGACCCAGGTCAAAAGATTGGAATTTGAAGGCCCTCAAGGAATAAAATCTTCCTTAGATGAGAAAGACAAATTGATTCAAAGCATGAAAAAGAAGTTGAAAATGTCTGCCATGGAACATCCACAGATAGCAGAGCTGACTGTTCTAGAATAAGAAAAAGAGACATTTAGATAGGAAGCACTAAACTACAAAGCTAAAGTATTGCAACTGGAAAAGGAAAACGATAATTGGTCTCAAGGACGGGTAGAAGTATCGAACAAGGTTGTAGTTGTTCCTGATGCAGTAGGAGCCGATTCAAACACTGATATCGTCCAAGCTATGTCCCAAGTAAGCTTGAAGACAGGAGAAATCAAGAGACTTAGGGAGGTCATAGAAAAGCTACAACAAAAAATGAGAATGAAGCATGAAAAGATGGCCCAATTCCAAAAGGAAAATCAAGATTTGCAAGAAAGGGTGAACAAGCTGAAGACAAGGTTGAAAGGAAAAGTGTTGTTTCAATTACCTAAACATGTAATATAGGATGTTATTTTTGATGAAGCTGCTAAGTTTAGGGTGTATTTAAATTTTATTAATGATAAAGACAGCATGGCTACCACTGTTCGAAGCAGGTGTACATTTGTAAATGAAACACTGGAAAAGAAGCCCTTGGAATGGGCCCAAAACACTATAAATTTGCTGAATTTTGTTCCCACTTCTGAACTTTAGACCATCGGGGTCAAAGACAGGACCGCCCTGATCATTTGAGCCAGAAGGATCATCACTAAGCACAAGTTGCTCAAGGTATTTCAAACCAAAGTTGTGCAAATGGAATAGACTATACAAGAATTTAAGGATACATTTGAACAATTATTTATCAAAGGCCTCCCACCATTTTAGGATGGCAAAGGGAAATTATACGACTAAGAGCAGTACAACTCCCTCCTCACACAATGCAGAAAGGATCATTCCAAGTTTGAGGGCTTGGAAGAAAACATGAAGGGTCCGAGTTTGGTGGAACACTTAGCCACAGATTTTGAGATATTAAATCAGTTTAAGACAGTAAAGATTGGACTGCCAACTATGTCTTATGCCACTTGTATCGATCTGGAGATTTTGATAAAGGAAATGATGGATTACGAGATTCCTTCTGACTCACAGTGGAAGGAGATCGTGCGTCTAGGCAAGACGAAATGCATTTTTCTGGGAACCAGCAAATACCCTCCAGGTGTCATCAGATTGGCAGATTCGACATGAGATCAGAGCTAGACAGATGTCAAAGACAAAAATCAAGCAGTCGAAGGAATCAGTAGTTAGCTATGAAACGTTTTTGTTTAATCATTATAAATCGGTTCACATGTTGAGACTATCAGTTGAAATCATTATAGTCAGTTTTAGAAGATGAAACGTTCCAATTCCAGCCATTGTTATTGAATTGTATAAGTATTAGGAATTTTGAATGAATTAATGTTGGCAGAAGTGCAAGGGAACCTTTTTGTTGTTTCTGAACTCAATTGTGATTTTTTGGAGCTGAATTGAATACACATGCAGAATCTTTTGAAGTCTCTATGAAAATATTCTAATGGTGGTGATATGAGTTTTGTCTTCTCTCATTGTATGTATTTCTTTTTTTATTTAATTCCATTTACACTGTCTTCTATTTAAATTGGAGAGTTAAAGGCCCAGAATTCGTCTTGTGACGCTCTCTGCTTAAGCAATTTAAACTGTGTGTATTTCTTCTTAACTAATTCGGAATTCATTTATGTAATGCTATGATGTAGTTATTTGTTTTCTCCTTCTTCTTACCACTCTAACTAAACTCAATTTACAACTCAAATTCATTTCCTCATTTAGCCTTTATCCTCTGGGGATTTCTACCTGCTAGTCATTGTTTTCTTTACTTTCAGAATTTCGACTCCATTGCTCGAAGTGTCCCTCCCCTTCTTTGCCAACAACTTTCTAAAAACCCCAAAAACAATATGAAATCTTGCCACCGATTGAAAAATATATATCAAGTGACACGAGAGAGCCCTCTCTGAGTTGAGTAGGCTAGTGCCCAGCTCTAAAGTAGGTTGAAGAAGTTACCTCTGTCGTTTGTCTATCATCCAAACAAAATTTATATAGTGCTAATAGAGGCATGACAGATCTTACAGGAGTTGGATGAGGCAATCGAAAGAACTCAAGAATAGTGGAACAAAAGTATTAGTCAACAACTACAGGATCTGAATAAATTGCAGGTACAACTGAAGCAAGAATCCTCACATAGGATATGAAGATAGAAGATTAAAAATTTCATGGATGGGAATAAAAGGAAAAGTATGACTACCTAGCCTTGAAGGAAGAGAGGTGTAGACAATTGCAAAGCTTAAGTGTGAAATAAATCCACTTCTGATATTAGAGTTCACAGTGGAAACAAGATGCCAATGCAGATAAATTGAATGCTCTCTCACTTGAAAAGTGTCATTGAATGAAAATGGCCTTCCATTGGGGAATGGTATTAAGTATGAAAGAATGGCTAAGTGGAACTTGGCTGGAAAGTGTTCAAATCAAGGAACCATGGTGCAGATGAGCAGAATGGGAGCACATAAGGCAGCAACGATCTAAAGATGTTCAAGGACAACCTGCTACAACATAAATAGATAAATAAAAAGTGAATTAAAACATAAATCCACTAGAGTGCATGAGGCATACAATGAAGTTAAAATGCATATGCATTAGTAGGCATGCTAACAGTAAATGATTGGTGCATATGGATGTGTAATTGCACATGATTGGATATGCATATAACATGCTTGTGAACTTAGAATAGTCTATTATTATCAAATAATGATTGAGTATGACTAATGATAGATTATGTATTCAAGAAAAATGATATAGCAGGGTTAAAGATGTGGATGTTGTTGTTTCTTATGATTTCCATCTAGGTGAAGACCCATGAGGGTGGCAGGAATGGTGATCAAAATGATGAAGGAGGAAGTCTGTGAGCTTCTACAAATATCAGTTGGTCAGATAGAAACAAGTAGGTTGATAAAAATTAGGCAGGTGTGCATTTAGTTTTTGTTGATGCATACAGGTTAAAGGGGGATGAGGTAAGAATTACCTCAGTTAATTTTCAATATTTAAATTGATATTTAATGTCCAAAGTCCTAGAGTATGTAAATGTTGTTGATGCTAGAATTCATTTAGATAAAAAGTTGGTTGCATATTATGTTATGATTGGTTATGGGATCATAACCGGGTTAGTTCAGGAGACATACTTCTTCTATAACAATGAATATCCATAGATATAGTCATGTGTGAGACCATAATATGGTTGGATATGGAAGGGTTATAGTGCTATCTGAGTGTTCAATGGTATCTAATGTATATCTGATGTTTGGACTGCAACCTCCTTGCCAACACTGAAGAGCACTTGAGAATTATATTCTTGGTGTTTTTTTTGGGTTACAAAGGAAGGTATACAAATAGTCGGGAAAGCAGTAGGAAGTGTGTGGATGATGTGTTGAGGCATTGGCCAGACCTTCCAACTCATAGTGGTGGAATGCATGACATAGTTATGTGGTATTATGTAGCCAATGCATGGATGCATTGTATAGATGTGGCCATGGGTATTGGCACATTGATTGTTATTTTATTTAGTAATTAATTGTTGCATTATGAAAATCATGTGGTGCTAAAAATACATAATGATGGATAGATGCATTATATTTAATATCAATACTAGTTGAAGGTGATTGGATTGTTGGTTGTTACAATTCCAAGATCAGTTTTTGGAGCTATTAAAAATTTTACAAGTGAGATTGCAGAAATTATTGAATGCAATGGGGTGAATGCATGTATATATTATATAACATAGAAATGATTATGCTAACAGTTGAAATGATGTGAGTATTTCTAACTCATGAAGTTCAAAACACTTCAAGTACTGTTAGATATTACAACAAGAAAGTTGCAGGTTAAAGTAGCTACATAATGATAAATTACAGAAAATCTATGTTGGGGGGACAGAGTAATAAAAATGTTTCTGGATAGAAGAAAGAAAATATTGGCTAATAATACATGTGTAAAGAATGATGGGTTCATTCCATTCAATATTTGAATGCCATTTAATGTCAAGAATTGATGGAATTAATCGAATTGTAGTTGTAAACAATTTTGATATCACTCGTTACGATGGTAACGAGTGATAATAATTTGTCTCTTGCAGCAATAGGCATTGGTATTATTTATGGGATTACAAAATTTCCATATCCAAGATCCCTATATATATATATATATATATTGTACATGAGTTATTGACAATTTGTTTGGCTGAGGAATGTTGAAATTGCAAGAAGAAAGGGTCTTGGATATGGCATTGTTGTAAGCCCATAAAGAAGACCAATGCTTATTGCTGCAAGAGCCAAATTATTATGAGCAGAAGCTCATGTATGGAAATTTTATTTTACCTATATAAAATAGTTTTGGGAATTATAATTTAATAAATTACTGACAAATTGTTTTGGCTGAATGTAAATCGAGAAAATTGTAGGTAGGATGGTCTTGAATATGGTAGGGATGTAAGCCCATAAGGAATATTGATATCTATAGCTGCAGAGCCAAACATTATGAGCAGAAATCTCATGTGTATAATATAGATGAGATGTTGGATATGCTAGCTGGAAAGCATGGAAAGGGATATTGTTGTGACATGAGAACCCTGTATCCCTAGAAATATTCTTGTGCAAGTAAGCCTTGGTCAGGAAATATGGATCGTCTGAGGGACTGTATAGCAGAGAAGGAGATGCCTAAGCCTGGGCCTGGAAGGTGGGTGACCACAAGGAAGAGGAGACTTTGATAGTTCTTGTAAACTATTGATTGGGATCATGCACACAATGGGTATATCAAGGAAAATAGTGAGCCAAGTTAACGAGATAGCCATGTGGATGCAAATCCATGAATCACACAGATAAGTATTGTATTGGATTATGAAAATTTACTCTTAGATTATGAGAAAAAATAAAAAAAATTATGCACAAATTGTGAATTGACATGCTCGTTGATTTGAAATGTTGTAGGAAAATGATGAATGTTTAGGATCTAGAAAAGTACCAGACTATGAGGGAAAATAAGAAGGTGATGATGGAGAAAATGAATGACAAAGGCATGGAATGAATAAAGTCCAATGGACATGTTGCAGTTGGAGTTATAGAAGCCACAACTCTGAAAATTCTTGGTCAAGTGCACTGGAGCCCTGGATAGAAGTGGAACAACTTGAAGGATTGCATTGCAGAGAAAGGGGTTCATTACTTTAGGTTGTGCAAGGATAAAAGGGAAGGAGAGCTTGTTGGTTGGAATTGTTGCCATAAATATAAATTCTGAATATCATTATACATGTTTTGGGTCGGAATGCCTATGTATACATGTTTAATTTTACGCCAAAGTGCCTATGTATATAAGAGTTGTATGGAATGCCTATGTGGATTAAGGCTAAAGAGCCTAGATTTTTAATGTTAAAAACATTAGAATGGTGTTGTGCACTGAGGACAGTGCCAAATTAAGGGGAGGGGGATGTAACACCCCGGTTTTAACCCTTATGAACTAGAATGTATTATGTAATTGTGACTTAGGCTGGTGAGCCGATAAATTTGAAAAGAGGCTAGAATTCCTAGGAAATGTAATACTTCATATACATTAATAAAATACACTGCTAGCTGCAAGATAGGCAAGGAAATAATATATAGGGGGCTATGATTCCATGAGAGAGGGGGATTGAGGGGCTAAGTCATTTTATTATTATTTTATTTTACTCATAATGGATTTTATGGAGAAAAGGGGTTACATGAGCTTCTTTGGAGGGATACCATGTGGCTCTAGTCTTCATGTAATTTAAGCATCCCTTGGGGGTTGTTTTGGGCCTTCTTCATCTTCTTCCCCTTGTTCTTCTTCTTCTTCATTTTTCCTCACTCATTCTGGATATTTCATGTGTTCTTGGTCTAAGCATGGATACGAATGGTTGTTTGAGTGGAACTTTGTTAAGTTTTCTCATAGCTGTGAATCCTAAGAGTCTCAACATGGAGATTCTTGACCAGAATCATTGGAGCCCTGGAAGGAGATGGACAACCTAAGAGACTGCGTAGCAGAGAAGGGGGTCCATTCTCTTGGGTTGTGCAGGCTGGGTAGAAGAGATCTAGTGTACTTTGGATTGTTATGAGAGTTAAAAGCCATGTGATAGCTTGAGTGTTGAAAGTCATGTTAGTTATTAGATTGATGACAATTAGGATAGAACTTTCCATAGCTGAGAATCCATGGAGTTTCCAGTAGGGAGATTTCATGACCAGTAGCACTAGATCTCTCGAGAGAAATGGGACAACATGAGGGACTGTATGGAAAATAAGGGTTTCCATTTCTTTGGGTTTTGCAGACTGAGGGGGAAAGAGAGATGGAAATTCAGATTTGTTGTGTGGTTGGGAAACCTGAGAGCTAGTTAGCTAACGGTTGTGTGTTTTAGATTTGGCCTAGGACCCATCCTTGTGGATTTATAGCCCTGGCTAGGGGGTGACCTGTTGTTGAGAGTAAAATAGAAACAATATCTATGGTTGGGAGGAACGTCCTTGGTATGCAGCCAGTTGGTGAACGTTTACTTGCAAAGATAAGTACTCTCAGTTTTTTCTGTGCAATGTTTATTTCTGCTGTGTATTTAATTATCTCTGAGATATGTATTTTTAATGTGCATGTCTACTTGTTATTTTTTATGCATGGCAGTGTACCCAGCCTGTGGGTGGTTGGGTATGTTACACCCCTACAATATAGGATTCTCTTCTTCAATTCAGAATCAGTTACAGTCAGTCAAACTAGTGGAATTCTCTCATGCATGGAAAATTCAGTTTAATCACCAGCAGTTGCATGTGTTTCTCTCACTTCCATACGCGTGACTTGGTTAACTGATGATTGCATGGATCAGTTGATGAGGACTAGGTGGAAGTTCACTCCAGTGTCTATTAGTGAGTGTATAGATCTCTCTAGATCACTACTATTGTGCATTAGTTACTCATGTAGCCTATATATATTGTAAATTATTCACTCTTTGTGTGTGGAATACAGATAATAGCAATCATTTCATTCTTTCATCCTATTTTTGTCTTCTCTTCACACCATTTGAAAGTTGTGTACATTTTCATTGTTAGCTAGATCTTCTGTGGAGGTATCTCAAAAACTCTACAATGATAAATAATTTTGGTTATACTCATTTTTGTATAAAAGAAAAGAAACTCGATGTAAAAATGGGTTGTTGACTTTTACTGGGGGCCAAACAAGATTTAAATAAAAGACTTTACTTTCAAATCTCAATTGGATTCTTGATTTCATATTTTAGTTTATGTTTTCTCAGTTTCTCATATAATTTATGTTACCATAATATTTCTTTCAAAATATGTATCTGGTATTATGAATGTAACAACTTGGTACGACCACCACTTCTACAAGTGCAGAGTCCTAAAATTCACATAATTCTTCAATTATATTGTAAGTGTAATTTAGACCTATGTTTTTCATATTTATCGGTGTGAATAGTAGTGATATTATCACTTATGTTCACCTAGTACTGTTTTATAATCAGATACCAATTATCATAATTTCTACTAATGAAAAATAAAGCAATATTTATTCAAATTGAACTACATCGTGGTACTTTCAATTCTTTCTTGAGATGGCTTCTTTCCACTCTTTTAAATTTTAAGTATAGTCTAAAATAAATAAATAAAACCTCTTTAAGATCTAAAATTTAGTCTATTAAACATTATTAGTTAAAACCAATGGTAAACAATACATATTTTCAGATCTAATAATTATTTCCTTATGATTATTGTTATCATAGAATAATTACACATTGAAAAT
>ML799518.1:106842-131431 GCA_009831015.1 Picea engelmannii | reverse complement strand
CCTGCGAACTATTTTCAAAATATGATTTTGAGAAAATGACAAGTGTAACCTTCTTCAGGAAAAAGTTCTTAATGAAGAGTTTGATCTTCCATTATCATGACATGATCATAATATCATCTCGATAACCAAAAATGTGGATAACAATATGTACCTTCGCAAGATGTTGTCTACGCCCATCTTGTATAGGTGTCCTGCGATTAGTTGATAGTCAGTTGTGCGGACTACCAGGTTCTTCTTTTGTGCCATGGTATATTCTTACGGTGCAGTATCTTTGCTCAAGTACTGGATGATCTCTGTGAAGTAGCCATCAGAAATATGTACTGAGAATAACTGTGCATCTGGAAAGTTGTCTTCTAAATTCATAGGTTCTCCATTTTTTACCCTGGATAGGTGGTCAGGTCCTGCATTCAGTTTTCTTGGTTTAGCTATTACTTCAAAATCAAATTCTTGAAATAGAAGTAACCATCGACATATTATCCCCCCCAACACTAGCTTGTTGACTAGGTATTTCAGGGCTGAGTGATCTATAAACATCTTAAAGTGTTTTCCCAATAGGTAATGTCTGAACTTCTGCAGTGCATAGACCATGGCTAGGCCTTCTCTTTATTTCGTGTTATAATTATGTTCTGAGTCTGATAACTTTCTGCTTGCGAATGGTATCGAGTGATCCAAATCTACTACTCCTGGTTGTGCTAATATAGCTCCTAATGCTATCGTCGATGCATCTACATGCACATGGAATGTATTTTCCCAGTTTGGAAATACTAGTATTGGTGCGGTAACCATATTTTCCTTCAGGGTATCCAGACCGTGTTGACACTCATCGTACCATTGATACTTTGTATCATTCCTTAATAGTTTTTCCATTGATGTTGTGATCTGCGCATACCCTTTGATGAATTTCATGTAGTATCTTGTGTGCCCTAAGATTTCTCTTAGCTGGTGGACTATTTTTGGTGCTGGTAAGTTAACAATGACTACGATCTTGGTCGGATCCACTAACAATCCTTGTTTGCATACTATATGGCCCAATAGTATCCCAAACAGTGTTCCAAATATGCATTTATTGATGTTCAGTGATATATGGCATTGTCTACATCTCTCTAACATCAGTCATAACACTTCCACATGGTTTTTCAACAAACTATAAACTGTCCAGTCATCTAGGTATACTTCAAGAAACTGATGGATGGATTCCTTAAATGTTGCGATGACCACTCCAGAGAATATTGTGGGTGCATTCTTTAGTCCAAACAGCATGACTATGTACTGATAAGATCCCCATTCCATCACAAACGTGGTCTTGTGTTTGTCCTCCTGTGCTATCTTAATCTGATGGTAGCATGATAATCCATCAGTGAATGAGTAAGCTTCATGTGCCCCCACATTCTCTAACACTCCATCCGTGAACAGTGTAGGGAATGGGTCATGTAAGCATGCATCGTTCAACTTCCTCAAGTCGATGGATATCTTGATCCATATTCCTTGTTTCTTGTCTTGTACTACCATCGGGCTTATCCATTCTTATTCCTCAACTAGTTCGATGATGTCGGCTTCGAGCATTCTATCGATCTCATCTTTAAATTTTTGTTTATATATGGGGTTCAGTCTATAGGGTCATTGTCTAATAGGTCTCTCTTCAGGTCTGAGTGGTATCTTCATCTCTCTCATTTCTCCGGCTATACCCTTCATCTCTATAAATGTTGTGGGAAAATGGTTGCTATATTCGTGCAACAATTTTGTGATGCTTTCTATTGTTTGCTCATCCCATTAGTCTCCAATGCTGGCCATTTTGGGCTACTCATTTGTCCCAATGTTAACTTTATTTACCTTGATTGGCATGGAAATGACTTATGATTCTATGGGTGGTCCTTCCACATCTCTTTCACCTTCTACTTCTTCGATCTGAATATCGCGTGGATCATATTCATCTAGTGCTTCCTCCTGTACATGGTAACATGACAGTAGTTCCTTGACTGTTTGTTTATTCCATTGTTGCTCTTCTGTGATAAATTCTATTTCCTGCTCTTTGATGAATATTACTCCTCTAATTCGTTTGAGGGTTGCGTCTATGTTGGGGTTCTCATGCTAGAATGAGAAAGTGATTATGAAGTTTTCTTGCAATGTCCTCCATGTTGTAGTTCTTTTGCACAATTCTTGGTCTGTATACCAGTTCACTGGTATTCCCTCTAAAGTATGTATGAAGTGATGAGGCCATTCCTCTGGTGGTGTCATTTTCCACAGCGTTTTGCACTTCGCCAAGTGTTCTATTGGTGCCTCTTTTCCTTCATATTTTTGTTCTTCATTGCATTCATGTTCTGCGCCGAACCTTATGCGTAGTAGTCGCTTACATTGATACCAGTCTGTGATGGTCTCTTTATGTGAGCCCCACCATATTGTGGGTGTGGCCTTAAGTGTTAATTCAACTGCTAACAACCCCTAGTTTTCTAATACTTCATCTTCATATAGTGTCAAGAATGTTTCCAAATCATTTAGTCCATGGAAACTGGGTGGTTCTCTGATTTCTATGCCTACCCATATTACTGCCCGGTCTATTCTTTCACATCTTCGTGTGGATACTTCGTGTAGTCTTTGCTGCCAATTTTCTAACCCGGTGTCTAAGTCTGTTGTGCATGAAGTAATGCTCTTCCAACTTAGTACCCAGTCTATTGTTGGTTTTATGTAATCCTCATCACGCGCAGTTGTTCTATACAACTGGTCGATCTCCTCTAAGTCCATGCAAGTGGGTTCTACAAACCTCTACCCTTATGATGGATCTAGTGGTGCTATGACCCTGTATTCTCCAGATTCAAATGTCATCTTCCTGGTTTTCAAATTGATTATGGTCTATTTTTCAAATGCCCAATACAGACCAAGAAATTTCGGTTAAGGTGTTGTGTCGTCTACTATTTCAATGACTTCAAAATATGCTTTAGTGCTCACTCCATCAAGATCTACTGTCACTCCTCTTAGTCTACCTATTGGTAGGACTCTATGTTGATTTGATAGTTTTAATTGGACATTTGAGTATCCCAGTGTTGGCTCTCCCATACATTTCCATGTCTTCTTTGGTAGCACATTCACTTCAGATCCTAGGTCTAGTATAATGTCTCCCATATTGAAATCCCCAACATTAGCATTTAGTCTAAATTCCCTACTTGTTCTTCTTCTTGTGTGTAGGTGGTTGACGGTTTTTGGTTCTAGATTTTCTTCTGTCTCTCTGCTACATTTCTCTAATATGTTTTGCAATATTTTCACAAATGAAGGATCACTTAATACTTTCATGCATGATTTCAAAAATCCTTTGATTGTACTTACTTTTCCCTTGGGTTGCATTCTGTTGGTATGATCTAGTAATGGTGGCATCTCATATTTTGGGGCTTCCTTGAATGGTTGCACAGTTGAAGTCGATGTTGTGTCCTCCTTCTGAAATTCTTGTCTGGATTCCTTAAAAGTATCCCTTTATTTTGGTGTGTCGAATTGCTTTCTTGGTTCACTGTTCCTCTTTACCCATTGGTTATGTGTTGGTTCCTGTCGAAATGTGTCATTTCCTATTTTTGTTCCTCCATGAGTGACTATATTAATGTTTCATCCTTCATCCCTTACTTCAGCTGAAATCCACTGGACATTCTAATTGTTCTGGTTCCTCTTTTCCTGAATATTTACTAGTAGTTTCAAACATTCCTCTGTATCGTGGTCTGATGCGCAGAAATACATACAAGTTGTTGGTGGAAGTGGACATTCACGTGCATAATGTCCTAGTTGCTCACAATTGTGACATGTGACTAGTCCTCTACTGGGTCTGAAACCTCCTTTGGATCATCCTCTTCCTTGGTAGCCTGCTCGGTCACCTCTCGATGTGTTATACTATGGTGCATGATTGTACTATGCGGTATTGTATTGGGGTTGTGTTGGGTTATACTCCGGCTGCACGTTATTTCATGGTTGTTGCGTTGTATTGTACTATTGTTGTGTAGTGTTGTATGAAGATGGGGATTGATTGAACTGTGGCATTGCTTGCCCAGTCATCATTTCAGCCTGTACCATGTATGCATCTAATGTTCTTTCTCGCATCAGCTCCATAGTTCTACAATATTTTTTGTCATGGCCCACTGACTTACAAAGGGTGCAATATTAATTTTTTGGAACTGTCTGGTATTTCTGCATCATCATGCAGTGATAAGCGTCGTGACCTGGTTTCTTGCATATTTTTCACCATAATCCTCCCTGTGGTAGCGGATTTGGCATACCTGTTTCTGTATATTGCGCGAATGTTGGGCATTCATTCTTGTGGTGTCCTTTCGTCCTGCATGTGGTGCACCAAACGACTTCTCGTTTGTCCTTGTTCTTATTCTGGTTTAGCTAAAATGTTAAATTCTTCAAATCCTCCTTCAATTCCTCAATAGCTAGGTCTATTTGTTGGTACTGGTTCTCTTCCAGTTGCAAGGCTTCATGTAGAGCCTCTACCTTTGTATGAAATTTATGTTTTTGTAATGGATAGTTTAAGTGTGGGAGTAGTGAGTTGACAAAAGGTGTCAATGTTGCATCTCGGTCATAAGGTATTTTAGTTTTCCCTTTACTCGCTTGAATCTCTGGTCAATCTCCCATACAGATTCTCCTAGTTTCTGTCTTATCTCAGTCATCTTATTCATGCATTGATCCTCTGAGCTCAGCTTTTGGAACTCATTAATCAGTAGCTTCTTAATGTCTGCTAGTGTCCTTGTCATCCCAGGGGCACTGTTTGTGTCTAGACTCATGTACCAGTCTAGTGCGCGGTCTCTGAGTGTAATCGCTAGCTGCGCAAGTTTGGTATCTTAATTAGTGATATGCTTTTCCTCCTAGATATTTGCACAAATGAACAAATGCTTCTTAGGGTCTTCTGTTGCTTCTCCTCGAAATTATAGTAATCTGATAGTGGGATCGTGTCCTGCCATTCTGAATACGGAACTACTTCCTCCTCTGCATGGTGTAGATACTTGAATAGTGCTTCCTAAACTAGCTCCTCCAGTTGTTGCTCCTAGTGTAGATGTGCTTCTTGTTGTCGGACTTCCTCCGAACTTCAGTTGTCTAAATGGTGGTGTTCTCTTTGGTGTATTAGTCGCACATGGGTTTATGGGTTCCACACTGACATTAATATGGATAGGATGGATTCTTTCTCCTCCTGTCCTTGGGCCTCTCATCTTCCTCTCATATGTTGCGTGCAGGATTTCCTCAATTTTCTCCACATCCCGAAGATCCTCTACCTCTTCCTCATCACTCGCCAAGCCTTCCCTCGTAGCTACGGCTCTATTCTTGGTATTCACCTTAAATTGGTAGGGTACTCTGTCACGCGTAGTTCCTAATGACGCCAAGATCCACTTGATTTGGTCGTCATCCATCGTGATCGGGTCCAAGGGTTCCTCCTCCTTCTTTCCTTTATCCTTACCTCCTTCCATTTATCCTCTCTTTGTTAGTGTTTCCCCACTTCCCCCATGCACGCAGGGAATTTTAGTTGTCTGATTCTATTGTCATTACACCTTTGTTATATAGAAATATCTTAATAGAAGTATACAAGGATTTAATGTACCTTCCTCGAGGTCCACGTAGAAATTATTTCTCTGTTGCGTTGTATGACTTCATTGTGTCAACTGCAAATTTGGTGATGAAACATGCCACAATACTGTCAAGCCAAAAGTCTACTATGCGGGTGAATTTGTTCTTCACCTGTTGTAACTAATCAATCTGTACCGGAGTCCAATCTAGCTGTCAAATCCGGTTCGTCACGTGGTTACCCTTCAACCTTAGTATCCACTCCTGTAGTAGATGCGGAAAATCACAGAAAAATAATTCGTGTAAATCAGTAAACACGTATTTGTCCAGATATTTGTGAGGTGTGATTCTAGGGTTTCTATTATCTTTATGTGCAAAATCTAGCTCTTTGGTTCTCAACTAGCCTTTGATTTCAGATTTCGTGGGGTTCCAAGGTCTCAACATTCCCTTCTAATGGCTCATTTCTATTCTTGTTTCACTTGTTCTTTTCTCGTTCAATCTATATCATCTACTCAGTCCTCTCTTGTTCCTATTAACACGACAATGGAACCATTTGTTGGTTACTGCTCTCCTCTACCATCTGAGTTATTGACCCAGGGTTCATGTCTTTCGGGTTTCCAACAAAGCCTCTAAAACTATCGGCCCTCCTGGTAAACCAGAAGGCAACACAGTACACAAAGTGCATTGCGCAGTCTCACCTAAGATAGCTTTAAATGGGTGGTTGTAAGACTCAGGAGTTTACAGCCTAGAATTGAGTATGAGATAGGGGTTTATTATTAAGAGCCATATACTATGAATCGTGATTGCAATCTACTATTACTCATGGGTGTGCATCTATCTTTCACAGTTTATTCCCCGAACAACACAATCGTATTCCATAACAATGTATTAACTCATTCATTAAGCATAACAATTAACTACTAAAAGAAAACAAAGATATACATACATTCATCACATTACACAGATATTACCATGGTTCACCCCCTCCTGGGCTACATCCACAAATATTTGGCTCTTGGATCTTTTATTATGGTAGTTTTGCATCTCCTGCGTCGCGCACTTACAATTCCTTCAAATGGGTAAGATCTCTATGAGGTGAACTAGATCGTACTAGGCTCCACAACCTGCGATCTAATCCTCGGATCTTCCTTCTCTCCTCTGTTCTTAGCTCAACAGCTTACGAAAATGGTTCATAATAGTATTACATAATGCACCAACTCGTACATATTGTGATAGGATATTACAAAAGTCGAACTAATACAAAAAGAGAACCAACCTCTCTATTATACATGTGTATCTATATTTTTATATATCGGGTTCTTCGGCCATTTACAATGTATTTCCAAAACCATAACCCTACCGACGTTAGGTCTTCCTCCCATGTGCGCGTATTGTTCTTCCTCCAGTTGTCGCTTTCCTTATGCATGCACGCGTGTTGTGTTACCTTCCAATTGTTACTTATGTTTCTGCATGCTTTCTTTCCCACAATCATCCTTCTTTACACTTCGGCCTGGTGCCAACAGACTACACAAAAAAGAAGATAATTCACTCCCAGGTATGTAAATTTCTTTTATGGACATTGTTTTTATTGTACTAACTTTGGACATAAAGTTGCAGATTGCAGGGCTTATGAAATAAATGTTCAAACAAGAAAATATTATGTGGCCCCACATGACATTGAATGTTACATGTTCCATAAATATGGACACATGGCTCGTGGTTGTAGAAGCATGATGGATACTTCTTTGAGAAAGAACATTTATATCAGATATAATAAGGTTTGGAAAATAAATCAAGAACAAGAAAATAAATATCAGATGAATGAAGGACACCCAAAATTCATACTCTCGGGATTGGTAATACTACAAGATGAAGACAAATCTACAGGAAAAAAGAAAGATGTCATATGTGGGAAGGTTTAGAGAAGAAATGAAAAACAAGAAGAACATGTGAATAAAGACCAGGTCCCATAGATCACAGGATTTGCAGTAGTACGAGAAAGAAAAGAAGAGTAGGTGAATAAAGAACAGGTTCAAGGGATTGTACTTTCAGGAATTGTAGTGAAAGATCAATCCAAAGGAAGAATTCAGAGTTAAAAAACATGATGAGTCTATAGACGAAGAGGAAGATTACTCTGCATTAGAGCAGGTATTTTTTTGAGCCATCCAACTTGAAGACTCTCAGTAATTATGTATGTTGAATAGGGGGAGTCCATGCAGTAGACATTACAGATTAGGGAACCATATTTCAAGTAGTATGAAGTGTTTGTTGAGACATATTCAGAGTAGTCAGATAGCAGAAGTATAGAATGATAGATTGATCAATTGAGAAATTAGTGTTCCCACACAGGTATCAGTTGGAAATTTCATAGGCAAAAGTTTATGATTGTATTCAAGCAAGGATATCTTCAATACGGGTTGTTCCATACATGCAGAGCTTGATGAGACGATATATCATATCAGTGGAAGTATTTGATTTTTTCTGATCAATAGGAACATGTGATGATCAGTTGTAGTATATTCAATAGAAGTATTCAGAATGTTACAGTGACAGATGGGTCAGCATTGTGGATAGTTGAGTAGCAGAGTTATGAAAACATCATGACATATGGACAGAGATTGATTCATGAGATACTTAGCAGGTACAAGAAACATAGGTCAAATGCATAACATCATATCTACAATTGGAATAATTGGAATCAGTTAGTCACGGAAAGGAAAAGTAGTGAAAGGCATAGCAAAACAGGGAAAGAGAAATCGTTAGCAGAAGCTATATCATTAAAAGGACAATGTTGAATAGTATGTTCAAGTTAACATGACAAGTAAATGAAGAAATCAAATTTTGAATGATTTTTATGCATGTCAATGAAATTCAAGAGGAAGCACCAATGGATAATAAACAACACTGGAAGAGAGGAAAGGAAACATATACGTGTAGCCCTAAATTGATCTACATCTCACAGAAAAGTCAAGGTAAGAAAAATCATCAGAGAAAGAGATCCAGACAGGAAGATCAGTAGCATGCAGACAGAGGGAGACATATTGATAGGGGGAGTTATCTTTTTCCAAAGAAGGAAAGAAAGAACAAAGACATGGTACCGAAGAGAAAGAATAGATGTATGACGACAGGGGGAGCATCCCTAAGGAGAGATACCCTTTACCATTGATATCAAAGGGGGAGAATGAGAAACATTGATGAGGAGAAATGGTCACAAGGGATCATGAGTGTGGGAGAATGAGTGTTGTCATCAATGTTTCCATCAATGTTGGTGTTGCCATGAATGCCAAAGGGGGAGATTGTTGGATAATTGGTTTGGACAGTTGGTTGTCATTGATGTCCACCGTTGGAGATTAACTTCAACCCTTGGATAAGTCTAGAATCCCTATATATATGGTTGATATTGATGGTAAGTTAGTGGTCATTGATGGAGTGGTTTATGTTTGCATATGTCTTGGGTGCATTTGATGAAGTCTACATGAAGCCTCGGAGGTGTGGTCATGAGGCCCAAAGTTGTTTGAGTAATAAGGACATGAAGGACAAGTTAAATGCAGGTAACACACTCATATATGGATAGTCCTCGTCGTGCCATTTCCAACGGTATGTGGTACGCCACGAGTAACACACCCGACCCCTTAAAGGTCTTTTAAGGGGTGGGGCATCATTTTTTCGTTTTCCTTAAACTATCTTGAATCCTAGTTCTTGGATTTCTATCACATCCTTCTCATCCATCATTATCCAACCACTACCTCCATGCTCAAAACCGAGCTCCGGGATGGCCTTAATCTCCCTCTATAATATTAGTGGTAGAGGTATTTGTCACTTCGACACTTCGGCGCTCCGACATTTTATGCCTCTTCGCTATCTATGCATGAGACCACCCAGAGTCTTGAAATTTTGAAGTCCTGTAATCTTTCCATGTGACTCCAGCCTTCGGGCCTTTTGGTCCCCTTACAATGCTACTCCCAAATCCTCCAGAGTCTCGAAGTCCCGAACTCCAAGAGTTTCGGTCACTTTGCCAACTACTTTGGCTGGGTGGGTACGTGTCAGGGGCTAACACATGGAAGGGTCGGGGTGACACATGTCACATCCCAATAAGAATATAGGGTATTTGATACGCATGACTCCAAGTGACATGTGGCACATCGACTTTGGGTCAACGTCACCCCGGTGACGTCGACTTGCCATGTCACACCAAATTGACAACCTTCTAACATCTCCCAGATCTCACGGTGAGATCCGGCCACATAGATCCAGATATCTATAGCTCTCGTTACTTCGTGAATTCGACGTTCGGGAGTTTATTAACACACCACTCCCCAAATTCCCTGAAGTACCCAATCTCCAAACTAGAGGACCTATCAACACACACCCCTGTATATCGATGGCTAAGAGGGATCCTGAAGGACCCCGAGATCTATAGTCCACATTACTTCGTAGCTTCAGCCTTCGAGGGTTTTTATGTTACAACATCTTTCATCTCCTGAAGCAGTCAATGCCTAGTTGACTTCATCATAGATTCGACGGATAGGAGAGAACCTGAAAGATCCCCAGATCAACGGTCTTGGTCACTTCGCGGCTCCAGCCTTCGGGGGTTTTGGCTTCACTGCCACTGCATTTTCACAAAGCAGGACTTCATCGAAGTACCACGTATGAGCCCCTCCTTCTAAATGATCGGACGGTAGGTAGGTTTCCAAACAATCTGCCCAAATCTACGGCTCTCCTTTACTTCGTAACTTCGGCATTTGGGGAGATTGATGCTATAGCATCTCCATCCTCTTGGAGTAGAACGTCACCAAAGTTATCTCAGTGTATATCCAATAGTTGAGGGGACCCCCAAACATTCTTGATCAACAGTTCACCCTACTTCTCCATGGGTAGTTGGATCCTAGTTTAGACAGTAAGATAGGTTCACCTAACCACTAGGGAAACCATTCATTTCCGGTCAACTTGCTAGTAATCGAATATCCCAGTTACCTTCAACCAATTTAAGGCTAGTAAGGTCGACAATACTCCAAAGTCCCAGACTTCCAGAGCTCTGAAGCCAGGAGGAATTAGCTCCCTTAGGCTTGGCCTAAGGTTTCTAGGTGTGGGTCATATGGGTTCTCCCGAATGGATCTTGTCCGCTCGTCTTCCAAACGAAAATATATCCCTTTTCAAGGCTTGAACCTAGTTGTCCTTCCTAAGCTTTATCATGAAATGGTTAAGGACTTGGGCAAGTAATATTGGTTGCACATCAAGGATTCTAAAAGAGATATCATCTTCAGATGGACAAGGTCAGATCGACACGATATCTCCTATCTCGGTCATCATAGGCTTATGTCCCAAGATGCCTCAAGGGCTAAGTTGGGGCATACAGACTATCAGTTAGAAGCATAATTTCACAAGGAGATAAGTTCATACACATATCATGACCATTCCATGTAGAAACCATTTATAGATACATATGTAAACGCATGCATTCATCCATTATTTTGGTTCAATACAAAAAGTATGAAAACACTTATCAGAACCAAAAGACATGATGTGACTAATGAAATGGGTGTCCGTTTCCACCCAATCATAGGCTCAGTCACTCCTAATGGATTTACCACTGGTCATCCCCGAGATAGACCATGATGCTTTGAGATTGAATCTTTTCTTCCGGCTCAACAAAAGTTAAGGACGAAGGTTACTCTCCTTCTCCTGGCACAGTAATAGATAGGGATGAAGGTTACTCTCCTTCTACCAAATCAGTCATAGATAGGGACAAAGGTTAATCTCCTTCTCCCAGCTCAGTAATAGATAGGGATGAAGGTTACTCTCCTTCTCCCAGTTCAGTCATAGATAGGGACGAAGGTTACTCTCCTTCTCTCGACTCAATCATATATAGAGACTAAGGTTACTCTCCTTCTCTTGGCTCAGTCATAGATAGGGATGAAGGTTACTCTCCTTCTCTCGGCTCATTCATAGATAGGGACGAAGGTTACTCTTTTTCTCCTGGCTCAATCTCTATTTCCTACACTCTTCGCAGTCTTCCTCTACCCACCATACCTTCCTTTCTTGCCTTTCTCAACAAGATTGCATGTGTCCCAAATTCCCAGTCTGTGGTCAGGTCTGAAAGCCTTACAGATGGGTTCTCTACCCCATCCCCTCATTAACTATTGAGGATGTCTTCCCACCTACCAACATGATTTTAATTCATTCCTAGGTCAGAGAGTTGTTATGATCCTGAGAAATTAAATCCATCAAGGTACTGGTCTGGTGGAGTTTAACGCAGCCATTCTTGGTACCCTTCACCATATCTTTCATAGAATTTGTGGTCTCTCTTAGCACACCCCCCTTCCAGTAGTCATGAAACACTTATCCATTTTATAGTAAATAACAGAATTTACATTCATTGACCTTTTATACAAAGGTCCATCAAATCAAACATTCACACATATTGAGTTTTCCATAGTCTCTTGGCCCATATAGTTATATTTACAAACTGGGGAAAACAGGGGTGTTACAATCCCCTCCCCCTTAAAGGAACATCATCCTCAATGTTCTATCTGTCAATGTGCTCTTTATATATAGAAGTAAACAAAAATGGATATGCTTGTCTCATGGCATCCTCCATTTCCCACATGGACTCATTTGGAACAAAGTGTTTCCATTGCACCTTTACATGTGCAATGGTTTGGTTCCTGAGTGAGGTTTCCTTTATGTCTAGTATGCATTGAGGTTCTGGCAGGAATTCTCCCTCTGGCTCCACCCGAATCACAGACCAGTCAATTATATGATTAGAATCATGTACATATTTCTTCAATAATGAAACATGGAAAACATTATGTGCCTTCATTGTGGGAGGGAGTGCTAGCCTATAGGATATATGTCCCACTCTATCTAATATTTCAAAGGGTCCACAATATCGTGGTGCCAGCTTGGCACAATATCTCGTCCTCAAGGAACTCTTCATGGGCCTAACTCTAAGATATACATGGTCTCATGTCTTGAACTCTCTGGGATTTCCCTTTCTGTCGGTGTAACTCTTTTGTCTATCTTGAGCATTTTTAAGATTTTGCTTTATCTTAATCACTTGTTTTTTCATTTCTTTCAGCATGTCAGGTCTGATTGTAATTCTATCCACTAGATTACTCTAGTTGATTATAATATTGCACTTTCTACCAAAGAGGGCTTCAAAAGGGCTCATCTTCAATGACTCTTGATAACCGTTGTTGTAGGAAAATTCTACCAAAGGCATGTAGTCTTCTCACTTCTTAGTCTGATGCATTACATGCATCCTTAACATGTCTTCTAATATCTAGTTTACTCTTTGTTATAGCAAGATTTACCTCACCCTATGCAATCTTGCACAAAGGGCCTTTTTCTATTTCCCTATGTAGACTTTTCATCCCTTTTTGCAAATCGCAGAGCTAAAAATACATTTTTTTCCACATGTATGCACCTTGCCTACTATACAACATGTGTATATCTAGGTTGCACCACTACAACCTGCGTACATCAGGCTTTGTGCCCAAAAATGAAAAATGGTGTTGGGTTTCCATGTCACGATGGGAGATCAATGAACCTTGGCCTTCCATATACTGGAAATGTTCAGACTCGGCCCTTCAATTCCATTTAAAGGCTATAAATGGGCCAATTCTGAGCTATGGAAAAGAGGAGAAAGAATTCAACTTTGAGAGCAAAGTTACTCTAGAGAAATTATTCACTTCATATTGAGTCTGCATCCCTTTGTCCTTTAAGTCTGAACACAGTGTTCATCCCCCAAGCTCTTTCCTTATTAATTGATAACTTCATTGTCTCTCTTCTATGAGCTTGCCTTTGGTGGAGGATTGAAGTGGTGGAGGCCCAGTTGGAAGGAACTTAGTTTCTCAGTTCCAAACCGTGACGACATGGAAGTCTGTAAATTTTTCACTTCTGTTGATCACATATTAATAGAAATACTATTTTCCTGTCCAAATGATATCTTGAAAATATTTGAATTATTATTCCATGGGCGTATTTGTTATGTATATTAATGGATCATGCTATTGAATGTGTTAACATAATATATTATCACCATATGCTTTCTTTGTTTGGTTGTTGAGGACTAGTTGCAAGTATATTGCTTTGGGTCAAGTGCTCAATGGTGGACTTCATCAAACGTCTGGACGAGGTAGGCCCTTTATCTTGTCTTTCTAGCATATTTGTTTATATAACATACTTGAGAATAGAGTTTATTTCTATAGTCATTTCCATCTTTTGTGGTTTTCCCTAACCATAGAGAGATTTTTCTCGTAACACTCTTTTTGTCTATGTCCTTTTTCAATCCAGACCAATAGAATTGTTTCCAGGTGGCTGTGATCATTTTCTGATAACCTGGGCGACCAGTATATGGTCCCTTGTGTAGTTCATCCATTATGAACCTATTTAAGTCGTCGCAACTTGGAATATACAATCTATTTCTATAGGTCAACGGGCCTTCATCAAGCATCTGATAGCCTTCATACTTTATCCTTGTGGGATCTTGCTTTAGGTATGAAATCATGGTCTTGAAAAATGAATTTGTTTCTTGTGCACTCATGACTCTCTCCCTGGCATCCGTTTCACAGGTGCTCACTGCTGCCAGGTGAATCATTTTCATACTTATGTTAAGGTCATTGGCCACTCTATTTTCCTTTCCTTTGATGTGTTTGATTTTGAAATCAAACTCACTAAGGAGAGTCATCCACCTAGCTTTCCTAGCATTGAGTTTTCGTTGATCAAATAGGTACGTCAACCCACAATGGTCTGTCATAAGTACAAATCTCCTACCTGGGAGGTAATTCCTCCACATTTTTAAAGTGTGCACTATGGAAGCCAACTCTAGATCATGGGTCGCATAATTGATTTTGTGCTCATTCAGTTTTCTGGATTCGTAGAAAACCACATGCCCTTCTTCCATAAGGACTCCTCCAAGTCCTTACTTACAGGAATTTGTACACACGAGGAAGTCATTATCAGGGTATGCAATCTTTATCACAGGTGCATGGGTCAAAATTTGTTTCAATTCTTGAAATATTTCTTCACGTTATGGTGTCCAAGTGAATTTAACCCCCTTTTTCTGAAGGGCAGTGATTGGATAGCCAATCTTGGAAAATCCTTTTATGAACCTTCTATAGTATCTTGTTAATCCCATAAAGGATCTGATATCAGATACATCCTTTGGGGTACGACATTCCATGATAGATCTGATATTTTTAGGGTCTATTGTTATTCCTTCTTCAGAAATAACATGGCCTAAGTAATGGACTTGCTTCTGGAAAAAGTCACACTTGCTAAACTTAGCGTAGAGTTGTTTCTCTCTTAGTACTCAAAACACTAGTTTAATATGTTCTTCATGCTCCTCTATATTCTTGGAGTATATTAGGATATCATCAATGAAAACCAATACCAATCTATCTAGGAATTTGTTGAGTACATTATTCATCAAGCACATAAAAGTGGCGGGGCATTGGTTAATCCAAATGGCACCACCACAAATTCATAGTGACCATACATTATCCTAAAGGTTGTTTTGTGGATGTATTCATCCTTGATTCAGACTTGATGGTATCCATACCTTAAGTCAATCTTTGAGAAAATGGAATCATTCTTTAACTGGTCAAACAAGTCATCAATCCTTGGTAAGGGATACTTGTTCTTTATGGTTGTCTTATTGAGTTGTCTATAGTCTATGCACATTCGGAGTGTGCCATATTTTTTTTTCACAAACAAGGTTGGTGCTCCCCATGGAGACACATTGGGCCAGATGTAGCCTTTATCCATCATCTCATTTATCTCTAGCTTGAGCTCAATTAGCTCTGATGTACTCATCCTATAGGGCGTTCTAGACACCAGCACTGCTCCTGGTGTAATTTCTATTGAGAAGTGAATGTCTCTTCTCGGAGGTACACCAGGTACCTCTTCTGGAAACATGTCTTTATACTTTCTTAATATGGAGTGGTCCTCTAGGTTTGGTTTTTCATTCTCAACAGATTCCCACACTTGTATTTCGTATAGGGGACATCCCTTTTTGCAATACTTTTTCATTTGAAGGGTTGATATTCATCTCACTGAGACAAGATTCTGAATCCCTTGGAGGGATATTTTTCTCCCTTCTTCATTTTCACACTTCAAGGTTTTATGGTAACAATCCAACTTAGTTTTATAAGTGGCTAACCAGTCCATACCAATCAACAGGTCATAAGACCCTAGGGGAAGTATGTTAAGGGTCGCTTGGGTGGGCAATCCATACATAATGAATTGGCAAGATGGTATGACCTCTGCTACTTTTCTTTTGGTTCTAGTGGCTAGTTGTACTAACCATGGCTTAACATGCCTAACTGGTTGTATTTTACACTTATCAATAGTCTGAGGGGACACATAACTCAAACTATAACCAGGGTCAATTAAAATGGAAACTAAATGGTTGGATATCATACCTTCCATCTCCACCACTGAAGCTTGGTGGTTGGCTTGTTTATTATCCAAGGTTGCATAAATATGCGGCATGCTCCTAGCCACATCATTGACTGTGGTAGCTTCTTGGATGTTGTAGATTATCATGTTGTTATGTTGTTTGTGTGGGCAATCTCTCAGCAGATGTTCTTCTCCACAACCCCAACATTTCAAGGGTTCTCGCTTTGGGTTATCAGTCTTTCCTGAGGTTGTTCCAAAAGGATTATTTCCACTCTGGGAGGGGAAATTCTATTGATACACACTTTTTGTAGGAAGGCTCATCTTAGAGTCCTTCCCATAGTTCTTAAATATTGAGGATTTAAACCCCTTCTTCTTGAATCTCGAGATTCTCTTCTTCTTCCAATCCTCGTGAGGTTCCGACTGACCCTTGAACTGTTCATAGAAATACATTGCCTTACGGATAGTATCTTCTAAGGTATTTGTCTCATCAAACTCAATCCTATCCCGGTAGGACTGAGGTAACCCACTAATAAATCGCTGCACTTTTAACTTTTCATCATTTGTGTAGGGTACATACCTTATTAGCTCAAGGAATTTATTGATATATTCCTCTATGGTGAGTTGTCCCAGCTTCAGTCCATATAACTCCTTAGTCTTCCCATCAAAGTATTTCTCTGATAGATACTTCTTCTTGAAGTGGTCCTCAAATTGTTTCTATGACAAGTCCTTCCCATGGATTCCTTTCATGTTCCTAAGATCTTCCCACCAAATGGAAGCCTTCCCATTCAGGTTGAAGATGGCTATTTGAGCCTTCAAGTTTTTAGAGTAGTCATGGACTATGAAGTACTTCTTTAAACCAAGAAGCCAAGCTTCTGCCTCTTCCCCTTTCTTAATCTATCCATCAAAAGAGGGTGGTTTGGCTTGTTGAACAAGATAAGTCAACTGAGAGGGGGGGGTGAATCAATTGTATAAAATTTCTTTCATTTTATAAGAAGATTACTTATTAATCAATACATCATGCCTTTAACATTTAACTTGCAGTAATAGATTTAACCAATAAATATACAATCACATAAATGAAACAGTCACACAGTGATTTTTCATGAGGAAACCCAAAAGGGAAAAACCTCTTCTTCTTATGAATGAAAGGCAAGCTCCAACTCCTCTTTACATTCTTATTTTATCTGAGCTACAACCTAGATGAGGCTGCTACCTCTGCTTCTTCAACACCTATTGAATGGAAGCTACAACTCCTAGACGTACAAGCACCAACTTGTACAGGAGACTTTTACAGTCTCCCCTTGCTCCTCCCTACCACCCTAAAATCATTCTCTGTCACTAACAACCTACAAACCAACTCTTTATCTTCTCTGGAAAAAGATTCATCATTCAAGTCCTCTATGTTTATATAATCATATCAAAATCCATTATTCTCCCGTTGATCTCTGCTATATCTTCATCATTTCTTCTCACTGTCCCTGTATGATTTTATTTCGGTTTTATATTCATTTACATAAATGAATTTTACCTTAGAGCTACGGTTGTACCATTAATTCCAAACGCACCAACCTTCATCTCACCCAATTTCACTTATTTCTACCCTGTACATTCAGAGCATACACTCAAACCCTCAGGCTTCGAAGATTCAGTTACAATAAATGAATAACTACCTTACAGTGATTATTATTGGTCAAGGCATCAAGACGAACAATATCGACATGATCAGTTTAAACATTTAACCAACACCGTTCGATGAACATACATCTGTTTTAATTTTTCAGCACGGAATAACCCTTGAGCGCTTTGGCAAACCACTTGTGCTAACCCATATGTCCATTGGTCATGACCATAGGTTAATCAAAATACATTTCGCATTTCGCTTTTCAGTAATTCGACAATCCTGTGTTGAAGAGTCTTGACACTTCAAGTTACGAAACCCCGAAATAGAGCTTAGCTTCGTGCTAGCTCCTCCCTCTCACATGACCATCAGTGGTAACCACTGCCTACACCAAAAAGGTATTTCAGTGTTTCACATTTCAGCATTTCGGCATTTCTTGTGATGAAGTGTTTCAATACTCCAAGTCACGAACCCCGAAATTTTCAGCATTTCGCATTTCGGCGTTTCAGCATTTCACATTTCGGTGTTTCGGCATTTCGCATTTTGGCATTTCAGCATTTCTGTGATGAAGTGGTTCGACACTCCAAGTCACGAACCCCGAAATGATCTGATGGCTTCACATTTGATCTGGTGGACATAGATCGGACGGTTCTCGTTAACTTCTCAAGGACAGATCAACGGTCATATACAACTCTTATATTACTCTTCCAATGCTTATCCAATGGATATGACTTAATCATTCATCGAGATGGATGGTTGTCGTGGTTTCGGTATTTCGACATTCGGGACTTCGTGATGTTGAAGTTTTTGCTTACCATGCAAAAATCACGAAATAAAAACTCCTGGAATCCCAAAATAGAAACTCTTGGAATCATGTGACGTGTGTCCCTTTCGGTATTTCGGCATTTTGGCGTTCCATGTTTCGACGGCATTTGGGATTTTCGTATTTCGGCATTTCGTGAGTTGGAATGCTATCGCATTTCCTTCCTTTGACTTATGATTTCCCGATATCCACTTTTCTCCGATCAACGGTCCCACAACCTTTCGTGATCAGACGGTCCTGATCTCATCAGGAATTTGCGCTATGATCGATGGCCCATAGCCTTTCGTGATTAGACCGTCCTGACCCCATCCGGACTTTGCGTTTCGCAATTTTGCGTATCATGATGTTGAAGGTTGGAGCTCCTCCTTTCTTTGATTCCCGAATTCCGAAGGAACTCTCAGCGAACCACCGTGCAGCTTCAAGTTTGACATTAATGACAAAACCTGTGCAACAACCTGTGCAAACTGACCAACATGGCTTTCTTGAATTCTTCAAGATCATGACTTTTGGAAATCTTTCGCTTCTTTCCTTTCCTTTGAGAATGTGAGAAACTTTTGCTACTAGAAGATCCCTCGGAGTTGCCAATTTCCTCTCCAGATGACTCTCTAGATGAATGGCCCATGTCTCCAAGCTAGGCCTTCCTCGAGGTACTCCTCTTAGTGTGGCCACTTATGGGACCAAGTTTTTGTATCTCAGGTGGGCTTTGACTTCTCTTCATATGTCATCGGTCCACATGATTGGTTGCGGGTCCATGTTGCAGTTACCAGTGTATATCAGATAAGATCTATAGCAAGACTACATTAATTTCGATTTGTTTTTCTTGCTCCTTTATCAATCTCTCGTTGTCGACCTTGCAACTCTGTAATTCGGTCATGAGGCTCCTTAAATTTTTATCCAGATCCAGAGGGGTTTCCACCGCCCTCCTTTCATCAGATTCTTCATCTCTATTGTGGGAGCCATCCCCCACTTCATGGAACATCACCATCCTTTATACTTGTAGTTTCTTGCAATTCACTGACTGCGAGTTTTGAAAAAACACTCATTGTTAGCCAAGGATCAATTAATTCATAGACAACACATAGATCATATTTCTTAAATACACACACAAAGTAGAAAGTTTCATTATTTTCTTCAGTAACAGTCTAACCATACTCTATAGGGAAGAAGTAAGATAGGTTGTCACCCATAAAAGTCTTTTAAATAAGTTTCTTACGCGACTTGTCCATGAGCCCAAGAAGGCCAAGTGTTGTAACCATGCTCTGATACCAATTTGTAACACACTCGGCCCCTTAAATGTCTTTTAAGGGGTGGGGCATCACTTTTCATTTTCCTTAAACTATCTTGAATCATAGTTCATGGATTTCTATCATGTCCTTCTCATCCATCACTATCCAACCACTGCCTCCATGCTCAAAACCGAGCTCTGGGCTGGACTTAATCTCCCTCTATAATATTATCGGTAGAGGTATTCGACGCTCTGGCACTTCGATGCTCTGGAATTTTATGCCTCTTCACTATCTATGCACGAGACCACCTGGACTCTCAAACTTATGAAGTCCTGTAAGCTTTCCACATGACTCTGGCCTTCGGGCCTTTTGGGCCCTTTACAATGCTACTCCCAAATCCTCCGAAGTCCCAGACTCCCGAAGTTCCGGTCACTTCGCCAACTACTTTAGCTAGGCGGGCACGTGCCAGGGGATGACACGTGGAAGGGTCAGGGTGACATGTGTCATGTCCCAATAAGCATATAGGGTATGTGATACGCACAACTCCAGGTGACATGTGGCACATCGACTGTGGGTCCACTTCACCCCGGTGACATTGGCTTGCCACGTCACACTAGATTGACAACATTCTAACATCTCCCAGATCTCACGGTCAAGATCTGGCCACATAGATCTAGATATCTATAGCTCTCATTACTTTGTGAATTTGTAATTCAGGAGTTTATCGACACACCACTCCCCAAATTCCCCGGAGTACCCAATCTCCAGACTAGAGGACCTATCAACACGCGTCCCTGTATATCAATGGCTAAGAGGGATCCTGAAGGACCCCGAGATATACGATCCACATTACTTCACAGCTCTGGAATTCGGGGGTTTTGACGTTACAACATCTTTATTCTCCCGAAGCGGTCAACATCGCGCTAACTTCATCGTAGATCTGACGGCTAGGAGAGAAATTGAAGGATCCCCAGATCAACGGTCTCGGTCACTTCGCAGCTTCGACCTTTAGGATTTTTGGCTTCACTGCCACTCCATTTTCCCAAATAAGGACTTCTCTGAAGTACCATGTGTGGGTCCCTCCTAATAAATGATCGGGTGGTAGGCGGGGCTCTGAACTATCTCCCCAAATCTACGACTCTCCTTTACTTCGTAACTTCAGTGTTCAGGGAGTTTGATGCTATAGCATCTCCATCCTCCCAGAGTAGAACTTCGTCAAAGTTATCTTAGTGTAGATCCAACAGCTGAGGGGACCCCCGAACATTCTTGATCAGTGGCTCACGCTACTTCACCATGGGTAGTTGGATCCTGGTTTAGACAATAAGATAGGTTAACCTAAACACTAGGGAAACTGTTTATTTCTAGTCAACTTGCCAGTAACTGAATCTCTCGGTTACCTTCAGCCAATTTAAGGCTAGTAAGGTCGTCAATACTCCAAAGTCTCGAACTTCCAGAGCTCCAAATCCAGGAGGACTTATCTCCCTTAGGCTTAACCTAAGGTTCCTAGGTGTTGGTCATATGGGTCCTCCCAAACGGATCTTGACCACTCGTCTTCCAAATGAAAATATCTCCCCTTTCAAGGCTTGAAGCTCACTATTCTTCCTGAGCTTTATCATGAAATGTTTAAGGACTTGGGAAATAAATATCGATAGCACAGCAAGGAGTTTGTGTTGGTTGTGGAGCCTGATTATCTTCCTGATTCATAGGTCTTTTACTTTCAGTCGTGTTTATACCCCATGAAGTATTTACACCCCAGAAGTATGTACACTCTTCCACGCGGGGGAGTGCAGAGGGGGGTACCCCCTCTGCGGGGTCTGGTGGGGCTATCCCCCCGGCTAGGGGGTCTGGGGGCAAGCGGGCCCCCAGCAGGGGTTCGAGGCCAGCGTCCCCCAATGGGGGTTCAGGGGTGAAGCCCCCGAAGGAAAAATTGTCTTCTAAATGTATATTGTAATTTCATTATAAATCTGGATCATTCATTATAAGGTCGCAAATCTAACAATAGATATTATGTTAGGGTTTTTTTTTCCCTATAAGGAAACCCTCTTTTATGAGGGAAATGTATTGCGGCTATGGTTGATGGCGAATATTGTATTCTGAGATAGGATACTATGAGAGAAAGAAGAGGAATTTACAGCGGGTTTGTTGTAGGTTGTATCCCTCCATATGTTGGATAATAATAAAGGAAGGACCTGGCAATTTCTCTGGTGGACGTAGCCCACACTGGGTGAACAATGTAAATCTATGTCTCTAGTGTATTGTGTATCTTCTTTGTTTTGTTTCTGCATTTGTTTTATTTTATTGCTCCACGGTCCTATTTTTCTAACAACTGGTATCAGAGCGAAAGGTAACTCGCAGGAAAAGAGGGTTCCTAGTTCAAGTGGGAGCAATGTCAGAAGATGGAAAGTTTAGGGTCAAGAAATTTAACAGCCAAAACTACCAGTTATGGAATACGTAGATGGAAGACTATTTATATCAGAAGGATGTATTCCTACCATTGGGCGGAATAGCAAAGAAGTCGATGGCTACAAAGGATTAAGAATGGGAGATTCTTGACAAAAAGGCTCTAGGAACGATATGGCTGAGCCTGGCAGCATCGGTGGCTTTCAATATTTCCAAAGAAAAGACAACGAATGGTTTGATGGATGCATTGGCCAAATTGTATAAAAAACCCTCGGCATCCAATAAGGTATTTCTAATGAAGAGATTATTTAATATGAAGATGTCGGAAGGTGGATCTGTTGCAGATCATTTAAATGATTTTAATACGGTTACTAATCAACTAAGTTCTGTAAAAGTGGACTTTGATAATGAGGTCAGGGCTCTTCTAATCTTGTGCTCATTGCCAAAAAGATGGAATGGCTTGGTCATGGCTGTAAGTAACTCTGTCTCTGGTTCAAATACTTTAAAATTTGATAATGTTGTTGGTGTTATCCTTAGTGAGGAAATGTGACGGAAAAGCACAGTTGAGACATCAAGAAATGCGTTGAACATGGAGAACAAGGGAAGACAAAAGGATAGAGGAAAGGGTTTCAGGAACTGTAGGAATTCTAGGAAGGGAAAATCCAAATCCAGACTTGGAAAGATAGAGTGTTGGAATTGTGAGAAGAAAGGACATCTGAAGAAAGACTGCATAGCTCCAAATAAAAAAAGAGATGGACAGCAGGAGAGAAATCAGGAAGCAAATGTAACAGGTGATGTGTTACAAGATGCTTTGATTCTTTTTGTAGATAATATTTCTGAGTCTGGAGTAGTAAATTCAGGGGCTTCATTTCATGCCACACCCCATAGGAAACAATTTCTAGATTATGTTCAAGGTGATTTTGGACAGGTTCATTTGGGTGACGATGCACCATGCAAAATTGTTGGAATGGGAAAGGTAAAAATAAAGAAACGCAATGCAAACCAATGATTGTTGAAAGAGGTAAGACATGTTCCAGATTTAAGGAAAAATCTAATTTCAAAAGGGCAGTTGGCAAGTGAAGGTTGTATATCCATATTTACAGATAAGACGTGTAAGGTCGTCAAAGGATCATTGGTGATAGCGAAAGGAGAGAAGGTAGGTACATTGTATTTATGTACTGGTAATACTGACTCTTATATCTCTTTAGCTTCTACAAGAGTGGATACAGCATTGTGGAATCATAGGCTTGGACACATGAGTGAGAAGGGGATGCAGATACTTCACAAAAGAAATTTGTTGCCAGATCTTAAACAAAGTGATTTGGACTTCTGTGAGCATTGTGTTTATTGAAAACAGAAGAGAGTCAGATTTCTCAGAGTCAGAAAAGAAAAGAAGAGTGAAAGGTTAGATCTTGTGCATACATATGTATGGGGACCAGCGCAAGTATCATCTCTTGGTGGCTCTCATTATTATATTACTTTTATTGATGATGCAACTAGAAAAACTTGGGTTTATTACATTCGACAAAAGTCTGATGTTTTTGATACTTTTAAGAAATGGAAAGATTTGGTTGAGAATGAGACAGGAAAAAAGTTGAAGTGTCTCAGATCAGATAATGGAGGTGAATATTGCAGCAAGAAGTTTGATGATTACTGTTCATACCATGGGATTCGTAGAGAGAAGACAGTTCCAAGAACACCACAAGAAAATGGTGTGTCAGAAAGGATGAGCAGGACAATCATCGAGCGTGCAAGGAGTATGAGATTGCATGTTGGTTTGCCCGTACAGTTTTGGGTAGATGTTGTAGATATTGGTGTTTACTTAATAAACAGAGGACCTTCAAACTCTTTGGATGGTAGAATTCCAGAGGAGGAATGGACAGGAAGAGAGGTAAACTGTTCTTTTTTGAAAACTTTCGGTTGTGAAGCATTTGTCCATATTGATAAAGAAAATAGAACAAAGCTTGAGGGAAAATCCAATAAGTGTACCTTTATTGGATATGGTGTTAATGATTTTGGTTGTCGCTTATGGGATTATGAAAATAACAAAATCATTAGGAGTAGATATGTCATATTCAATGAGAAGGTCATGTACAAAGATCGGTTGCAGGGAAAGAAACAGGAAAAAGAAAAACAAGAATACACAGTCCTTGATGAGATCACTGAAAAAGAAATTCCAAAGGAACCAGAAAATCAAAATGTACAACAACGGGAGCAGCAGGTACCTCAAACACCTGCAAGTGTTGTTAGAAAATCTACCAGGTTAAGTATACCCCCTAAACAATACTCTCCTTCATTGTATTATTTATTGTTGACTGATTCTAGTGAACCAGAATGTTATGAAGAGGCAATGCAGGTAGACACCAAAAGGAAGTGGGAGCAAGGCATGAAAGAGGAAATGGATTCCTTGGTAAATAACCATACTTGGGTCTTGGTTCAGTTGCCTGCAGGAAAAAGAGCATTGCAGAATAAATGGGTTTACAAGTTGAAGGAATAAGATGGAGGAGAAAAGTGGTACAAGGCTAGACTTGTTGTAAAGGGGTTTGCACAAAAGAAAGGTATAGATTTTGATGAAATATTTTCTCCTGTTGT
>ML799518.1:87059-106635 GCA_009831015.1 Picea engelmannii | reverse complement strand
TGAAATATTTTCTCCTGTTGTTAAAATGACTTCAATTAGAACTATTTTAAGTCTTGTGGCAGTAGAAGATTTTCATCTTCAACAGTTAGATGTAAAAACAACTTTTCTCCATGGGGATTTGGAGGAAGAGACTTATATGCAGCAGCCATAGGGGTATGAGGTCAAAGGGAAGGAGAATTTGGTATGCAGGTTGAAGAAGAGCTTATATGGCCTAAAGAAAGCTCCAAGGCAGTGGTATCTGAAGTTTGACAAGTTTATGACAGAACAGGGTTGTAGTAGATGTCATTTTGATCACTGTGTTTATTTTAAAAAGCTAGAAAATGGAAGCTTTATTATCTTGCTATTGTATGTAGATGACATGCTTGTTGCAGGGTCTAATATGTAGGATATAAATGTGCTCAAGAAGAAATTATCCAATTCATTTGCGATGAAGGATTTGGGTGCTGCAAAGAAAATCCTTGGTATGAGAATAACAAGAGATAGAAAAAATCACAAACTGACATTGTCTCAGGGTGAGTACACAGAGAAGGTGGTGGAGAGGTTTAGAATGCAGAATGCAAAACTAGTTAGTACACCTTTGGCTAGCCATTTCAAATTAACTAAGGAAATGTGTCCCAAGACACAGGAGGAGATAGAATACATGTCCAGGGTCCCATATTCATTAGCAATTGGCAACTTGATGTATGCAATGGTTTGCACAAGACCAGATATTGCACATGTAGTGGTAGTTGTGAGCAGATATATGAACAATCCAGATCAAGAACATTGGGAGGCAGTAAAGTGGATTCTCAGATACTTGAGAGGTACTGCTAATCATGCATTATGTTTTGGAGGTTTAGAAACTGTTCTACAAGGATATGTTGATTCAAATATGGCAGATGATAAAGATAGTAGGAGGAGTACCACAGGGTATGTGTTTACTATAGGTGGAACAGCAATAAGTTGGATTTCAAAACTGCAAAAGGTTGTTTCACTTTCAACAATAGAGGCAAAGTATGTTGTTGCTACAGAGGCTAGTAAAGAGATGATTTGGTTACAAAGGTTTATGGAGGAATTGGGAAAGAAGCAAGAGAATAGTAGGTTGTGATGTGACAGTGAGAGTGCCATTTATCTTGCAAAGAACTCAGTCTTCCATTCGAAGACTAAGCATATACAGTTGAGGTACCACTTCATACGATCTTCCTTGGAAGATGGACATTTGAAGTTGGAAAAGATACACACTAGCCAGAATCCTACAGACATGTTAACAAAGGGAGTAACCAGGGAGAAACTGAGTTCCTGCTCAGTTTCAGTTGGTCTTTAAGAATGAAGATGAAGATGAGAAATTTGCCAGGTCCAAGAAGGTTCAGATTCTAGCATATACAGCAGCGGTGGAGTTGTTGAGATTAGTCTCCAAGTGGGAGATTGTTGGTTGTTGAGCCTGATTATCTTCCTGATTCAGAGGTCTTTTACTTTCAGCTGTGTTTATGCCCCATGAAGTATTTACACCCCAGAAGTATGTACACTCTTCCACGCGGGGGAGTGCAAAGGGGGGGTACTCCCTTTGCAGGGTCTGGGGGGGCTATCCCCCCGGCTGGGGGTTCTGGGGGCAAGCGGGCCCCTAGCGGGGGTTCAGGGGCAGTGTCCCCCGATGGGGGTTCAAGGGCGAAGCCCCCGAAGAAAAAATTGTCTTGTAAATGTATATTGCAATTTCATTATAAATCTGGACCGTTCATTATAAGGTCGTAGATCTAACAATAGAGATTATGTTAGGGGATTTTTTTCCCTAGAAGGCAACCCTCTTTTATGAGGGAAATGTATTGCGACTATGGTTGATGGCGAATATTGTATTCTGAGATATGAGGCTATGAGAGAAAGAAGAGGAAGTTACAGCGGGTTTGTTGTAGGTTGTATCCATTCATATGCTAGATAATAATAAAGGAAGGACCTGGCAATTTCTCTGGTGGACGTAGCTCACATTGGGTGAACCACGTAAATCTTTGTCTCTATTGTATTGTGTATATTTTGTGTTTTGTTTCCGCAATTGTTTTATTTTATTGCTCCATTGTCCTGTTTTTCTAACAGTTTGAAAGAGATATCCTCTTTAGATGGACAAGGTCAGATTGACACGATATATCCTATCTTGGTCGTCCTATAGGCTTATGTCCCAACATGCCTCAAGGGCTAAGCTGGCGCATTCATACTATCACTCAGAAGCATAAGTTAACAAGGAGATAAATGCATACACATATTATGACTATTCCACATAGAAACCATTTATAGATACATATATAAACCCATGCATCCATCCATTATTTCGATTCAATGCACAAAGTATGAACACACTTATCAGAATCATAAGACATGATGCGACTGATGAAAGGGGTGTATGTTTCCACCCAACCATAGGCTCGGTAACTCCTAACGGATTTACCGCTGGCTAACCCCGAGCTAGACCATGATGCTTTGAGATTGAATCTTTTCTTCCGACTCAACAGAAGTTAGGGAAGAAGGTTACTCTCCTTCTCCCAACACAGTAATAGATAGGGATGAAGGTTACTCTCCTTCTCCCAGCTCAATCATAGATAAGGACGAAGGTTAATCTCCTTCTCTCGACTCAATAATAGACAGGGACGAAGGTTACTCTCCTTCTCCTGGCTCAGTCATAGATAGGGACGAAGGTTACTCTCCTTCTCCCAGCTCAGTCATAGATAGGGATGAAGGCTACTCTCCTTCTCTTGGATCAGTCATAGATAGGGACGAAGGTTACTCTCCTTCTCCCGGATCAATCATAGAAAGGGATGAAGGTTACTCTCCTTCTCCCAGCTCAGTCTCTATTTCCTGCACTCTTCGTAGTCTTCCTCTACCCACCACGCCTTCCTTTCTTTCCTTTCTCAGCAAGATTGCATGTGTCCCAAATTCCTAGTCCATGGTCAAGTCTGAAAGCCTTATAGATGGGCGCTCTTCCCCATCCCCTAATTAACTCTTGAGGAGGTCTTCCCACCTACCAACCTGACTATAATTCATTCATAGGTCAGAGGGTTATTCTGATCCTGAGAAATTAAATCCAGCAAGGTACTGATCTGGTGGAGGTTAACACAACCATTACTGGTCCCCTTCACCATCTATTTCATAGAATTCGTGGTCTCTCTTAGCACACCCCCCTTCCAACAGTCATGAAACACTTATCTATTTTCTAGTAAATAACAGAATTTACATTCATTGACCTTTTATACAAAGGTCCATCAAATCAAACATTCACACATATTGAGTTTTCCATAGTCTCTTGGCCCATATAGTTATATTTACAAACTGGGGGAAACATGGGTGTTACACCATGTGGTTCCTCATGGTTGAGGAGATATGCCCTCATGAAGTTGGAAGCCCCGAAGAATGGTTAAGAATCCCCTAAGCAATTACAAGTCATTAATTAAAGGGTAAATTTGTTGCAAACAAGAAGTTACAAGTAGGCCTCATTGCAATAAATGTTAAAATAAATATTAATTATGTTGTTGGTAAAGTCGGCCCCAATGAAATAATCATTAAAAATTAAATAGAATTTTATTTGGGTTAAGTCGACCCTAAAAAGAGGGTGCCAAATCTAGTATAAATAAGCCACCTAGGAGTTCATTTGTAACATAAAATCAAGTGATTTTTATCTGAGGTAACCGAGGATATTTGAGGTATTTTTCAGAGGGAATTTGAAGTAAAGAAGGGAGAAATTCCAAGGGAGGATGAAGTCTTGTGAGGATGTGTTCTAAGGTATGTTATTTACAGGTCATCTTACCATTTTTTCTATAATGTTTTTCCTAGAATGATTCAAATAGTTAAAATTGGAGGAGGTTGAGAAGAAATGTCAAGGTACTTGTGGTAAAAAATTTAGCATCTGAGTCAGTATTTTCGGAGATACACACTGTGGAAAATATGGTTTTTACCTAGTCCAGAAACTAGTCTCAAACAGGTGTTCTAGTTAAAACAGTCATCAATTCGTCATAGACGATCCAAATTCAGTGAGAACAAATGAATTGGATATATTATTTTCCATATTATTTTTTTTATGATTTTTAGATCTAGATATCAAATATTCCGTGCGTGGCATGCTCTACAAGTTCACTCTCTAGAATAATCCAAAATTCAACAAGGTATGTCATTTTTGCTATATATCCTTTTATGGGATGTTCCAAGCAGAGAAACTTGGAGGAATTGTAGAGAATATATTGAATAATATTAGGTACAAGTTTCAAACCTTTATTCATTACATGTACATAGTTATTCTTGTTGAAATTTAGGGTTTGTGACTAATCCAAAAACTAGTCTCATGAGACTAAGGTAAAGTTTGATGAAGATGTTATTCTCTTGTTGTTGAAGTTGAGGAAGGTATGCAGGTCTATGATCACATACACCAGGTATGTTACAGAGTTACATGTATGTTTATATGCATGTTTTGAGGGTTACATGTTGATGATGTTATGGTGCATGCATGAGGCAAGTCTTTGGTATATTGTTGAGGCATTGGCACATGCTTAAGGCACATATTAGGTGCATGGTTGAGGCATATACTTGGTATATGATCTTGGTTGTTTGATAATTTTTTGAGGTACACCTTGGATGGTACTTGCTTGATATATCCTATGGTACATGGTGTATGGCATGATTGAGTGATATCGTATATGGTTGAGATACATTGTTGGTACATGGTATGGTAAAGGTGTTTATGTACATTGTTGATGTACATGGTTGATACATGGTATGGTACATGATTGGTACTTGGTATGGTGTTGATGTACATGGTTTATGGTTGAGGCATATGGTACAGGGTATGGTGCATGGTTGATGAATGGTTTGGCACAGGTGTTGGTGCATGGTTGATGCACGGTTTGTTACATGTGTTGGTTCATGGTTGATGCACGGTTTGGTATAGGTGTTGGTGCATGGTTGATCCACTTGGTATGGTATAGGTTGTGGTACACAATTGATGTTTAGTATGGTACAGGTTGATGGTTTGGTACATGCTTTGGTACATGGTTGATGATATGTTGGTGATCTTGGTACATGCTTGGTAGAGGCATGTGTTGGTGATGTTGGACATCTAGTTGAGAGGTTTCCTTGGTATATGATCCATGTGAGAGGATATGGTTGAGTATCAGTGATAGTGACAGGTTGGACAGGTTAGATACAGTGACAGGTTTACAGGGTACAGGTTGATGTGATAGTGAGAGTGGCAGTTACAATGATAGTGAAAGTGGCAGTGACAGTGGTAGTGACAGTGGCAGTGATTGTGGCAGTGATAGTTGGTCTACACTTATAATTCAGGGTGACAGGATGGGGAAAGGAAAGGGGATTGTATACTCCTTCTAGTTGGATCTGGAGAATCAGAGAGTTGGAGCTTCCTTCAGGTTGGAGCCTTAGAACTAGGTGTCTGTAGCCACCTTTCGGTTGGAGTCGAAGAACATAGGGGATTGAAGCTTCCTTATGGTTGGCACCAGATAATTTAGGGAGTTGTAGCTTCCTTCAGGTTGGATCCTATAAATAGGGGGTTTTGGCCTCCTTCCAGTTGCAGCTGGAGAATTCGGAAGTTAGTGCTTCTTCTGAATGAATTCTTGATATACATATAAGAAATCATTCAGTGTTTTTCTCCCATTTGGGTTTCCATGTAAATATTGGTGTACTATGTATTTTAAGTGATATTGTTGATGTGATGTTGCTTATGATTACATTCTCATGACATATTGAATGCAATCATAGATGATACATTTATGATAAATTCTTGAACACTTTTGATAAATTGAAAGAATATATATTATGGTTAAAAGTGGTATAAAGTGCTCACACCGATTCACCCCCCCCTCCCCCCTCTCAATATTCCAGCATCCCTTTCTTCTTCCGCTAATTCTTTTTCTTCCTTATTTTCCTCCCCTAACTCTTCTAAATCATATTGATGTTCCTCTTCTTCATTATCCTCTCCATATTCTACATTGGATGTTATATTCTCATGGGATGGATAGAATCCAATATTAGGATAATTTGTTTCTGGATTAAGATCCACTGCTTGTTCTTCTTCAAATTTCTTTTCCATGTTTTCTAGATTTTCCTTTTCCTCTAAATTCCTAAGAATTTCATATTTGTTGATGCTTGATGGAGTTGGGTATTCTTGATATTAATTTAGATTAGAAGGAATTTTTCACTAAAAATTCCTTCTCCTATTCAAAACTGTATTGAACTCGGGTTCCTTCCTTGACTACTGGTTTGACTATTGTAGTAGGGAAGATTGCAAATTTAGATAATTTGGAAAAATTTAACAAAACTTTTATATGCATCATAGGGCATGCATTTAAATGGAATATTGTCATAATCTAATGCTTATTGGTGACTCCATCCATCGAGGTTGATTTGCAAGGCTTTAGAAAGTCCCTTCTCTAGATCAACCTCAACTCATATTCTCATGCAAGAATAAATATTCCCTTTGGGTTATACATGATGAATGAAGAAACCTATTTTATTCCCAATCACTCTTAGTGTAGCATACCCATCCACCCAGGTTGGTTCATGCCACTTAAAACTTTCACGCTATGATACCATATTGTAGCAACCCTAGCCACCTACTGAGCTATGCCACGAAAAAATTCTAGACTGTATACGAATTTTTAAACATATACAAACACTCTGAGAAGATGACCAGATTCATGCGGAATAACAATAAAAATATACAAACAACTCACACAGGAAAAATCCATGGAATTAAACACGTAAAGAATAATTAAGAAAGTAATTTAACACACAATTGATACTTATCTTTGATAAAATACAATCAACTACATGCAGACCTTCCACGATCCTCCTATCCTTAGACCACACTGCTCAGAACTCTCAGCAGTGGGTCACCCCCAAGTTGGGACTAAAATCCACACGGGTAAAGAGATTCCTATCCAGGATGATGTATCTCAGATAGCATGAACAACTATGTCAGGTGCCAACTCAAACTAACAGCCTATAGTCTCTCATTCCCCACATTCTTGTCCCACCCCAGGAAGTGTGCCCCTTCTCTGCTCAACAGTCCTTCGGCTGCCCCACTTCCCTTCCAGGGCTTCAACAACAGGTCGGATAGGAAGTCTCAGAGCACTGTAGTTGCAACTGGGCTCCCTCAAGAAATAAATTCCCTGCAATTCTCTCACCTGGAGAGTTTCTCATGGGATTGACAACCCGCCTCTTCAATCCCACGGGCCTGACAACCCGCCTCTTCAATCCCACGGGCTTGACAACCCACCTCTTCAATCCCACGGGCCTGACAACCCGCCTCTTCAATCCCACAAGCCTGACAACCCGCCTCTTCAATCCCACGGTCTTGACAACCAGCCTCTTCAATCCCACGGGCCTAACAACTCGCCTCTTCAATCCCATGGACCTAAAACCCGCTTCTTCAATCCAGTGCTTTCAACCATGTATAGGTACAAGTGATGGCAGTAGTGGCCTTCACGTAAGGTACAGGTACAGTACTCATAACAAGAAAGGGTAGGGGTATATCTCTAGGAGTGCGTGCAATATGGAGAGGCCAGAAAATGATGGAATGAATGCTAGAATGGTGAGTCGTGAATCCCCTGGTAAGAAATGAAGGTCACCCTCCTCCCCAGAATGACGAAAATATCCCTCCATGAATATCGCAAAACAATGGAGTGTAAGAGTTCCCCCCCTCCCTTTTTTTCCAGAATGACGAGATTCCCTCGAAATACACTAAGTTTCCAAATATATATGCAAGTCCCCTGTTGGACACTTGTCTTCATGAAGCTTCATGGGATCCACTTATAATTTGTTTCCTTCCCATATGAACTTAGGATAGCATAAGTTATGTCCATACCTTAGTCTTTAGGACTAATAATATAGTATTCCTTTGGGATTAAGCCCTCTAGCTTAGCCCCTTCCTAATCTCATAGTCCCCTCCTTTCCCTTCCTAGTGGAATTTAGTCCCCCATACTCTTTTATCGTGGTTGGTCTACAAGAAATGATGTACTTTATTAATGATATGAGTGTTTACATATACAAAAATAGGCTCATTGGCCTTTAGCATCTAGGCTCTCCGGCCTAATAATCACATAATCCTTCTGGCCTATAATAACCTGGCTCACCAACCTATAAAACATATTTACATTTACATTTACAATTGGGGTTCGGCCTAGGGATATTACATTCCCCTCCCCTTATTTATGCACTGTCCTCAGTGCATTATATACCATGTACAATTCAAAATTCTTCAAAAATCTCCAAGCCTTTTCTAGTGGAAGCTTGTTATCCACCTAGTGCTCTGATTTCAAGCACCAATTCATGTATTCATACTGTAGGTGGAAGTCATTTGCTCCATTCCATAGAGTTTCTTCATGAAATAATTCAACTCACCGTTACATTTGACACACCCTAATTATGACAGCTACCATGCCATAAGCACTCCTAAGTTGCCTCTTCCTTGTTTCACTCACCCTTCCAGACTTAGGTATCTCTTCACTGCTACACGGTCCTTCAACGATCCATCTTACCAAGGATTTCACGCACAAGGAGAACGCCAACTCATTATTAGAACCCCACTAAGGTTCTACATTTATAGGGCTCAAGTGTCTCCAACAGTAGTTGTTTGTCCCAAGCATTCCAAATTAATCAATATTATCTCATATGTATCACACACATACAGTTATTATGAGTGAACATTATAAAAATTCATTTAGAAACTCAAACTTATTTCATAAGGAATTAAACTTTTCCCCAAAATATGAAATTCTATCTCATAATTTTTCATGGTTGTTGCAATAGTAGGATGCAGTCTTCCTTATGGATTTCAGCAAGCACCATATTGAATACCACTTTTCCTGCAATGCTTCCATCTTGCATTCAGCCAATAGATTATCAGTATTTCTTGTACATTATACTTTCATTGCAATATGTACCCAAAACCTTACAAGGTGATCTTAGAATTGTCTACACCTAACAATTCAATCACAACCATCAAACAATTCATTAAATAGAATGAATTATCATTCTATGCATATGAATGTTCACAATTAATATCAGTAAGTTCATTACTCTATTTTCTGAACAGAAAATTTCATGTAGTCAATTCTCATGCGACTACTTGACTTGCAACTTTCATGTTGCAATGTCTAACAACTCTTGAAATGTTCTCAACTCCATGAGTTAGTAATAGTTGTAACATTTTAGTTGTTAGTATAAGTATTTCCATTCAATAACATATATGCATGCACTCACACAATGCATTCATCAAATGCATTTAAGTATAACAATTATATCATGCATAAGTGAAACTCTACCACTTATTATGCATGAGTGCAACTCTCAATGCATATCTATTCAATGCACCTTTGAATTGATTTTCCGAATGCTCTATATCTAAGTCATATATCTCACCATTGTTAAATTGGAAGGTTTGGTCAATGCCTTGAAACATTCTCCATACACTTCCTATTTTTTTCTCAATTATTTGGATGCCTTCCTTTTCGACCCGAACACGACACCAAGAATACCATTATCTGGTGTTCATTAGTGTTAGAAAAAAGGTTGCAGTCCAAATATTATTTAGAAGTAGGAATTTCATTGGATATTCATGTGGGACATAGCCTTTCCATAACCATGCCTTGCCATAACCAACCATGTCATGGTCTCATACATGACTAGATTTTCTGGCATCCATTCCTATAACAGATTCATACCTTTTATTGCTTTGGTTATTACGTCATAACCAAATTAACATGACATGCTACTATGTCATTATATGAATTCAAAAGATAAGAATATTTGATAATTATTACAGGCCTCCATCCTTTACCACACCTAGTGGTATCTTATTCACATCAATACATTCAACTAATACAATAATGTGATTTTATAAAACAAAACTGGATGAGGAAATTCTTACCTAGATTCCCTTCATCAATTATGCAATAAGAGTACATAAAACTCATACCTGCATAGCTGCCATTAAATGAATTTAATGCTACCTGGATAGTTGATAACAATAGAATCTCCCATGCCTCGTTTATCAATCTTATAATCAACACTTCATCTTTTTGTTGCTTCCTTCCATATGCAGCAACATTAGTAGCAGTACTTGCAAACATGCAAGAATTCTCCCTTTCCTTGTACAACAACCACCATTAGCAGCTTTCATATTAATATATATTCAACAATAGACCAATCTTAGTCTTATTATTTTATACATGTATTTTAACAAATTGACACTCATCAATTCATATTTGTATGCATTAATAATGCATCATTAGCATGCTCCTAAATGTATATGCATGTCAATTTCATGTACCATGTATGGTTGTCCAACAAGCCATAACATAATTGCTACTATAGTAATTGCATCAACCTCTTTCTCCATGTATCACTTTTCTTTGTTGTTCCAAGAAGTCTTCAATTCTTCTCGGATTCCTGAATCTTATTGTGTTCTTACAAAAGAAAACAATGTGCCTGGTTGTTCTCTATCTTGAATACTTTTCCATCCCAACTTTTCTTATCTACTTTGCACACTTGTAACCATATATTATGTTGATATTAATTTTCAGCATTCCACTATTACTTGGATCCCTCTGATCCAACTCCTGCATGACCAAATTACATTTCCAGTCATGCTCTCTAATTAATCTAGGATATTTGACGCCAATCTCTTTATTGAAACAAAATGATTCATCCATTCCTCATCTGAACATATCAGCACTTGGATTTTCTTAATGAACTATTACTTTCCCTTATCATGACCCATCTGATTTTAACCTGGCTTGCATAATCATTTTCAGCATGTTGTTATGCTACACGATGTCTTATTTTTCCAACTGCATAAAGTTAACTGGAATGAGTTATCATTTCTCTTACTTGCCATCATAGATTCTAGTGATACTTTCCACCCCTTGAATGTCACTTATGGCTCTATTCCACTTGATATAGATTCTCCTTCGATTTTATTTCCTTTTCATTCTATACCAAGCATATAATCATTTTCTTCTTCATGGTTCCTTATTGTTTTCCCTTTAGAAACCTTGTTTCCATTATCCTAAGATGTTCAAGGACATGAATCTATCCTAGAATATTTCTTCCTTGTATGGGAAAACCATTCCTTAGAACCTGATTGCATTCCTCTGGATCCAATATGTACATAATGCATTGTTTATGCATCCGTTGGCATTGCTTTAGTATGTTCACACCTTTATTGCTTCACCTCTGAAGTTTTTTCATACAACCATGCTTCCACTGCTCTACTCTGATAACAATCATGGAAAGGTTATCTCTAAAACTATAGGACCGATATTTGGAGATGTTGTCATTTTCTCCATATATACGCTATGTCTTTCTTTATCAAAATACTAGCTTCTCGATATATCAATTTGCATAGAATGGGCCTTCCCACCATGTACCTCTTTATCTTAACATCGGCCTTTGATAGATTGAATAATATTTCACTATTTCCTCTATTTAAATGATATTATTCACACCTTGATTCCACTGAGCATTCTGATGTGTAGGAGTGGATCTCTTGTAGTGGATTCCCAAGCCTTCATGGTTGCACCTGCACAAATTGGTCCCACCACATGGATGCCTTTCCTTTGAGATGATAGATGGAAATTCTTCCGTCTGCATGTGAAGAGTAATTATGCAATTGAAAATACTTTCTCATGCCTAGCAGCCATGTTTCAACATCTTCATCCTTATTGTGCTCACCATCAAAAGTAGGAGGCTTGATTTTGTTCATTTATCCTTGTATCTCATCCACCCTAGACCTCCTCTTATGATTCCTAAAAGGGGATGGACTTGAGTTACTATGTTCTCTCCTAGCAGAAATCCTTGGGGAGTGATGGTGATGTCTACCAACAATTCTTTCTCTTCTCCTCTCATCAGGAGACCTGTGAATTCCTGATTTTCTTAATCCATTCTCCTTATCCATCTTCTTCTCTATTCTATCCAAAATCTGCATCAACTTTATGTTGAAGTCTTCCTGCTGCTCCTTGGCTTTCATAATTATCTCATTGTCATCTTTATAACTTTGTACATCCCTCTGCAAACTTTTAATGGTCTCCACCAAGTTCATTTTTTTCTTCCTTTCCTTCTCCATGACCATTTGAGTTTGTACCTTCATTACCCATATTGACATACATCCCTCTGATCTTTGTGTTGATCCTTTTCTGATCTAAATGTTGTTAACTCTGCAAAATATGCAACCAACAGAACCTGTTAGGCTAATTGATTTATCAATTGCATGAAATTATGAACAATTATGATTCGGTATAGCATCAGAATTCCTTCTTCTGATTTCTTGAGAAAATGATTTTCCAGATCAATTTTTTGGGTGAATGGTTTTATTCTACTGTTCAAGACATTTTCAGTGCATGCTTCCATGCTCAATTCTGAGTCTTGAGAAGAAAGTTATGGTTATTTGAAAATTCATCCTTTCTATGAGGGAAAACCTTGTATAGGTGATCTTCTTCAGGAGTCGAATTAGATCTGGGACCCGTGTTGGATCCCCTCTTAAGTTTCATAGGCCCCTGTGATTTTCCCTCATATGCAGGTTCGTACAATTCAGAAACCCGCAGGCTCCTTCTCTAAGCCTCTTTCTATCTTAAAAAAATCCATTTTCGGGCACTAGCCCCTTTACTTCATCCAAAATCTCATATGACCACGGGATATGACCAAGCGCTTAGATAAAAGGAGATTATCTGGAGCTTTGGGGCTCTGGGGCTCCAACACTTCATAACTTTGGGCTTCAGAAGGTTTTATAACACTACATAACATTTTCTCCAAGCATCGAAGTGACTAACTCCCCGAACGGTGCTTCTTTAGAGCTTCAGGACTCCGGCGCTCCGAAGCTTCAGGCTTCGGAGTATTTCTCATCACAACACGCTAAGTTCCCCAAACGTTAAACTGGTGAATTCCTAGACTGGCGCTTCGGTGCTTCGGATCTGTGGGCTCCGGGAATTAAGACCACACAACAACACGAATCATCCAAAATCCAAACTGGCGAACCACTCTGGCGCTCTCTAGCTCTAGATATTTGGGCTTTGAAAGATTTTATAACACCACACCATAAATCACCCGAACATCGAATTGGAGAATTCCTTGAGGGTCATGGATAAACAGTACATGCTCCCCTTCAAGATCTACAGTCAATAGGAGCTTCGAGACTACTTGCTTTGGGATTTCTGAGACTCCAACATCCACTTCCCTCCGAATTGTCGAATGTCGAATTTGAGATTGATGGCTCTCACTCCTCCTACAGCCAACGACTGAGATTTCCTCTGGAACTCTGGGCTTTAGGAGTTCCAACAAACCCCCAAATTATCGAACATCGAATCGATGAAGGACGGATATCCACGGTTGACTCTCACCCATCAACGGACGATCAGGATTGAATCTAAGCTTCGAGCTTCGTGCCTTTTCACACCATAACCCTTTTCAACAACGATCCTTTGGATCATCGAAATTCTTGACACTTGCTAACCTGATGACACGGTTCCTCCATGACAAACGGTTAGGATCTTCTCCGGAGTTCAAGACTTCCAGACCTTCCCTACTCCGTGCAACAATCACCAACTTTTTTCGGAGTGTCGAATATCGAGACTGTCATGAGAAATACAGCTCATGTTATCCTATGTGAAAATCAATGGCTAGAATCTAACTTCTCACACGTGCTTCTCTTCTAGTATGGGGTTTGATCCAATGGCGCAGATCTATGCTCGGCCAATCCAACAGTCGGCACTCCTCAGAGTCATCTACGGTGTAGATTCACTCTAGGACTTTGGGGCTTTTGCCTCCCTTCCAACAAACAATGAAAAGTTGTCGGAGAAGCGAAGTTCGAAGGACTTTGGTGCTTAACAATTGTGCACCTTCTCCAGATCCGACGATTTTGAGGGATCTGTCTTCTCCCGAACAAATCCAATGTCCCAAATATAATCTTGTGGCTCAATCAACGGTTGTTGTGGTTTCTTTCCTCTGTTGGATTTCTCGAACCGCTACACCTCCTGAGCTTTGGAACACAGACCAAGTGTTCTCTCAATGCCTTTCTGGCATCTAAGGATGCACTATAGGTTCAAAAATCTGTGAAATTTCACTTCAATTTCAACTTGCTCGACCCATCTAGGCTCAGTGTTGAAAACTAGATCTCTGATACCATATTGTAGCATATGTAGCCACTCGGGCTCAGTCATGCCACTTAAAAATTTCATGCTCTGATACCATATTGTAGCAACCCCATCCACTTGTTGGGATATGCCACAGAAAAGTTTCAAAATGTATACGAATTTTTAAACATATACAAACACTCTGAGCATATGCCCAGATTCATGCGAAATAACAGTAAAAATACACAAACAACTCACACGGGAAAAACCCATGGAATTAAACACTTAAAGAATAATGCAGCAAGTAATTTAACACACAATTGATACTTATCTTTGATAAAATACCACCAATTGTGTGCAAACCTTCCACGATCCTCCCAGCCTTAGACCACGTTGTACATAAATCTCAGCAGTGGGTCACCCTCGAGCTATGAATAAACTTTGCTCGGGTAAATGGATTCCTAGCCAAGTTGATGTATCTCAGACAGCAGGAACAACTCCATCAGGTGCCAACTCAAACTAACAGCCGACAGTATCTCATTCCCCACATACCTTTCCCACCACAAGAAGTGTGCCCCTTCTCTACTCAATAGTCCTTTGGCTACCCCACTTCCTTTCCAGGGCTTCAGCAACAGGTCGGACAAGAAGTCTCAGAGAACTGTAGCTACAGCTGGGCTCCCTCATGAAATCAATTCCCAACAATTCTATCACCTGGAGAGAGTTTCTCACGGGCCTGAAAACCCGCCTCTTCAATCCCACAAGCCTGACAACTCGCTTCTTCAGTCCAACGCTTAAGTCAACCAGGTATAGGTACAGGTGATGGAAGCAATGGTCGTCAAGTAGGGTATAGGTGCATTGCTCATAACAGGAAGGGTACGAGATATATCTCCAAGAGTGCGTGCAATATGAAGAGGCCAAAAAGTGATGGAATGAATTCCAAAATGGTGAGTCATGAATCCCATGGTAAGAAATGAAGGTTACCCTCCTCCTCAGAATGATGAGAAGAGCCCTCCATGAATATTGCATAATGATGGAGTGTAAGAGTTCCCTCCCCCCTTTTTCCAGAATGACGAGATTCCCCCGAAATACACTAAGTTTCCCAATATATCTGCATGTCCCCTCCTGGACACTTGTCTTCATGAATCAAGGGATCCACTTGTAATTCGTTCCCTTCCCATAGGAACTTAGGATAACATAAGTTATTTCCATACCTTAGTCTTTAGGAATAATAATATAATATTCCTTTGGGATTAAGCCCTCTAGCTTAGCCCCTTCCTAGGATCTTATCCCCCCCCCTTTCCCTTCCTAGTGGAGTTTAGTCCCCCATACTCTTTTATCGTGGTTGGTATACACGCAACGATGTACTTTATTAGTGATATGAGTGTTTACATATACAAAAATAGGCTCACTGGCCTTTAGCATCTAGGCTCTCTAGCCTAATAATCACATAATCCTTCTGGACTATAATAACCTGGCTCACCAGCCTATAAAACATATTTACATTTACATTTACAATTGGGGTTCAGCCTAGGGATATTACACTTAGTGAAATATCATCCCATAATATTAAAATGATATGGGGGAGTCTAACCCATACAAGGGTTGCAGTAATTTCTTGATCTGGATTGAAATCTAGGGTCCATGGTAGCAAGTACATTCCCCTCAATCCCATAAAGTAAGGCCTAGATATGAATATCAAATCCCTTACTTCCTTATTTAAATAAATAAAGATGAAATACTCTTGTCTTGAAGCAAATGCAAATACCTAACCATTGATTTTTGGTGCCTAATGTTCTTCTACCCATGTGTCCACAGCTTTTGGATTGGGCCACAATCCTATAAACTTTCCAACAAGAGCCCTCTCATATAGGGCTAGGGTTTTCTTCTTGCCTCTAATGACAAGAGGTCTAAATGGGGAATGGAATCCAATTTTTTCACAAATTGAAGTTGTTGTGGATGAGGGAGACTACTTGAGGTTAGGACCCCAACTAGTGCATTAAATGCATCAATTTCCTTATTGTTATCATTAATGAGTGACCTTCACAAGAAAAAAAATTGTAGCTTAGAAGGATTTCTAGCACCAACACCAATTCGAAAACCTACTCCTACAAACCCATGGAAACAAATATTGAAACCAGTGGCAGCCAATGAATGGAACATTGGTTTGGCCTCAATTGAATCTAGAATAATGGATCTACAAATAGATTCAAGGGAAGTGGCTAGGGTAAAACCATATTCGTTGAGAGTGGCACGCAATATCTTACTTATCTCGCAACACATATATTATATATTCCATCATCCGTTTCACTTTCATTATCATTGCCCCCTTCCATTTCTTCCTCCTCTCCATGGTGTCGAGTGAAATATATGTTATCTATTTCAACATTAAATTGTCAACCCAGGGCTCATAAGCTTCGAGGTGCTAGCACTGTATGTGCAGGTTTAGAGCTCTAATCTATCCTAGTCTAGCCTAATCTAATATAATGTCGAAAACACACTCAGATAATAAAGAGATTGAGTAAACTTTGAGTTGTAACACAGTATGTGTCAAGATAAAAAGGAAACTAATTGCTTGTACATTCCCATCACTTCATTCTTTAATTAAAGAAAGACTATAGATTCAACATAAAACATGCAATTGATCATTCTGTTTTAAGAAATACTATAGATGAATTAAGATCTACTTGGAAAGTGACCATGTGAAACTACTACAAATTGTAGTCTAAAATAACTCTTAAGAGAGAAACATAATCAACATTAAGAATCTGTACTCTAAAATAACTAGAAAAAAATATAACATTACAATTCACAGTTACTTCTAGAAAAGATAGCATTTAAATCCACAACTAATTCTACATTGGAAAAGACAACATCATGATACTATCAACATAAAGGATTGACATAAGAAATTCATATCATAAATCAACATAGGAAAATGAGAATTTATATTTCTATGTATTCATGTTCAAATGATCATTCTCTAATGTCTACAATGACGAATAACATCATGATGACATCTCAACACAATAGCTAATTCAAATGGTATAATCTCAATATTAATTTCTACAGAAAGATGCAGAGTGTGAACAAAACAAACTAATGAGATCTTTATCATTAAAGGAATATTGAATACATGTTCATGCAACTAATTAGATCTATGAACTATTCTCTCAAAATCAGAAATTATGTTGGTGTGCTTAAACTGGAAATGTTTCAACATAGATATAATGGTCACACAATCCTGTAGGCGTTATCTTAATCTATTTTAAATGGGCTATGAACAACCTCTTAATGAATTCAACCTGGAAAGAGGATATGCATGTTTGCAGCATAATATAAATAATTAAAATGAGTACATACATGATAACACAGTTAGAAGAGAGGCATTTGTAATTAAACATAGCTTGTATTATAGAAGTCTGAATACACAGAGAAATTATAGAGAAATTATAGAAATTCTTGTGAGAGAGATTAGAGAAATTCCTGCAAAAGAGAAACTAGAAATCTAAATATACAGTCAAATAAGAACACACAGACTACTGGTGGGCCCCCCAAGTAGTTGCGGTACTCCAGCTCACAAGATAATCACAACTTCAGCACGATTTTAAATTGCATCAGAAATATATAACAGGGACGAATTTTAACAGAGTTCATCAGCTATCTTCTCTGGTAATCTCATCGTTCTAGCCGACTCATGTATATATAGAGTTTCATAGGTCGACCACTGAAAGGGTCGACACTCTACCAAAACTAGAAAATTGTTAAATCTCTATTAATAGAAAACAACTTTATTAAGTTCATAGCTCGAATATAGGGGCGAGTTCCAACTGATTGAATCGAAGTGTGAGAGGAACCATAGTAGGAGGATGATAACAGGAACAAAACCCATGTTCTGCATTCGCCAGAAAATTCCCACAGATATGCCAACAACCAATCCTGTTGCGCTCTAAGTTCCCTATCAAGTGTCGGATGGAGGTCTGGATCTGTCTGATATGCAATTTCGATTTGGCTCTCAATCCGTGTATAATTTCAGGAAACAGCCCATGTTGGACCTAATTAGGCATATTATGCACAAAACCCATGTGTCATATTTTTCTGATTCAGCTTCATTTTCGCACAAATTGAGCTCGAAGTTCATTGCCTAGAAAAGGAACAATCTCCATTCATTTTTGTTTGTACAATCGTCCACCTATCAAAAAGAACAAAGATTATTAAATTGATATTTCAATGATGCAAACGTTTTAATAATGTATATAGTGAATGCATCCCCCATGGTATCCATTGTTTATATGTTTGATGGATTGTATAGCTATATAAACAAGATGTTCATAACACTAGTTTTTCATCTACAAATTAGTTAAAACCATGTAAAATACATTAAAAAGTAAAAACTCACATCATTTATTTTTAATGCTTCTAATCAATATATTTTAAATAAATGGTATTCTTTAAAGGGTGAAGGGAGTGGATTTTGGTCAAATATGATGATAAAATAGTGAAATGAAGTGAAATAAATGAGGTATTGCAGGAGCCCATCATCCCCCCCAGACCGAAGATATGGCACATCCTCGTGCCATGAATAAATTGGAACTGACCTTTTATTCATTTCAAAAATTCTGTATTTTCAACAACAACTGTAGGCAATATTCAACAGAAGGAATCCAAAATTATTATACTAAAAAAACTAGAACTTAGAAAAAGAAGTATTAATGTTATGGAATGAGAAGACCAAAACAACATCGTATTAATTTAGGTTCCTCAATATATACAATTTCATCAATTGGTAACAATTTATTCTTGCGAAGACCATATAAGTTATAATATGGGATTTTCCTGATGTCCTTGGATAGTATAGATGATTTGTAAAATCCATAGGAAACCAATCATCCCTGCTTACTTTCTCAAAGGATTATTGTCATTCAAGTAATATGGATAAAGTTTTCATTTGAGTTCATTAGACTCCTACACTTACGGGTCCCACTTCTAGGATAGTGACATCCTAGGTATAGTATGAATTAAATGGCAGGGTCTTAATATCATCTTACGTACATTCTCAAATGGCAATTAGATGAGATTTATTTATCCCTTTTGTTCAACCATGCATGCTTCTTCTTAAGGATTTACAAAATTATATAGTTCATACGGACAAATATAGATTAGGCATAGTAAAAGACATCAAAGTCAGAACCCATTGCCAGCAAGCATGTTCAGTACCCTGATGGGGTAACTCTGATATCTAAGAAATATCCTCTCCTGGAAGAATGCCCCATTTCCAGCGAGCTTCTTCATTACCCCGATGGGTTTTCCTAGTCATACCACAGGCTGATACCCGCTGCCAACAAAGTTGTTCAGTATACCGACGGGTTAGCCTCTTACACCCATTTTATAGCCTTTACCACCACCCTTAAGATTTGTATGTATGTATTTCCTTCGCAATGAGATGGGGAGGCAACTCTAAAAACCTTTTTACGGAATGGGATGGT
>ML799518.1:48978-66720 GCA_009831015.1 Picea engelmannii | reverse complement strand
TGATGTGTAATTAAAGGCAACCTACCTACTTAAGTTCTAATCCCTTTAGAACCTCCCCGGAAACAACGCCAAAAATGTCAAGTGAAATATATGCTATCTATTTCGACATTAAATTGTCAACCCATGGCTCGTAAGCTTCGAGGAGCTAGCAATGTATGTGCAGGTCTAGAGCTCTAATCTAGCCTAGTCTAGCCTAATCTAATCTAATGTCGGAAACACACTCAGATAATAAAGAGATTGAGTAAACTTTGAGTTGTAACACAGTATGTGTCAAGATAAAAAGGAAACTAACTGCTTGTACATTCCCATCACTTCATTCTTTAATTAAAGAAAGACTATAGATTCAACATAAAACATTCAATTGATCATTATGTTTTAAGAAAGACTATAGATGAATTAAGACCTACTTGGAAATTGACCATGTGAAACTACTACAAACTGTACTCTAAAATAACTCTTAAGAGAGCAACATAATCAACATTAAGAATTTGTACTCTAAAGTAACTAGAAAAAAGATAGCATTACAATTCACAGTTACTTCTAGAAAAGATAGCATTAAAATCCACAACTAATTCTACACTGGAAAAGACAACATCATGATACTATCAACATAAAGGATTGACATAAGAAATTCATATCAGAAATCAACGAAGGAAATTAAGAATTTCTATTTCTACATATTCTTGTTCAAATGATCATTCTCTAATGTCTACGACGACGAATAACATCATGATGACATCTCAACATAATAGCTAATTCAAATGGTATAATCTCAATATTAATTTCTACAGAAAGATGCAGAATGTGAAGAAAACAATCTACTGAGATCTGTATCATTAAATGAATATTGAATACATGTTCATGTAACTAATTAGATCTATGAACAATTCTCTCAAAATCATAAATTAAGTTGTTGTGCTTAAACTGGAAATGTTTCAACAGAGAAATAATGATCACATAGTCTTGCAGGGGTTAGTTTAATCTAATTTAAATGGGCTATGAACAACCTCTTAATGAATTCAACCTGCAAAGAGGATATACATGTTTGCAGCATAACATAAATAATTAAAATGAATACATACAATGATAACACAGTTAGAAGAGAGGCCTTTGTAATTAAACATGACTTGGATTATAGAAGTTTGAATATACAGAGAAATTATAGAAATTCCTACAAGAGAGAGATTAGAGAAATTCCTGCAAAAGAGAAACTAGAAATCTGAATATAAAGTAAAATAAGAACACACAGACTACTGGTGGCCCCCCCAAGTAGTTTTGGTACTCCATCTCACAAGATAATCACAACTTCAGCACAATTTCAAATTGCATCAGAAATATATAACAAGGACGAATTTTAACAGAGTTCATTAGTTATCTTCTCTGGTAATTTCATCATTCTAGCCGACTCATGTTTATATAGAGTTTGAGAGGTTGACCATTGAAAAGGTCGACACTCTACCAAAACCAAAAAAAAAAAAAAAACTTTATTAATAGACAACAACTTTATTAAATTCATAGCTCGAATATATGGGCGATTTCCAACTGCTTGAATCGAAGTGTGAGAGGAACAATAGCAGGAGGATGATAATAGGCACAAAACCCATGTTCTGCATTCGCCCGAAAAATCCCATAGATATGCCAACAACCAACCATGCCACGCTCCGAGTTCCGTATTAAGTGTCGGATGGAGGTTTAGATGAAGGTTTGGATGGAGGTATGGATCTGTCTTGTATGTAATTTCGATTTGGCTCTCAATCCGTGTATAATTTCAGGAAACAACTGGTGTGGGACCTAATTAGGAATATTATGCACAAAACCCATGTGTCATCTTTCTCTTATTCAACTTCATTTTCCCACAAATTGAGCTTGAAGTTCACTGCATGTAAAAGGAACAATCTCCCTTCATTTTTGTTTGTACAATCGGCCACCTATCAAAAAGAACAAAGATTATTAAATTGATATTTCAATGATGCAAACGTTTTAATAATGTATATAGTGAATGCATCCCCCATGATATCCATTGTTTATCTTCTCGATGGATTGTATAGCTATATAAACAAGATGTTCATAACACTAAGTTTATCATCTACAAATTAGTTAAAACCATGTAAAATACATTAAAAGGTAAAAATTCACATCATTTATTTTCAATGCTTCTAATCAATATATTTTAAATCAATGGTATGCTTTAAAGGGTGAAGGGAATGGATTATGGTCAAATATGATGATAAAATAGTGAAATGAAGTGAAAGAAAGGAGGTATTTTAGGAGCCCATCACATGGCATGCGCTACCTACTTCTATCTCTTCTTCATCATCACCAATATTTTGATGTATCGACACCGTCGTCGTAATAAAAAATGGAACCAAAAGGATATACCACATTGACATACCCATCATGCTTGTTGAATATTGGGAATAACTTGCTTCCTACAATAGAATGACGAAGAATGAGAAATGGGAAAGTGTAGGAGAAGAGAACATCCAAGCATTTAACATAGTAAATATACTAGTTTACAACACATGGAAAAAAAATAAAAACAAGAAAGAGTGGGATTTAGAGCTTAGTTCTCCAGCCCTCCAATGGTGTTTGAATTTAACTATGGTATCCTTCAATCTCTCTGAAATGGTAGCCTTCAATCTTCCTTCCAAGCTCTTACAAATATGATCATCAACAACTAGCAAATAGCCAACTCAAAACCTTGGCAAAGATGAGTGAAATGAGATAGAATGAGAACAAATGGAGTGAGTGGGTGAGTGTTTTAATCCACCATGGAACCATAACCATGCCTAAACCAAGTGTTTGTAACCTTGGTTTGGTTCCCATAAGTAAAAAAAAGATAATTTCACCCTTGTGTGGGAGCATTGAAGAAACATTATTTTTATCTCTCGGGAGCATCCTTAGAGTGTCATGGGAGCACTCAGGGAGCATCCCTAAATGAGTAAGGACCGCACTCCTAAAAAATACTCCTAGAAGGGAGTGTTCAAGAATTGCACTCCCAAAAAATTCTCCCTCCAGGAGCACACTTCAAGGGCGAAGTGTTGTAGAATAGATCAAAAACATATTATTGGTCTTATAAAATGAAGGTTAGAAACTTATATCATATTGTTGTACATGTTCTAGACAATGTTGTTATGTTTCAAGCATGTAGTGGTGGGGTGGTTTTTCTTGTTCTGGTGAATACAAGAGTGATGAGTCAAGATCAATGTTGTCCAAGTGCCTTATCTCCTAGGGTGACATGTGGAAGCTTGGTGGAGGGTGTCAATTTTACATGAGAAGTCTAATTTTGACTCATGTTAATGTCAAGCAATTTAATTGCTTAAATTCTAGACATTAAATTATCAATGTGAGGGTGTAAGCTTATGAGATGCAAGCAAAGTATATGCAAGATCAGTTTATTGATAGCTTCTATAAAAGAAATGCTACTTATGAAGGGTTTTTGTCTATTTGAGAAAAATAAACTTAAAGGAAAACTAATTAAATGTTATAGGCATATTTCTAATTACTCAAATTTTCCATCTATTATATCACAATGTTTCAACGACCTATCACAATATTTCATTGATCAAAGTTCAAAATGATCTTGTGATCTTGATCAAGTAATTTGTTTAATGGAAACTTGTAAATATATATCCTTGCAACTCTATGGAAAATGCAGTCATTAAAAGACTTTGTAAAATTTGACAGTTACACAACAGAAAATAAATAAATTCAAATTGAAAGACTAAACATAAATTGAAATCTAATCTAACACAACAATTTATACCCAATACACAAGGGGCCCTCCTGGCTTAGGCAACGCTGCTGAGAAATATACCAAGCTAAAAGAGAATCAATACGATATGCAGAAGTCAACACATGAATTGAGAAACTAGCGATTCATATTTAAAACCCATAACTAAATTTTACAGCACTATTATTTAGAAAATATCTAAGGGTTGATCAATTCCCTGTTAGGATTTCTAAACCATTGCTTATATAGTTTTTTACAATATCTTCTAGAGCAAATTCGAGTTACAGGATTATCTCATAACCCATGGATCTCAGAAATGGTTAGAACATAAAATCAAAATCACAAGATTTTATGAAAATAGAGCATTTTATTTTCCATGATTGCATCTCCATAAATTCGCCTTTCAAATCCTTAAAAACATGAAATACGTCTTACTAGTTATTGACTCCTCGCGTGTTGATTCAATGCTGACATGGCTCGAAATATGTTGTGATGGTGCTTTGTTGGCCTAGGTGTTGATTAGTGGATGGAATCTTCCTAGTGCAATCTGGAATTGGTTCAAGATGTCCCACGCCATCTGGTGGGATTTCCAAACAAAACCCATGAGGTTGATTTTCATCTAAAGGTGCGTAGATATAACAACCATCGACCCTACTACCAGGTTTATTGCTAGAAGCTCCCATTTGGGATTTAGTTAACCACAGGTTTGACCATGAGCTGGCATCTTCCTTGTTTGGATTGGAACCGATTAGATATGAGCTAAACCATCTGGGAAGATTTAGGAGTAAAACCCATGTTGTTGATTATGATCTGGAACAGTGCTCATATGCAAACCAACGATCATGCTATCTGAACCTTCCACGTTGCTACAAGAAAAGGAATATAGTATTATCATCAGTCAAAAAGAAATTATAATCTATCCATTCATTAAAATAGGGAAATCGGATAACTTAGGAAATGAATTACCTTGCAAACTCGTGACAACGTGGACTTGGTAAAAGTGTGGGTAGATCAAAAAGGAATGGTAAGGTGATGAAATAATGGAATATATGGTCGAAATGGGATATTGCTGAAAACATAAAATGCTGCAAATTTGGGGCTCAATAGTCAAAACCATAATTCAAGTGGCTATGTTTAGGCTCATTCTTACCAAGTTTGACTTTCCAAACCTAGATTCTATATGCTAAACTTAACCACTCCACAACCCCCAGTTTGAACTTTCGGGTATATTTGGCATGTTCTAATTCTATCTGGCCTAAATTTGAGCCTTAAATAAAGTATTTGGTACCTTAACTTACCCCCTCGTCTTTGATTTGGGAAACATGCTTCCCTATCTTCCTGCCCCATGAAAAGCAAATATGCATGCACCTTCATTTCCCTTGAAAATCTAAAGCAAAAAGGTTGATGTTTCGGGTGAGGTCAAATCAGATAACAAGAAGATGTAAGACTAGCACAGCCGACTCGCGGTTGGAGAACGCCGAAAGGTATTGGCCACTGAAACGCCGCCGTACTAGTTGAAATGATGCCCAGCTTCCACTGCGTCCAACTACCATTGCCGTAGCTACCACTGCGTCCAATGTTTAATCTCAAGGAACATGGCAATGCAAAGTTTTATACATATTAATTTTTCTTAATCAATTAACCTATCAATCAATGGTTAGAGAAGTAATTTCTTAATCATATTAAGTAAATGTGAAAAAGTAAACAAGGTAACGGAAGTATTCATAAATGCAAGGAAGTTATGAGCATTAAATTTCGTCCATTGATTAGAGAGTACGACTAAGAATATGCCAGCATCTTCAATTGTTAGCCATAAGATTAGAATTTTAGATTAAAATGTGATTAATTGTGCCCATTGTCAATAGGTGTACGCCTTTCGGCGTAATTAGATTTGATTTAATTCGAGGGGAGTTTCCTGTTTTTTATCATAAATAAATAAAAGTCACCAAAAAATGGGTAAGATAGGACAATTGGCAGCCATGCAAACTTTGTCAAAGTTGGCATTTTTTCTTTTCGTCTTTCACAAGCAGCTAGGGATTATATATATGTTGTGTTTATGGACAGATGAAGGGTTGGACTATATTATTTCAATAATTTGTGGCAGAGGAGGACTTCTCACTTGTTCACCTTCAAGACCTCACACCACTACCACCATTGTGTGCAAGGAGATGTGTCGCATCTTGTCACTTGTCACTTACTATGATGTAATCAATGCCTTGCTTAACATGTGATTTGGTCCAATTATGCTTTGTTTCACTCCTTGAATCTATCGGTTGTTTGTTGATTAAATTGTACTATAGTGTTGTAGTTTAAGTGTACTTATTTTGATTTATCTTCACCTAAAGTGCAAATTTAAATTCATGTGTCTCCTTTAATTCATTATTATAACTATTTTAAGGATTTGATCTCAACCATTCTCAATTTTACTTAAAAATGTATCCTTGATCTTGATTGTTTACAGATAGCTAAAGAGTGAGTTTCATGTGTGCTAATCAAATTATTTTTATGTAAACTTATTAGTTTGATAATAGCATACAACTCTTAGGGACACCCCCTTGAGACTAGAAAAGACTAGTATGAACGGAGAGGCTTCCATTGATGATAGGGTTGGTCATCTATGATTATTAGGAAATTCTACCGATGCATATTTGTGTGATAAAAATTAGTTAGGTTACTCGGATATGGATCTGCTATACTTTTTGAAAAGTCAAGATCCTCAATCCCAAGATAAGGAAATGACACACATACACACAATTATTTTTTGAATTCAACTTTATGGGATTCCCCACCATTTCCCTAGAACATACGGATAGAGGATGGTGTTAACCACCAAACACAAGAGAATTTGGTAACCCCGAGGGACTCAACTAGATACATTCACATATGTGTGTGTTTCCATGTGTGCACAAGCATTTGTGTGTGAGATTGAAACATAGAAAATACAGATTTCAAGATAGATAAGATCATTAAATTAATGTCCGACAAGAGAGCACAAAAGTAGGTCAAAGTGGATAATATTGTACATCTAGTGTCAGTACAAATCAGGGATACCAAGGCATCTCCCAAAGCAATGCTAAAAGAAGAAATATAATAAGATCTAAGAGCACGTTGGAGACTAGTTGCTAAATGTCTAGCTAAAGAAAGCTAAAGAAGATATTTAAATATAAAAGAGAGAGTATAAGATAAGGTAGCGGTAAAATATAAGTGTTATAAATTGGAAAGCTCTGGTAATCTCAGTATTGAGAAAAAATAGGGAGGATGTCACAACTTGTTGGTGTTTATGATATAGGATGAGTGAGGAGACCAAGAGGTGAGCTTGTCATTGGAGCCACTAAGCATTGTGAAGTAACTGATGCAGTGCTAGAGAATATCCTCTAAGGAGTGGTCAGTATTGGGGTGGATTCAATGTATGATATTGGGGGGCACAAGAATGAGGGGGGCTTTCTCTACTAATGTTCAAGGCCAGGGGGAGAACCTCTTGATCGTGTTAAAACTAGCACAATGAAATACGTAGAGAAATAGTACAGCAAGCACATAATAAGACAAAGAGCCAAAATTTACCCTAGAAATTCTTGATGAGGAAAACCAACACTCAAGATATATATCTTTATTGACCTTATCCAAGCTAGCCAAACACCATGTCACTTGAGGCATCTTACAATCGAATTCTCAAGCCTTTAAATAAGCTTCATAACATCAAGTACCATGGACCCATAAACCACCAAGGGTAAACCCATCAATGAACGTATCAAGGTTATCTTGTCTACCCTATGACTGAGTCAATATTAACCCAATAGATAGAAACCTTACAACTCCATTGAACTTGGTGAGTAGCATGAGGGGAGGGAGGAGCTTGATTCTAGAGTTGCTTGGATCTAGTCTATTTGTTGGTATGGTGGTGTAAGTATCAGATCACGTTTGAGCTTCATATAATTGCATTATAGTAACCAATTCCTTTGCATCTGAAAACAATAAAACCTTGTGACACCATTCCAGCAACAAAATTGGCAAACTTGTATTTAACTGTGATTCCATTTCATGCAAAGTAGTCAATGCATGGAAATTTTGTTGTTGTAAAACAACAAGCTTTCGAAGAACTACTAGGACCATCTCCCGAATGCGATTTACACTTGGTATATTCAAAATGGTCTCTGCAAATTCACTTATCATAACTTGACATGTGACGAGCCTTTCCTTCAGGGATTCAATAAGATCATCTCTAATTCCACCGAACTTAAAAAGGATTGATCTGATTCCTCCTTTCTGTTTCCTTTGTGTTTAAAGGCAGCATATTTATGTATCAACCTAGCAATTGTTTCTCTTTCCCAAATATTTGAATTGTCAAGTTGATCAATCAGTGAGAAAAAAAAAATATATATATATATATATATTCAAGGATATCAACCACTTTAATAACTTTTGCTATCGTTTCCAACAAATTCTCAAACACATCCGGATCCTCAATGGCTACCAAAGTCTCAAATACATTCATATCCTAAGTGGTTGGATATTTTCTTCATTCTTCTCAATGAAGTAATGGATTTGCAACAAAATGATCTCCTCACGCCCTTCTTCTTATAAAGTGGAAGGATCTCAGGAATTTTATCCATAAAGTTTTTTCTCCTATAAGGCCACTTTTCATTGCATAGCAAACGAGAAATGCTTCCCATAACAGTCTTTTGGTAACTTGGAAGAAATAAAAATGAGCAGAACTAGGATGGATTGCTTACTATTCATGTTCTGAAAACTTTATTTCATGAACATAGGCTTTACTTGTTGGGTTGATAGTCATAGGATAAAAATTTATCAGAAAATTGTGTCCTAGGCCTCTTTGGCAACTCTTTCCTCATCTAAATCAGCTCAAAGTGCATATCTCTTTTGGACAAAAAGTTGCTACAGGTTTGAAGATTTGCATATTTCTCACAAATTCACAAATGGGTCTCAGTGATCGTTGGTGAGAATGTGTATTTCACCCTGATGCTTCAGCTCAAAAAAATTCAAATGAACCCAGATTGTGTATTTCAAATTATAAGCAAATAATTTATGCGTTCTAGAAAAAACATAATTCTGGAAATTATAAATTAAGTATAAATATGCTTGCAAAATATGCGGTTACCTGAATGGTTCTATTGGGCATAAAACCCATGTCTCGATTTTTCCTTATTTGGCCTCATCTACATGCAAAATGATGTGCAAAAACTGTCCTTAGAGCAGATTTGATATTTTTGAAATTTCTACAGGAATTCTACCACTTCTACAAGAATGTCGGATGATGCCACTTCTACCATAGTTCCAATACTCACAGTGTGGAGGGTCTGCCCAGGATTTTTTTTCTCAACAATCTAACTTGTCAACAAGGGATTTGGGTGAAAGATTTTCGAAATGAAAGGCGAAACAATTAGTTCAAGGAGATGACAAGGGAAATCATGTGGAGTCTTTGGACTACGTGAGAAATTTTGATTATGATGAGAGACGTGGTGATCTCTTGCATGATCCAATATAAAATAAATGCAAGAGGTATGCTGGAAGATCGGAAACATTTTTGGACACGGGGAATTATTATGTATTAAGTCATATTGGGGTAGTGAGAGGGTATGGTAATTATCATGGGTATAAGAGTTTTTATAAGTTTTCCTTGATATAACATTCCCATATTTTAAATGAATAAGATAGCCTTTAAGAAAGAATTGCTTCTTTACATCAATTAACTCTTATTTTACCTTTGCTCTCGCTTGGTTGTTCTTGTTGTGATGTGTTGAACATAATATGTTGGAGAATGCTTGAAAGTTTGTTGTTCTGCTACTTGGAAGAATTTTAGGTTGTTGTTGAAACATGAAACAAGAATACTTGTGTTGCTATGAGAGTGTGATCTAAACATTGGAACAAAAACTTTTAAGCCAAACCTACAACCTTAAAACTTGGACTTCTCTTCTGGAATTTTCATAGTTGAGCCTTTATTAGAAAAAGGTTGAAATCTTGGAACATAGATGCAAAGAAAGTTGCTACAATGGCATCCGCTACCCGAACAAGAAATCTTCTACAGGAATAGAAAGTTTGTTGCAGGGATGTTTGCTATAGAAAAAAAGGCCTTCTCTTTCTATTAAGTGGTCTTCTTCAAACTTTGTGATGAGAAAGTACTCTCCAATATCTGGAACAAGAAATTTGATTGTTTGTTGATCACTTTCTATGCTACATCTGATTAAACTGTTAACCCTTTGAAATGAACTAAAGGATAGGAACTAATTCCTACAATTGACTCGGAACCATGCTATTGTCTTTCCTTTGGCTGTAGAAATAGAGGGTAAAATCTGGAACTGGAACCTCTAGACCTTCTAATTGTTGAGACTGATCTAGAAATCCTGCTACTGGATTTATTAGAATATTGTTGCAAGAAAATTAATTGTTGCTTTGGGGAGTGATAATACTTGTTGGAATTAACAGTTAACATTCCCTTTTTATTTGAAAATTTTGAAGAGGCTACAAGTTGTTGTTAGTGACATGAAACCATATAGTCTTCATCCATAACCCATTTTTGTACAATTTTGTCCATGTGATTAAATGTTCTGACATGAAACCATATAGTCTTCATCCATAACCCATTTTTGTACAATTTTGTCCATGTGAATAAATGTTCTGAAATAGAACATGGAGAGAATTCGTTAGATTATCGACCATTGATGAATGTCATTAACCAACTTGAGACAATTCATTGATAATGAAAATGAGTGTCAAGATACAATAATACATTCTGACAGGTACGAATAGTTGTGTTGCATTCGAGTAACCTGCAGAATCTATCAAGAAAGAGATATTGATGAATTCCCATTGTTGACAGTGAGAAGGTCTACCATTAATTTATGCAAGTCCCAAGGTACTATAAAATATCTTTGATCTTGATCTTAGATAAGGTTCTGAGGTCGATGGGACAAGATCTGTTGGAAGGAGAGATTTAGGGAATCCCACATCATCCAACTCGAGCATCGAACAAAATAATTTGAAGAACCATAAACGAAATATCGAAACAACATCATTATGCAGAATTTATTATGAACTTTTCCAACCAAAAACTTAGTTTTTTATAAATGTTCATGTCCAACTATGCCAAAATCCTGGTTTTCACAATTGGACTTATTTTTATCTTTACTATTTTATTTATCTCTTTATTTTTCTACACTACCCTACTCTACTTGGAAAATAAAACATTTTCTCAAGTGTGGGAATATTTCCAATGCATCCATTTGTGTAACAGGATCACAAATGTACTAATATTCAAGTTTGAAAAGTATGCTTTTATAAATACCAGAATATGAGGAACCAACTACTTATTGATATGATGGAAAGAAATGTTGAAAAATGGAGGAATATTGTGGCCTGGTAATTATTTGGAACCAAGTTTCAATGTAGTCATTATTCCCTTCGTTCTCTTGTTTGCATGTATTCCTTTGTCATGCTCTGTCGATCTTCGAAGATTTGTCTCTTGCATTCTTGAATGCACAAAGGGTCCGGACATAAACATGCAAGAAATTCTTCAATATCAAGCTCCAATGTATTCTCTCCATCTAATGTTGTCTAAGGATCTTTGATCTCCTCTACAAATTTTCAAGGATGACCAAAGGAAGCTTTTAGATTTTCTTGTTACTCATGGAACCGTTTTTCTTCTATCACTTGATGAGATGAAAAATTGTCTCTGATTAATATCGGGATTTGAGCAAAATTTTGGAGTAGAATCTCCTTCTTTACTCAATAAATTCTTGAGCATTCTTAAATTCTTCTTGTTGGTTGATAGGTCATGTCTTGCAACATGGATTAGTGTACGAGGGTTCTTATAACACCCAAAATAATTGAAACTTTTCTACTCTTGATATTAGAGAAATGAATCAAATATATTACACTTTAATCAATCTTAGCAATAACCATGTACTTGAACACCTCATGCTACTAAGACCCTGTTGTCACCAAGTTATCATTGACATAAGGTAGGTTCCTCTTTCCATGAATCATTACTCTAAAAAAACACACTTGCATCAAGGAAACACATTGTACCAACATGACAAGGTCTCAGAGAAACTCACTAAAGTGAATGATCAGGTTCTTACCTCTTGTCTTACCATTTCTCCTCCTCCAAGTCGTTAATGTTGGTACAACAAAAATATAAAAGATAAAAATGAAAGAACTAAAGAAACAAACTACCAATGCTTTAATCTCTTTAGCATCTCTCTGGCAACGACGCCAAAAATGTCAGGAAATTTAATTGCTTAAATTCTAGACATTAAATTATCAATCCATGCATGTAAGCTTATGAGATGCAAGAAAAATATATGCAAGATTAGTTTATTGATAGCTTCTATAAAAAGAAATGCTACGTATGAAGGGTTTTTGTCTATTTGAGAAAAATAAACTTAAATGGAAACCAATTAAACGCCACAGGCATATTTATAATTACTCAAAGTTGTATCTATTAGATTATAGTGTTTCAGCAACCTATCACAATCTTTCATTCATCAAAGTTCATAATGTTCTTGTGATCTTGATCAAGTAATTTGTTCAATGGAAACTTGTAAATAAATATCCTTGTCAAATTTGGCTATCACACAACACAAAATAAATAAATTCGAATTGAATGATTGAGCATAAAATTAAATCTAATCTAACCAAGAAACCTCTTGGCTTAGGAAACGTCGCTAAGAAATCTACCAAGCTAAAAGAGAATCAATACAATATGCAAAAGTCAACACATGAATTAAGAAACCAACAATTCATATTTAAAACCCATAGCCAAATTTTACAGCATTGTTCTTCAAAAAATATCTAAGGGTTAATCGATTCCCCCTTAGGATTTCTAAACCATTGTTTGTATAGTGTTTTACAGTATCTTCTAGAGAAGATTCAAGTTATAGGAGTATTCCATAACCCACGGATCTCTGAATTTGTTACAACACAAAATCAAAATCAGAATATATTCTGAAAATGGAGGATTTGATTTTCCTTGATTGCATACCCATAAATTATCCTTTCAAATCCCTATGAATTTCATGATAGGATACATGAAATTTGTCTTGTCGGTTGTCAATTCCTCTTATTTTGATTCATTTCTGAAATGGCTTGAAATATGTTGTGATGGTGCTTTGTTGACTTTGGCATTGATTAGAGGTTGGAACCTTCCTAGTGCAATATGGAATTGGTTCAAGAGGTGCCACACCATCTCGTGGGCGTTCCAAACAAAACCCATGAGGCCAATTTTCATCTAAAGGTGTGTAGATATGCCAACAATCGACCATGCTACCGATTCTATTTCTAGAAGTTCCCATTTGGGAATTATTTAACCACGGGTTTGACCATGAGATAGAATCTTCCTTGTTTGGATTGAAATTGATTGGAAAGGAACTAAACCATCTGGAAATATTTAGGAGCAGAACCCATGTTGTTGATTCTAGTATGGAACAATGTTCATATGAAAACAAACGAGCATGCTATGGGAACCTGCCACATTGCTACAAGAAACAAAATCTAGTAATATCATCAGTCAAAAAGAAATTATAATCTATGCATTCATTAAAATAGGGAAATTGGATAACTTAGGCAATGAATTACCTTGCAAACTTGTGACAGCATGGACTTGGTAAAAGTTTGGGTAATAGATCAAAAAGGGATGGCAAGGTGATGAAATGATGAAATATATGGTCGAAATAGGATACTAATGAAAACACAAAATGTTGCAAAACTGGGGCTCAATAGTCAAAACCCTAATTCAAGTGGCTATGTTTAGGCTCATTCTTGCCAAATTTGACTTTCCAAACCTAGATTCCATATGCTAAATTTAACCACTCCATAAACCAGTTTGACCTCTCGGGTATATTTGGCATGTGCTAATTTTATCTAGCCTAAATTTGAGCCTTAAATAAAGTCTTTAGTACCCTAACTCACCCCCTCGTCCTTGATTTGGGAAACATGCTTCGCTGGCTTTCTTGCCCATGAAAAGAAAATATACATGCAACTTCATTTCCCTTGAAGATCTAAATTAAAAAGGTTGATGTTTCGGGTGAGGTCAAATCAGATAAAAATAAAATGTAAGAATAGCTTTGATATGAGAGGAGTTGATCCGGATTTTATGAGAAGAAGGAAACGAATACATATTATTATCAAAAGATGCTTAACACAAAATGACAGATATACAGTAAAATTGGTTTCTATTCAATAAGGAAATAAGTTGAAACTGTAAAATGCAACGGAAAACAAGCTTGCTAGAATGGTGGTGGCTTATCTCTGAGAAGAGATGTGATGGTTGTGCTCATTCGCCAGAAGCTCATTACAATGAGGCTCTCAAGGCCATTTTACAATAAACAGGAATGTCAAAAACCCTAGACATCCAAAAACCTAACCCTACGAGATGAAGTGCCAAAAGTCATGTGGGCCCCATTTGGGTAAGTTAGTACATCAACTTCCCGGGATCATAAATTTTGCATACGATCTTCGTTTTAGGTGCACGATAGTCCATTGGAAAGGTCTATCTGAGGAATACACATGTTGTTTGTGGCGATCCCTACATGTTTTTACTATGGTGAGCCCTAAAAATGATGTTTAGGGCCTCAAAACGACGTCGTAAGTCAGGGACCTGAAAACTAGGAAAAAACTGTCGAACTGGAAAACTGCCAAAATGAGCCAGTTGGAATAGGTGGGAGGCCACCGACATCCATATAGATCAGGAGTTGCCTATTTTTTATCATAAATAAAAAAAAAATCACCAAAAATTAGGTAAGATAGGACAGTTGGCGGCCATGCAAACTTTGTCAAGGTTGGCATATTTTCTTTCCTTATTTCACAAGTAGCTAGGGATTCTATATATGTTGAGTTTAGGGACAGATGAAGGGATGAACTATATTATTTGAATAGTTTGTGGAAGAGGAGGACTTCTCACTCATTCACCTTACATACCTCACACCACTACCACCACTACGTGCAAGGATATCTATGGCAACTTGTCACAACATGTCGCTTACTATGATGTAATCAATCTCTTGGTTAGCAAGTAATTTGGTCCAATTATGATTTCTTTCAATCTCCTTGAATCTACTGGTTGTTTGTTGATTAAATTGTACTATAGTGTTGTGGCTAGTTTAAGTGCACTTATTTTGATTTGTCTTCACCTAAGGTAAACATTTAAATTCATCCATTTCCTTTAATTCATTATTATAATTATTTTATGGATTTGATCTCAACATTTCTCATTTTGTCTTAAAAATGTATCCTTGATGTTTATTGTTTACGGATAGCTCAAGAGTGAGTTTTGTGTGTGTTAATCAAATTTTTTTCTATGTAAATTTATTAGTTTGATAATAGCATACAACATGTAGGGACACCCCCTTGAGACTAGAAAAACACTAGTCTAAACAGAGAAGATTCTAATGATGATAGGGTTGGTCATCTATGATTATTAGGAAATTCTACCGATGCATATTTATGTGATAACAATTAGCTAGGTTACTCATATATGGATCTGCTAGACTTTTTAAAATGTTAAGATCCTCAATCCCAAGATAAGGAAATGACACACACACAATTCTTTTTTGAAGTCAACATTACGGGATTCCCCACCATTTCCCTAGGACATATGGATAGAGGATGGTGTAAACCACCAACCACAAGAGAAGTTGGTAACCCTGAGGGACTCAATTATATACATTAACATATGTGTGTGTTTCCATGTGTGCACAAGCATGTGTGTGTGAAATTGAAACATAGATTCAAGATAGATAAGATAAGTATATTAATGTCCGACAAGAGACCATAAAAGTAGGTCAAAGTGGATAATATTGTACATCCAGTGTCAGTACAAAGAAGGAATGCCAAGGAATCTCCCAAAGCAATGCTAAAAGAAGAAATATAATAGGATCTGAGAGCATGGTAGAGACTAGTTGCTAAATGTTGAGCTAAAGAAAGCTAAAGAAGATAATTAAAGATAAAAGAGAGAGTATAAGACAAGGTGGTGGTATAATAGAAGCATTATAAATTGGAAGGCTCTTGTAATATTAGTATTGAGAAAAATATATGGAGGATGTCACACATTGTTAGTGTTTATGATCTAGGATGAGTGAGGAGACCAAGAGGTGAGCTTGTCATTGGAGCCACTAAGCATTGTGAAGTAACCGATGCAGTGATAGAGAATATCCTCTAAGGAGTGGTCGGTATTGGGGAGGCACAAGAATGAGGAGGACTTCCTCTACTAATGTTCAAGGCCAGGGGGAGAACCTCTTGATCGTGTTAAAACTAGCACAATGAAATATGTAGAGAAATAGTACAACAAGCACATAATAAGACAAAAAGCCAAAATTTACCCTAGAAACCTTTGACCGGGAGAACCAACACTCGATATATATCTTTGTTGACCTTATCTAAGTTTGCCAGACACTAGGCCACTTGAGGAATCTTACAATAGAGTTCTCAAACCTTTAAATAGGCTTCATCACATCAAATTCCATGGGTTATCCAATATCATTGGCCCATAAACCACCAACGATAAACCCATCAATGAACGGATCAAGGTTATATTTTCTACCCTATGACTGAGTCAATATTAACCCAATAGATAGAATCCTTAATACTCCACTGAAATTGGTGAGTAGTATGAGGGGAGGGAGGAGGTTGATTCTAGAGTTGACTGGAGATAATCTATTTTTGGTATGGTGGTGTAAGTCTTGTGACTTGGAATGGTAGCTTCTCTTTCTCATGGTCCTTGAAGAGGTTGTTTGATACCTTGTGGAGAGGTTGAGAGGAGACATGATGCCTCATTGATTTTATCTTTATTGTATCTTAGGTCTTTGTTTTCCATTTGTTGTTGTAATCAAAAGGGAAACTGGGAAATATGAGGTGATCCTTGTAAGAACCTCTAGTCTAGGTGTAATATGAAAACAATGAGATTTGTACTTGAAAACCTTAATGCATGAAAAGAACAAGGAATATTTGGTTGGGGTTGTGAAATGTGGAAAGGGAGCCCCTCGAGTCTCGGAATAGACAACGGTATATATATATTATATATATTATATATATTTGACCTCATATTATAGGGGGCACAAAAATATGAGATGTACCTTCATCTTAGGCTCTTGTAAGTGGCAAAGGTGGTTATTATTTTTTGGCTACTAGAGTTGGTGATCAGTATCAACTTGGAGTCTACAAGAGTCCATTCAAAACTAACCCAGGGGGATGTTGAGGGCATGCATCCAATGTTTGTTCATGTCAGGAGAGTGGGTAAGTTGTCTCTTAGCTCCAAAAAAACCCTAGGTGAAAGGCCATATTTTGGTCAATACCTTTTGAAGGTGTGATTCATGTGGTCTGATGTATTGTTTATAAATTTCCTCTATAATAAATTGTTTCAAGTTCTACTTAGATGGAAAGAGGTGTCATAGCACATATAGTGAGTACCTGAAAGGGGGGAAATGCCTAGATATTCCTTGGGATATTGGATTCAATCTAATTTCATGAAAGAGGAAAAAAATCTATCGATGTCCTAAGATTAATAAGTTTCCTAAGTGCATGCTACTATAATCCTACTTGCTTGAAAATTAAAGCATAGAAACTTAAACAAAATAACTCTTAAATATGTCAATCTCAAAGTTAATCATAGGAGTGTTTTTTAGGGTCCTGCCCTAACCCCCTTACTTAGATACTTTATTAATGTATAATGACAACTTCCTTGAATAAGGCCCATTAAATAGTTGGTTAATAGTCACTCATTGTTAAAGAGGATCCTTTTTATGAATAAGGCTCAAATTAGTTAGTCATACCTCATTATAAGGGGCCCATAGGTAGTTAACATTCTCTATATATAGATATATAATTAATATAAGGTTATGTATTGTTTTTTCAAGAATTGTTATTGTATTTGGAGAATTTCTCTTGGAGGTTTCCCCCTTGAAGAGGCAAGTAAACATAGCTCTCTATTTTTTCTTATCAAAGAGATATTTCTTAGGGTTTTTATATATTTTATCTTGCATTATTATGTTTTTCACTAT
>ML799518.1:38501-48540 GCA_009831015.1 Picea engelmannii | reverse complement strand
TTTGTGAAACGTTTAGAGAAACTATCCCAATATCTGAATTCCTCTCTAAAAAATACCCAATTTCAAAAAAAAATTGTCCAAAACAGAGTCCGAGAAGTGGAGATATTGTTGATTTAAAATCAGCCTTTTTTTAGGGGGGGTTTCGGGACAGCCACAAATTTCGCAAATTGGATATATTTTGATAGAGTGAACATATTTCATACAAACTAGTGCCAGTAGGTCCAAAGACACTATGGAATTTCATAATTGGGGTCATAATATCCAATCTGAGAAGTATAACAAAAGTTTTGATCGTTTTACATTTTTGGCCTCAAACCCTACTTTGCACAAGTTATTTTTTTGGTGATTTTAAGATCTTTTTCTTGGCTTAGCAAGCTCATAAATTATTATTATTATTATTATTATTATAGATATGTGTTCTAATGTATTTAAATAATACATGGATCTATCATTCAGTGGGTAAAATTGTGGTATGGGAAGAATACATGCAAGAAACACAAGTGAAACACATTGTTGGAAACCCTAGTAACCCATGTTGGTACCCCTTCAAGTAGTATTGCATCTGGCAGTAACTATATATGAAATCTCACTTCCACATACCCTTGGTTATATAGGACGTCTCCTAGATATACTTGAAACCATATTTAGATAAGCTAATTGGTCATCATGTTTCTATAGTACACCGAGAACAACACTTGAGGAGATCACTCTTTAGTACCTGGGTAGTTGGGTAGCACAACTAAGGGCGCGGTTGACCCTCCTTAGTTAGTGCCTTGAGATATTGGTCCAAATAATATTTTTGGCCCCAAAAGTATATTAGAGAGTTACATCACCTAACATTATTTTGTCCTTAGGACCTGGTCACTTTTTTCTATGAGCTCACATATGGTGGATATATGTTCAACAACAAAGGGTATTCCAACAGAGGATGAACACCTTCAGTAACCACTCACACAACCAGATCAAGGATAAATACATCGATGTTTTTACGTGGTAAAACCCCAATGTGAGGAAACATCTATGGCACTAGCCAACCTTGCTACTTGAGGAAATTTATTAATGCAAAAGAAAAATATTTTACAAGAGAGTTTATCACAATCGATCATCAACAAATGACCTTCCATGATTTTTAAATAGAGATCATGGACCAGTCATGTGTTAAGACGTGGATCAATGTAGTTATTAAGATCGAGGAGAATATGAGCCATCATATCACTCTATGTATAGAATATATCGTGACCATCAGATTACAAATGAATACTAAAGAAACACACTAAGAAGCACACTTTAACCTAACAACACATTAGATCAAGTTGATCTTAACTAACTCCTAAGTGTCTAAATATCCTAACATCCCCCCTTAAGAACAACTTGGGATAGGATTGAAGGATTTAAAAAGGTGACACAATAGGAGAAGAAAGGATTCATTAGAGCCTATCCCCCCTTAATGAGAACTTCTTGAACTCCAAACATAGATTGAAGTTTTGAAAACTTTGCTTTTGTAAGAGACCTTGTGAAAAATTTTGCAACTTGATCTTCTATAGGGAAAAAGAGAACTTCAATAACTCGGTCATTAATGAGCTTTCTGATGAAGTGCATGTGTATCTCGATGTGTTTGTTGCGTTGATGCTCAACTAGATCTTTGGCGAGCTTGATGGCATTGTGATTGTCACATTGGAGGGTAGTCAGATGCTACTACTAGAATCCAAACTCTAAAAGGATCTATTGAAGCCACAAGGCTTCTCCACTTGCATTAATTGTTGCTTGATACTCTTCTTCTACTGAAGAAAGAGAAATATCATGTTGTTTCTTACAAGCTCGAGTGACAGGTCCAAAATTGAGGCTTAAAACATAACTTGCAGTAGACTTTTGATCATTAGGGTCGCTGACCCAATCCAAATCACTAAAACCAACCAATAAAGGATTCCCCCTTAAAATTTCATGTATCCCAAACTGACCTATACCCCAAACATACCAAAGTATCCTTTTAGTTGTTTTCCAATGGATTTCATGGGGTGTTTGCATATACAAAGCAATAATACCAACAACAAAGGAAATATCAAGATGGGTATGAGTCAAATATAAGAGGCTACCAACTAACCGATGATACAAAGTGGCATAAACTTTGGGAGTAGTACATGTGGTAGCATTTTTTCCTCCATACTAGAAGAGAGAAGGGGATGGTTTAGAATCATCCATGTGAAAGAAGCGAAGAAGGTCACATGTATGCTTAGACTAGGAAATAAAACTTCCTTCCTTGGTTTGCAATACTTGGAGGCCAAGAAAATAATGCAAATAGCCTAAATCCGACATTTCAAAATTGTTTTTAAGGCTGGATTTCACATGGGTTAAAAGTTTAGGGTCACTGCTAGTGAGGAAAAATTGTAGCTCCACTAACTTCACTCCTTCAAAAGAACACCTTTGTTTGGAGGGAGGTAGCAGCACAAGCCTTTGTTGCTTTAACGGATGCCATGTGCATGACTCCAGTATTAGAAGTACTTGGTTTTAATAATACTTTTTTCTTGGAATGTGATGCTTCAGGGAGAGGTATCAAAGCAGTATTAATGCAAGAAGGACACCCCTTGACATTCACCACTAAACAATTGTGTGAGTGCAATTTGGGAAAACCTACATATGAGAAGGAAATGATGGATATCTTCATGTAGTGGAGACTTGGTGCCCATATCTTATAGGGATGCATTTTTAAATCAAGACTATCAATAATAGTCTGAAGTACTTTCTTGAACAATGGTTTTATTCACTAAAGCAACATAAATGTGCCATTAAGATGTTGGGGTATGATTATGAGATCATATATAAGAAGGGTAAAGATAATTTTTTGGATGATGCTTTATCCAAACAATTCGAGGATGATGGGTCGCTCCTTGCCTTGTCATTACCAAGTCTAGGATGGCTTCAAGAGGCCCACAAGGAATGGCTAGAAAACAATATTGTAAGGAATTTCATCCAATGGCTTCAAGTAGATCCCAACCCACCTAAAAGTTATACATGGAAACAAGATACAAGTTATTGTGGAAACAAGTTATACTCTAGATTTCATAAAACCTATGAAAGAACTAAGCATTCATTCTCTTGGGACACCATGAAAATATATATATAAGACTTTGTAGCATCCTGTGACGCTTGTTAAAGAAACAAGGGAGAGACAGTGAAGATACCTAGGGAATTGTAACCATTACCAATCCCAACACATATCTGGAAAGACGTTTCAATGGATTTTATCATGGGACTCCGAAAAGATGTCAAAAAATTAGTGATCATGGTGGTTGTTGACCATATTTCAAAAGTTGTTCATTTTTATTTCCTATCTCATCCTTTCACTCCTTCCTCAGTGGCCTGAGTCTTCATGGATCATATCTTTAAGTACATGGCATGCCCACCGTTGACTCAAAATCTTGTCACTTATTTTCAAAAGCTTGCAAATGATTGCAATATCTATCTATATATTTAAAATATAATAATAATAGGTGGGGTCACCAAAAGAAAACGTATGAATGGCTATTTCCAAACATTTTCTTCAACATTTTTTCATATCTTCATATCAGGGGTATTATGATGAAGCTTCAAAGTTATGTTATGTTGATCCACAGTTCTTGTGGTGCTTGACATGTTTAAATGATGCAAAAGGTTTGTTACAAGGAATATGTTAGTAATGAAATTATGTTAGTAATGTAATTATGTTTACTACTCGCCATCGTGACAATATTAAGTATGGCACATAAGAAATATGCAAAAAACATGCTATGTTTTATCCTTATGACTATATCCATGTTGAAAATCAAAGTTCATTTTAAGCTATGACCTTCAATGTGTATTAAGTTTATTAATTCGATAGCTTATGTGGTATGGAGCATAGATATGCCTTTTTATGTGACAATATATCAAGAAACATTGATTATATACACATACAATAGTATGTGATAAATATTTGATATTATAAAGGTATGGCCACTTAGGTGTTATAAGGCATACAAGAGGTATGGACCATGACCTATCTTCATGGATATAAGCATTGATATAACATGTTAAGGGTTGCATTGATTTGAGAATGCAAATGGTATAAACCTTGGGTTTTTACATAGCACATAATGAATGGCATATTACATATGATTGAATATGTGTGAAGAGATAATCCTTAGCCTGTTCATATGACTATATGTGATGATTTGATAAGCTACAATAATGAAGTGACAGGTTGATGGTAATTAGCACATGGCACTTGAGGTTGATATAGCGCATGGTTATGTGAGTTGATATGGGATATAGTATAGACCTTGTTATGAGATTTGCATGACATGAGTTTTATGGTCTTTGTTCCATTGGTGAGTTGGCATGAGTTGACATGCACATATGGTTTATGGTTTGCAAAGGGAGACATGGTGGGTTGGTCATGCAATGAATTTGCAAGGATGTGGCAATTTATTCTCACAGTATCGTGATTTACCACCTCATTTTTCCTTGGGTTTTGTTCATTTTGAATTGTTGAGACTGTGGAGAAAGAGTGCTTGACTAGGCTTGAAAATCCTACTCTTGTTAGTTGTAGCAACGATCACATCCCAACTCTGGTATAAAAATCTTCAAGGCGAGGTATGTACTCACTAATATGTTGAACATCTTACATGTATTTTGCAAAGTAATGGGTTGTTAATGGCTCTGGTTTTTACTGGTATTGAATGTGTGACTCCCCTTCCTTGATTTTTCATTCTTAAATGGAAGTATTATGAATTATATTTGTGGGTTTCTATCTGCAAAGTGTTTCTTTTCTGAATACATTATCTCACTTTCAATTCCCAAAAAAAATTTATCAGTTGTTTCTCTCGAAATGAAATGAACTAAACCCATTTGGTAAAAGTTATAAGTGTGACATGGGTTCAAATTCGTGTACAATCTCTCTACTGTTTGATATGTCAGCCTTTGAAAATCCTTTATTTTACTAAGTAAATTGTGGTTTCAACCCATTTTGGTTATACATATATGGGTCATTTATCATTTGAGTTATGTGTTGAATTTCTATTTGTATATGGATTTACACCGAATTATGATTTATTTTGAGGTGGATAAACTTACAGTTGTGCATGAGATTTGAGACTAGTATTAATATTCTTTGTTCTTGCTTAGTCTAAGTTGGGTTTTGAACCCACGACTTGAATGGATGATTGATTGGATTTAAAAAATGTAAGCGGGTTGTTCGCTCTTGTTTATACAACCATCAAAGTTTTTAGTTGACCTTCATTATTTTGCTAAGTTCATTATTTGGATTTGAGCCCTGGTTGTATAAAGATCGATTGCAAAGTTGATTATAGTTTAATGGAAACCATCAGCATCGACCATATCCCCGCTCATTTCAAAGTGTCGTAAGCATGGAAGACTTCAGGTTTTGATTGTATGTTAATATATGCAACCTGTAACTCAGCCTTGTCACTGATCTTGGTCAAAAAATAAATTTTCGCATCTCTCAGATGGCTACAACTTGACTTTTTTTTTTTATCTGAGATCGAATTTTTTAGGGTCTGCAAGAGATTTAAAAGTACTCGGGTCCATCTGTTATATGGCTCTATTTCAACCAAAATTTGTTGTAATTTGACAGACTACGTGTCAATTTGCTTTGAACCTTTTCAACTATAGTTTATGCATTGTTCGTTACGGGGGGTCAATTTTAAATAATTCTCATTGAGCCATAGATATTGGGTTCAAATTTATTTTGCATGCTTTTGAAAACCATATCAAATGGTCACAATGAAAAGAACTGGGTTTGCATTGAAATGTTTTGGTTGGAAATATTGTTTATTGGGCATTCAAGTAATATGATGCAAGATTGAAGTTTTTATGATGCATATGTGGAAAAGTATTAAAAGTACGATATATGGATTAAAAGTTTATTTACTTTTCTTTTATATAAATAAGGCATTATCTCCACATCTTATATCACTTTCCAGAAATTATTCCTAAAAATACCAAAACATATTTCACTTAAAAATTCATAAAACTACTCCCATTGTTCATGTAATTGATTAAAATAAACTTTTTAGAGTGGACCTATTAAGAAGACAATTTTTACATAGCATTGTTAGTGTTCTGGTTAGCAGGGTGATGTATGAGCAACTTACTATTTGGATGTAGAGATATGTCTTGTAAATATTGTGTGGATAAATGAAATGTTCAGGGAGATCTAAATGTTGTGAAAAACGGTTTATAAGTGTTCTGGTATGAACCTTATTCAGATGGAAAATGATATAACTTATATACAGAATTAATTGATTGTAAATGGATTTTGAACATGTGTTTTGTCATGCATTCTTGTCATATTATAACATATTCCACAAATTATAAATCTTTTGTCATTATTCCCTTATTATTTATGATTTTATTCTCACTCATTGCACATGTTCAAATAAATCAATGATTGTTTGGTAAAGGATGTACAGTTCAGATTTCTGGAACAACAAACAGAGAGAAGGATTTTTGTCAGATAATGATTTTTATTCTTCCATGTTTCCTTCATTCCCTTTCAGTATCCCTTGGCATGCTTGATTACTTGGTCTATTCAGAGCCATTTTTAATTCATTTGAAAGAAAAATTAGTATGTGATGTTTAATATATTGTGCCTTGTATATTCATTAATTAGATAATGATGGCATATAAATGAGTTTGTTCAGTCATAGTAGTAATTGTAGTGGAAATGAGGGAAACAGAGGACAAATAGGGAGAATGCCTAATGTTTTTGGGCAGCGAGGAAGAAATAAAAGAATGATATTTTCAATACACTTCGATGCCAACTCAGAGGAATTCAATTATCCAGTGCAAACCGACTATTTGAAAATTGTTGGTCATCCTACTTTTCAACCACCTCAAGCGCCTGTTGCTTCTCCTGTTGCTTCAGTCTGACAGAGAAGGAACTGACTGAAAACTTTGAATGCCAGGGGTCCGATCACATTCCTGGTGGTTGCAACATTTTTAGTATATATAAGCATATTTTATATTTTGTTATGGTCGAATGGTTGAGCTAGGCTCCCTGCTATTGTAATATTTTGATTGAGAACAACTGGTTCTCTGGTTATGTATTTTTTTTTTAGACATCTTGGTTGATCTAAGTCAGCTTTCTTACTCCATCTTATTTGCCTCTGATACTAAGAGAGTTCATGTTTGATTGATTCACATGGATTGGTGTAACTGTATTATGATAAATGTTTGATTATAGTACTGTTATGATTTCTTTCAACTTCCTTGAAATTTGAATCCAAGAGGATCTTGTGTTTAAGTTTTTTCTCCTTAGGCTGCTGGAAAATCTGATGCTCATAGCAGACCTCTACACCTTTCTCACTAAATATTCCTCCTACTCACCCTTACTCCAACTTACTGAATAAAGTTGATTCAAGACCTTAATGGTTGGTGCATGCTAGTCCGGATTTCTAAGTTAGAATGCTATTATTATTGAGTTTTCTCCATTTGACCACTCAAAAATCAATTACCTGTGACATATAAACTGATGGGTACTGGCTTACCTTCAATGCAATCTGAAGGTGACTTCTAGTGCTAACACATGGATATGTCAAGTATTTCAAAAAGACAAAATAAGCAGTTCTCGACTACTACATGAAGGATTTCACAATAGACTTCATGACATATGTTTTGAGTGCTCTTGCATGTTACATGCATGATAAAAACTCCTAAGAGCCTGATGATTCTGAAAAAACATAAGAAAACATATAACTTAATTAGAGACTTGATTGTTGTTGGCTTCCTCCTTGTCTACATCTAAGGGAGGTGAATTTTGTTGTTCTATGTCCATAGGCTCCTTTGACTGGTGCAATGTTTCATCCTCTTTCCCTTCAACTTGAATAGAGAAGTTTGATGCCCTATTATTGGAGGCTATTGACAAGGATTCTTTTTGAAGGTTCATAGACAATTTTTGCAACATGTTACATTTAGCTTCAAGTATGTCAATTCTATGCTTCTGATGGACCAATAGATTCATTTATGTTGGAATGCTTAGAGATACAATGATGTTCAATTTCTTGTATCTTAATTGTCGCAGAAAGCAATAACTCTTATTTGCATGGATGACCTCTTTGTACCTACGCCAAACTCATCTAAACTCCTAGATATCCATATTGTCCATTTTTACGTTCTCCGCTAACTCAACCAAACAAGGGGTGCATGTGCCTAAATTAGAGCCTTTGCTCAACTGGAATGTCCTTCAATATCTATGGAACTTAGGGAAAAATTGAAACCCATAACATATATTATGAGCTTCGACGGATTCAAAACGAGAGAAAAACAACTTGTGCGTTAGTACCAAATAGATAATGTAACAGAGCAAGAACCTCAAACCAATATTCTTGAGCCGATGATGATTTCTTCCCACATAAAAATTCAATAAAGAGCCAGGAGCACATTCTTACAGGGAAGTATCCAAATTTCTTTGAGAGAAAACCAACAATATGAAATTAAACCCAAATCCCAGACAAATAACTCCACAAGTTCCCAAGGGAACACACCCATAATTGGCCTTAAGTAGATGAGGAAACAAACCAAAAGAAAACTAATACAAAGTTGCACTAGCGAAGCTAAGCCAAGCTAAAATAAAACTATTATCCCTATCCTCTAGACTAGCCACCAAATTGCTTTTATAATAGAGAATGGTATTCATTAATTTGTAGAATAAGTTTACAAAGATCACAAAGTCAGAGGGAGCACTTACCAGGGGATTGGCCAGCATCAAGTCTGGGTTTCCTATGCGCTCAATTCTCATAATCGATTTCTCCATAATCTCATAACATCTAAATGACTTGAGATCATAATCTTCATCACCTAGGGAAGAGATTAATATGCACATGGAGAAACTACCAAAGGGTGTTCTTGGATCACCCTTTCCAATGAAGTTAGAATGATGTGGTGTTTACATTTTCATATGTGGGATTACTACTTGTCAATTTTTGCACCTAACCTTTTATTCCACTAGCGGTTATAGTTGTTATGGAATTCCCCGTTTTTTAGAATAACACCAAGGCTAAGTTCAAGGGCCTTAGTAGCCCATTTGTCTGTGATCATGTTCAAGCTTGTTATCACATGAAACAAAGAGATGTCAGAGAAGAATCTTATATCCTTATTAACTCGAGCTATCAAGACTGAAATATTTCTATCCGATGGGGAGATTATGAATAGCATTAATTTTATTACCACCATGGAGTCCTCGATAACGTTTAATTGCTTGATCTTTGCTTCTTTGGCTATAAGAATGCCCTGTAGAAGAGCATACACATCCACCTATTTATTAGTGGCTTGTCCAATACCCCACACATATGTCGTTTTGGTTTTTCCTTCGGCATCATAAAGGATCCCTCCTACACTTGTCACCCTTGATAATTTTGAAAAATATGTTAACAATAGGGGAATAAGTAAGATATTTTGAGGATTTTATAAACAAAATAATAAAAAAGATTACGAGGTAGTGATGTGGCTTTTCATTTTGAGCTTACTACTTTGTAATTGTAGTCGGAACCATTTACATTTATGAATAAGTTTAAAATTAGTCCATTGATGTGTTGAGTTCTTCCATTTCCTAGCAAACCAAAAAGGAATATTGAATATCAAAATGACCCCATGAACAATGGTCGATTTGACATAGTACATTTCAATTATGTTCTTTTGATCTTTGATGGTCAAATGTTCTACATGTTCTCGAGATGGAAAAACCAAATTGGATTGATCTCCGCACTAAATGTTTTACATGTTCTCGAGATGAAAAAAGTAGATTGGATTGATGTCTGCACCACACTTATCTCTGCATCAAATGGTCAAATGTTCTACATGTTATCGAGATGGAAAAACTAAATTGGATTGATCTCCGCATCGAAAGTTTTACATGTTCCCGAGATGAAAAAAGTAGATTGGATTGAGCATCAACAACTTTATTTCTTGATCATTGAATGTGGATGATCATTATGTTTGGGAATGTGTAGTTTATCTTTTTTAAATGTTGGAGAGATTGAATCAATCTCCAATTTGATGTTTATTG
>ML799518.1:4874-18011 GCA_009831015.1 Picea engelmannii | reverse complement strand
TAAAAAAAAAAAAAAAAAAAAAAAAAGAGGATGACATAATTTAGGCTAAGTTTTTTAAATTTTGTGAAACGTTTAGAGAAACTATCCTAATATCTGAATTCCTCTCTAAAAAATACCCAATATCAAAAAAAAATTGTCCAAAATAGAGTCCGGGAAGTGGAGATATTGTTGATTTAAAATCAACCTTTTTTTAGGGGGGGTTCGGGACAGCCACAAATTTCGCAAATTGGATATATTTTGATAGAGTGAACATATTTCATACAAAATAGTGCTAGTAGATCCAAAGACACTGTGGAATTTCATAATTGGGGTCATAATATCCAATCTGAGAAGTATAACAAAAGTTTTGATCATTTTACATTTTTGGCCTCAAACCCTACTTTGCACAAGTTATTTTTTGGTGATTTTAAGATCTTTTTCTTGGCTTAGCAAGCTCATAAATTATTATTATTTTAGATATGTGTTCTAGCGTATTTAAATAATGCAGTGATCTATCATTCAGTGGGTAAAATTGTGGTATGGGAAGAATACATGCAAGAAACACAAGTGAAATCACATTGTTGGAAACCCTAGTAACCCATGTTGGTACCCCTTCAAGTAGTACTGCATCTGGCAGTAACTATATATGAAATCTCATTTCCACATACCCTTGGTTATATAGGAAGTCTCCTAGATATACTTGAAACCATCTTTAGATAAGCTAATTGGTCATCGTGTTTCTATAGTACACCGAGAACAACACTCGAGGAGATCACTCTTTAGTACCTAGGTAGTTGGGTAGCACAACTAAGGGCGCGGTTGACCCTCCTTAGTTAGTGCCTTGATATATTGGTCCAAATAATATTTTTGGCCCCAAAAGTATATTAGAGAGTTATAGCACCTAACATTATTTTGTCCTTAGGACCTGGTCACTTTTTTCTGTGAGCTCACATATGGTGGATATATGTTCAACAACAAAGGGTATTCCAACAGAGGATGAACACCTTCAGTAACCACTCACACAACCAGATCAAGGATAAATACACCGATGTTTTTACGTGGTAAAACCCCAATGTGAGGAAACATCTATGGCACTAGCCAACCTTGCCACTTGAGGAAATTTATTAATGCAAAAGAAAAATATTTTACAAGAGAGTTTATCACAATCGATCATCAACAAATGACCTTCCATGCTTTTTAAATAGAGATCATGGACCAGTCATGTGTTAAGACGTGGATCAATGTAGTCATTAAGATCGAGGAGAATATGAGCCATCAGATCACTCTATGTATAGAATATATCGTGACCATCAGATTACAAATGAATACTAAAGAAACACACTAAGAAGCACACTTTAACCTAACAACACATTAGATCAAGTTGATCTTAACTAACTCCTAAGTGTCTAAATATCCTAACATCCCCCCTTAAGAACAACTTGGGATAGGATTGAAGGATTTAAAAAGGTGACACAATAGGAGAAGAAAGGATTCATTAGAGCCTATCCCCCCTTAATGAGAACTTCTTGAACTCCAAACATAGATTGAAGTTTTGAAAACTTTGCTTTTGTAAGAGACCTTGTGAAAAATTTTGCAACTTGATCTTCTATAGGGAAAAAGAGAACTTCAATAACTCGGTCATTAATGAGCTTTCTGATGAAGTGCATGTGTATCTCGATGTGTTTGTTGCGTTGATGCTCAACTAGATCTTTGGCGAGCTTGATGGCATTGTGATTGTCACATTGGAGGGTAGTCAGATGCTACTACTAGAATCCAAACTCTAAAAGGATCTATTGAAGCCACAAGGCTTCTCCACTTGCATTAATTGTTGCTTGATACTCTTCTTCTACTGAAGAAAGAGAAATATCATGTTGTTTCTTACAAGCTCGAGTGACAGGTCCAAAATTGAGGCTTAAAACATAACTTGCAGTAGACTTTTGATCATTAGGGTCGCTGACCCAATCCAAATCACTAAAACCAACCAATAAAGGATTCCCCCTTAAAATTTCATGTATCCCAAACTGACCTATACCCCAAACATACCAAAGTATCCTTTTAGTTGTTTTCCAATGGATTTCATGGGGTGTTTGCATATACAAAGCAATAATACCAACAACAAAGGAAATATCAAGATGGGTATGAGTCAAATATAAGAGGCTACCAACTAACCGATGATACAAAGTGGCATAAACTTTGGGAGTAGTACATGTGGTAGCATTTTTTCCTCCATACTAGAAGAGAGAAGGGGATGGTTTAGAATCATCCATGTGAAAGAAGCGAAGAAGGTCACATGTATGCTTAGACTAGGAAATAAAACTTCCTTCCTTGGTTTGCAATACTTGGAGGCCAAGAAAATAATGCAAATAGCCTAAATCCGACATTTCAAAATTGTTTTTAAGGCTGGATTTCACATGGGTTAAAAGTTTAGGGTCACTGCTAGTGAGGAAAAATTGTAGCTCCACTAACTTCACTCCTTCAAAAGAACACCTTTGTTTGGAGGGAGGTAGCAGCACAAGCCTTTGTTGCTTTAACGGATGCCATGTGCATGACTCCAGTATTAGAAGTACTTGGTTTTAATAATACTTTTTTCTTGGAATGTGATGCTTCAGGGAGAGGTATCAAAGCAGTATTAATGCAAGAAGGACACCCCTTGACATTCACCACTAAACAATTGTGTGAGTGCAATTTGGGAAAACCTACATATGAGAAGGAAATGATGGATATCTTCATGTAGTGGAGACTTGGTGCCCATATCTTATAGGGATGCATTTTTAAATCAAGACTATCAATAATAGTCTGAAGTACTTTCTTGAACAATGGTTTTATTCACTAAAGCAACATAAATGTGCCATTAAGATGTTGGGGTATGATTATGAGATCATATATAAGAAGGGTAAAGATAATTTTTTGGATGATGCTTTATCCAAACAATTCGAGGATGATGGGTCGCTCCTTGCCTTGTCATTACCAAGTCTAGGATGGCTTCAAGAGGCCCACAAGGAATGGCTAGAAAACAATATTGTAAGGAATTTCATCCAATGGCTTCAAGTAGATCCCAACCCACCTAAAAGTTATACATGGAAACAAGATACAAGTTATTGTGGAAACAAGTTATACTCTAGATTTCATAAAACCTATGAAAGAACTAAGCATTCATTCTCTTGGGACACCATGAAAATATATATATAAGACTTTGTAGCATCCTGTGACGCTTGTTAAAGAAACAAGGGAGAGACAGTGAAGATACCTAGGGAATTGTAACCATTACCAATCCCAACACATATCTGGAAAGACGTTTCAATGGATTTTATCATGGGACTCCGAAAAGATGTCAAAAAATTAGTGATCATGGTGGTTGTTGACCATATTTCAAAAGTTGTTCATTTTTATTTCCTATCTCATCCTTTCACTCCTTCCTCAGTGGCCTGAGTCTTCATGGATCATATCTTTAAGTACATGGCATGCCCACCGTTGACTCAAAATCTTGTCACTTATTTTCAAAAGCTTGCAAATGATTGCAATATCTATCTATATATTTAAAATATAATAATAATAGGTGGGGTCACCAAAAGAAAACGTATGAATGGCTATTTCCAAACATTTTCTTCAACATTTTTTCATATCTTCATATCAGGGGTATTATGATGAAGCTTCAAAGTTATGTTATGTTGATCCACAGTTCTTGTGGTGCTTGACATGTTTAAATGATGCAAAAGGTTTGTTACAAGGAATATGTTAGTAATGAAATTATGTTAGTAATGTAATTATGTTTACTACTCGCCATCGTGACAATATTAAGTATGGCACATAAGAAATATGCAAAAAACATGCTATGTTTTATCCTTATGACTATATCCATGTTGAAAATCAAAGTTCATTTTAAGCTATGACCTTCAATGTGTATTAAGTTTATTAATTCGATAGCTTATGTGGTATGGAGCATAGATATGCCTTTTTATGTGACAATATATCAAGAAACATTGATTATATACACATACAATAGTATGTGATAAATATTTGATATTATAAAGGTATGGCCACTTAGGTGTTATAAGGCATACAAGAGGTATGGACCATGACCTATCTTCATGGATATAAGCATTGATATAACATGTTAAGGGTTGCATTGATTTGAGAATGCAAATGGTATAAACCTTGGGTTTTTACATAGCACATAATGAATGGCATATTACATATGATTGAATATGTGTGAAGAGATAATCCTTAGCCTGTTCATATGACTATATGTGATGATTTGATAAGCTACAATAATGAAGTGACAGGTTGATGGTAATTAGCACATGGCACTTGAGGTTGATATAGCGCATGGTTATGTGAGTTGATATGGGATATAGTATAGACCTTGTTATGAGATTTGCATGACATGAGTTTTATGGTCTTTGTTCCATTGGTGAGTTGGCATGAGTTGACATGCACATATGGTTTATGGTTTGCAAAGGGAGACATGGTGGGTTGGTCATGCAATGAATTTGCAAGGATGTGGCAATTTATTCTCACAGTATCGTGATTTACCACCTCATTTTTCCTTGGGTTTTGTTCATTTTGAATTGTTGAGACTGTGGAGAAAGAGTGCTTGACTAGGCTTGAAAATCCTACTCTTGTTAGTTGTAGCAACGATCACATCCCAACTCTGGTATAAAAATCTTCAAGGCGAGGTATGTACTCACTAATATGTTGAACATCTTACATGTATTTTGCAAAGTAATGGGTTGTTAATGGCTCTGGTTTTTACTGGTATTGAATGTGTGACTCCCCTTCCTTGATTTTTCATTCTTAAATGGAAGTATTATGAATTATATTTGTGGGTTTCTATCTGCAAAGTGTTTCTTTTCTGAATACATTATCTCACTTTCAATTCCCAAAAAAAATTTATCAGTTGTTTCTCTCGAAATGAAATGAACTAAACCCATTTGGTAAAAGTTATAAGTGTGACATGGGTTCAAATTCGTGTACAATCTCTCTACTGTTTGATATGTCAGCCTTTGAAAATCCTTTATTTTACTAAGTAAATTGTGGTTTCAACCCATTTTGGTTATACATATATGGGTCATTTATCATTTGAGTTATGTGTTGAATTTCTATTTGTATATGGATTTACACCGAATTATGATTTATTTTGAGGTGGATAAACTTACAGTTGTGCATGAGATTTGAGACTAGTATTAATATTCTTTGTTCTTGCTTAGTCTAAGTTGGGTTTTGAACCCACGACTTGAATGGATGATTGATTGGATTTAAAAAATGTAAGCGGGTTGTTCGCTCTTGTTTATACAACCATCAAAGTTTTTAGTTGACCTTCATTATTTTGCTAAGTTCATTATTTGGATTTGAGCCCTGGTTGTATAAAGATCGATTGCAAAGTTGATTATAGTTTAATGGAAACCATCAGCATCGACCATATCCCCGCTCATTTCAAAGTGTCGTAAGCATGGAAGACTTCAGGTTTTGATTGTATGTTAATATATGCAACCTGTAACTCAGCCTTGTCACTGATCTTGGTCAAAAAATAAATTTTCGCATCTCTCAGATGGCTACAACTTGACTTTTTTTTTTTATCTGAGATCGAATTTTTTAGGGTCTGCAAGAGATTTAAAAGTACTCGGGTCCATCTGTTATATGGCTCTATTTCAACCAAAATTTGTTGTAATTTGACAGACTACGTGTCAATTTGCTTTGAACCTTTTCAACTATAGTTTATGCATTGTTCGTTACGGGGGGTCAATTTTAAATAATTCTCATTGAGCCATAGATATTGGGTTCAAATTTATTTTGCATGCTTTTGAAAACCATATCAAATGGTCACAATGAAAAGAACTGGGTTTGCATTGAAATGTTTTGGTTGGAAATATTGTTTATTGGGCATTCAAGTAATATGATGCAAGATTGAAGTTTTTATGATGCATATGTGGAAAAGTATTAAAAGTACGATATATGGATTAAAAGTTTATTTACTTTTCTTTTATATAAATAAGGCATTATCTCCACATCTTATATCACTTTCCAGAAATTATTCCTAAAAATACCAAAACATATTTCACTTAAAAATTCATAAAACTACTCCCATTGTTCATGTAATTGATTAAAATAAACTTTTTAGAGTGGACCTATTAAGAAGACAATTTTTACATAGCATTGTTAGTGTTCTGGTTAGCAGGGTGATGTATGAGCAACTTACTATTTGGATGTAGAGATATGTCTTGTAAATATTGTGTGGATAAATGAAATGTTCAGGGAGATCTAAATGTTGTGAAAAACGGTTTATAAGTGTTCTGGTATGAACCTTATTCAGATGGAAAATGATATAACTTATATACAGAATTAATTGATTGTAAATGGATTTTGAACATGTGTTTTGTCATGCATTCTTGTCATATTATAACATATTCCACAAATTATAAATCTTTTGTCATTATTCCCTTATTATTTATGATTTTATTCTCACTCATTGCACATGTTCAAATAAATCAATGATTGTTTGGTAAAGGATGTACAGTTCAGATTTCTGGAACAACAAACAGAGAGAAGGATTTTTGTCAGATAATGATTTTTATTCTTCCATGTTTCCTTCATTCCCTTTCAGTATCCCTTGGCATGCTTGATTACTTGGTCTATTCAGAGCCATTTTTAATTCATTTGAAAGAAAAATTAGTATGTGATGTTTAATATATTGTGCCTTGTATATTCATTAATTAGATAATGATGGCATATAAATGAGTTTGTTCAGTCATAGTAGTAATTGTAGTGGAAATGAGGGAAACAGAGGACAAATAGGGAGAATGCCTAATGTTTTTGGGCAGCGAGGAAGAAATAAAAGAATGATATTTTCAATACACTTCGATGCCAACTCAGAGGAATTCAATTATCCAGTGCAAACCGACTATTTGAAAATTGTTGGTCATCCTACTTTTCAACCACCTCAAGCGCCTGTTGCTTCTCCTCTGCAGCCTCACTCAAGAATAGATGATTTTCTTGAGCCACCTCCTATGCAACCATCTAATGATGGTTGGGAGAACATACCTGAAAATCCTCCCTTCAGTATATTCCATTGGCCTAATGTCTCATTTCCACCACCGCCTCTTGTGCATCCTATGCCTCTTGTTGCTTTTGCAACCTCCATGGCACATTATGTCGAAGTTCCCAAAAATTATAAAGCATTTCCCCTTGAACCTCAATTGGATAAAGGAAAATAGCATGCAATCTCCTTAAGCTCTAACTCATCTGAGGCCTCCTCCATACAAACAAAACTACCCACTATCCAACCTAAAGATAATGAAAGGAAAATAACTTTTGATGACATGCACCCTGAAATGTCAATAGTGGAAGGAAATAAGCATGTTAATTCAGACTTACTTAAGCATAGGGCTAATCTTTCAGAAGGAAGTAGACAAAGGGAGGCTACTTCAAACAAAAAAATATTACTTTCGGTTTTATTTTTATTACGTGATGACACTTTCACTTTGACATCCAAGGAATATTTTTGGGACGCAGACATGATATTATTTTTGAAAAACTTTTAATATCATGTCATTATGATGTTTTGGGAGATACAAGTATTTGATAATGTAGCATGTTCATGTTGGTTGTTTTTTATATATTTTATAATACTGATATATGCATGATATTTGAGTAAAATATAAAGTTACAAGGAAAATGTTGAAAATAAAAGGAATAAAAGACATATGGGGACCCCACCCATTAATTATTATTTATTATTTACCCTTATTATAAAACAAAGTTGTCCTTTCTAATTAAAGTTATTTAACTTTATAACAAAAAGGTAGTTGAACCACTTAAACTACTTTTGAGGACATAAAAGGAGGAGAGCAAGGAAAAATGGGGACATCAGAAAATAGAGAGAGATACTTGTGATAAGGTTTGTTCTTGCCTCGAGTGAGAACACTTATTCATTCATACATTTATAATCTTCTTCAGAGCTAAGTTATCTTGTTGATAGAAGGTTTATTCTAAAGGTGGCAAAAGAAAGGACTCAAAATCATAGATGTTTGACATGCTCCAAAGGTCATGCATTTATATTGAAAGTCTTTTTAGTCTTAATTAGAAGTTTTGAATTTTGTTTCAATGTTGATTAATGTTAGTTTTGCATAGTCAAGATTATGATGCACTTGTAGCTTGGATTGATCTAGTTCAATTTTCAGTCTTAGTCTTCCTCTTTGAGACAAGAGTTGTTTATGTATGAGTCAAATTACATCTTATACTTTTAAGTCTAATTCTGATTCAAACCCTCGTAAGGGTTTGTAGAGAGAAACTTGGATGTAAATCGGAATGGTATCAATAAAATCATCTATTGATTTATTCTCATTTTGAGACTTGTTGTGCACTGAGTTTTCATATTTGAGTTATCTTACATTTACTTATTCAACTGTTTATAAATTTTATTTGCAATCACTTTTGATATTCTTAAATTTATTTTACACAAAGCATACAAATTTTATAATAGCATCAAATCCAATAACTTGTTTCATGAGGTATGATTGGGGTTTTTGACAAGCTATAAGCCCAGGATGATAATCCCACCTATCTCACCTAGCATAGTGAGATTCGAAAATGCTTGAGTGAGGATTAGTCATTCCTTGTCTCAACATTTATTTGGTGACCATACTGGGGAGTATCCTTTTACTCTCTAGTTCTTATTCTTTATTTTATTTTTTTGTTTATTTTAATTAATGACTTTGCATGCCACACAACTTTGCATGTCGCACAACAACCTAACTTGATATTTCCTAACAAAAGAAGTATTGCATCGGGTATTTTTTATTTTATTCTAGAAATTGCCCGCACTTGTGAAGAACTTGAACATTCTTGATTGCTCGTGATATTTAGATCCAAGAAAGAAAATAATCCCTTCAAAGGAAATCTCGAAATTGACGTACTTAATAAGGTGTTGTCATATCACCACCCAGTCTCGTTCGTCAAGATGAACAAAAGGTCAACCCCCTAAATTCGATCCTTTCTTTGAAATAGGAAGGAGAAAAGCAGTCCTAGATAATCTCCAGCTAAGACTTAGAATATCTTTATCAGAATATGAGACTAAGGTATCAAGTATTTCAATATATTTTCCTCCCCATCAAGCATGACACCAAGCCTCAAAAAATGACATTTTGCCTCTCCTAGGCAAGTCGTTTGGGAAATAGGGGTTGGGTAAGATCCTCTATGATTCCATGTAAGCCTCCAAAGGAATGTATTTGTGATCCGGTGTGCGGGCCCACCACATCCAACATGTGGGATTTTTTCCCCAGTGAATCCCAAGATAAGCTTGTTCTCCCAAAACTAGCCACCAAGCAAGGTCCTGCAAAACAAAGCGTACTCCCTCCAAAAATATCAAGTCAAAGATATCATGACAAGTGTAAACCACATCTAATAAACAAGGCACCTAAGCATGTGCATCAAAACTACCTCATCAAATGAAACAAATTCTAAGAGACCCTATACAATTGACCAAGTTTAAGTATGGGAGGGGTGTCATAAAAGTCCTATTGGGTAAACCAAAACCCTCGAGTAGGGGATTCTCCCAAGGATGGCCTTTCAAGGTTATGTAATGGATCATGAGGTGGAAAGGGATTTATAATTCACAGTTCAATGATTTTAATGACATACAAGGGCTCATATTATCTCATTAATGGGTGCCTTTGTAGAGGGTGTGCGACACCTTTGTTTGTGATGCATTTTTTCCAAGCCCATCTTATTGTCGTTCTTTCTTCTTAGCTCTTCCTTTTTCTTTATATTTCTTTCATTTTCTAAGGAACAATTTGAAGTCCAATGTCCTGGCTTGGTGTCCAGATGACGACAATGTCAATCACAAATACCTCACGGAAATGAGAAGGTTGGCTCGTGATGAAACTCCCTTTCTCTCAATTGTGTAACTGAGAACCACTACCCTGGCTTGGTGACTAGATGATGTTAATGTCATACTGCTAAATACCCATGATCATTATAGGTCGGCTCGTGATGAGACCTCCCATACTCCAACTAACCCCTTAATCATTCATTATCATGTATTTTTGTAGGTCCCCCATTTCTTATAGAGAAGTGTTTCATTGCTTTCTCAGGGGTCCCTAGACGAAGCATCTAGAAGGTCTATATTTTAGGATTTTATCTTTTTAGCCAACAACAATCCCTCTGGGCCTTCAGCCCCTTCTTCCCATGAAATGAGGTGCATGCCCTTCTTGGGTCACTAAAGTAAAAGGGCCTAGAAGAGGGAAATATGATGGGAATGTAATGAGCAGACAGTGGTAAGTATGGTCAGGAATGGTACGGAAACCCCTTAAGGGACCCCTAATCACAAACCTTCCCCGAAGGTTAGCCACTTACTAGGAAATATATGACACTCACCAAGGTGAAATAAGGTCAAAAGAATAATTTCCAAGCATGCGTTCTATAATCAAAAGAAACTTAAATACAACATGTTTAAATGCCTCAAATATTAGGGTGATTACTTTCCACAATACATGACTTGTACCACATGAATCAAGACCCATCTGCCTTCCAGAAGTTGGTTGGTGTGGTGGATGCGTTGACAATGGATTAGAATGTGGTGATAGAGCGGGCTTTCATATGTGTAAGTGGACACTACTAGTCATGTGGTCTCTTAGCACTCCATATCTGCAACCTGAGGGCCTCGAGACATCATCTCCTTAGTTATCCCACAAAATAGGGATAACAAAAACCATGGAAAAATACAACCAATGTCATAACAAATCCCTCAAAATTCTCCAAGAGTGAAACTACCTTCTAGAAGAGGTCCAAATACAATATAATATGCCACACGTGTGGACTAGAGAGAGGATGAGAAAGTGCGCCCCTCAAAACCATGACCAGTGTCCCATAAAAAGAGGAAAATATGATTCAAATAAAGTCTAAGGGCCTCCAACGTCCTCCAACCAAATACATGAAGAGGCCCCATCATCTATGATACATCAATGAACCATAATGTTCTTACCAATGAATTTTTTGGAGTCGTGCTTGGAGATGTTGGTCCCAATCAAAGGTGATGGATTGTGACAGGTGTGGGTAAGAACTTCTATTTTCCTAATAAGGAGACGGTCTAGTGGACATTGTGGCACTAAAGGTGGAAGGGTTGTCCCCTAGTCTACATGACCAGGTCTTAGTCATGAAGTATATTGGGTGGGAGGTGGGGTCACCCATTTGAGGGGTAACAACTAATGTTGAGGTGCATGGAAGCTCACTCGATGGACTATGGGTTCATGTTGGGGGAGGGGCACTTAGAGGTAGTCAAATGCGTACCACTAATTTTATTGCAGTCTATGCACTCTAAATGATTTGTTTAGACAAGATCTAGGGTGAGGTCAGTGATCCAGGTGGATATTGGTGGCCACCCACCTGTTCCAACTAGTTCCTTTTGCCAGTTTTTAGTTCAGCACATTCTTTTGTACTTGTTTGTAATTGTGGGTTTTATACTTTCAGAGTTGTCTGGAGCCCTACACATCTTCCAAGTGGATATTGGTGGCCTCCCACCTAATCCAACAGGATTATTTTGTATGTTTTCATGTCAGTACATCTTGTTGTACTTCCAGGGCCGTTTTAGGGCCCTAAACAATGTTATTTTGTCCCGCCACAGTAAAAATATAGACGGAGTCGAAGTTTGATGGTGTAATGCATAGTTATCTAAAATACCTTTCCAACAAGCTATCACGCGCCTAAACAGAGATCGTATGAAAAAGTTACGACCCCGGGAAGTTAATGTACTAACTTACCCAAACAGAGCCACATGACTTTTGGTGTTTCATCTCCTAGGGTTAGGTTTTTGGATGTCTAGGGTTTTGGCATTCCTGTTTAACATAAAAATTCCTTCAGAGCCTCATTGTAATCATCTTCTTGCGAATGAGTGTAGTTGTCACATCTCTTCTCAGAGATAAAGATGCCACCATTCTAGCGAGTCTTGCACTCTATATTTTTACAGTCTCTTTACAATTATTTCATTAATAGAAATCAAGTATTATTGTATTTCTCTGTTTCTGGAAAGTTTCGTGAGTATTTAATTGTAATTTCCCTACTTTCATTTTGTTCTGAACATAATCCAGATCAGTCAAGGCACTATTGGTTTGGGTGACCATAGAGCTCAGAAAATGTGCAAGGGTGATTAGTCCATGTACAGGTGGTATGTTTCTTCTTGGTTCAACTATAGTTCTGGTTGGAACTATGAGTACCCCCATGACATGGGCACTTATAGTGTGTGGTCCTCTTCTTATTCCCCACAAGTGATGGATGGCCAATATGACTTGGAGAGGGGGACCAATTTTTTCCAAATTGGTAAGAAGAGGATGAGGCTAAGTTAACATGTGGGAAAGCATATTGTGTTTCCCAATGCCATCCATGAGGATTGTTGCAAGACAGGGGCCTTGCCCTTGATTTTTATTTTCTTTGTTATGGGTCCAAAATCCATGTTTCCAAAGGAAAAAAATATTCAAGTGATGAACAATGTGGTTTTCAAGTGTGCGCTGATAGATCACAATGCAGAGCTTTTGATGGAAGGTTATCATGCAATGTTTTGAAAAAACATGATTTTATGACTCTATCGACCTTCCGCTCAAAAAACCTTTGGGCCTTCCAAGAGCTCGCAACAATTGGGTTTGAAACCATAGGAAGAGAACTAGTGAAGGCGTGAATGAATTAGTTGTCTCAAGGGGTACTAGGGGCATGTCCCAAAATAATTGGTCACATTTCCCAATAGAAATTCAATATGTACCAATGGCCCCGAGTTTGTATGTTCATTTAGCATCGCATTTATTCGTGGCAAGTAGTCATCCCTTGGTTACCTGGCTCGGTCTCGATCCCGAGGAGATATCAGTTAATGGACACAGAGGTGGTGGTTGAAACTTTAACTCGCTCCATAAATGGAAAGCAAGATGAGTGTGGTCGTGAAGGCAGACTATCAATATGAAGCTTCCTTATGGACAGATTTTCCTGTAAGGCACATAACTGCGCCTAGTTCGCATCTAACATGAGAAGGCTTGTACAGTCTGACAGAGAAGGAACTGACTGAAAACTTTGAATGCCAGGGGTCCGATCACATTCCTGGTGGTTGCAACATTTTTAGTATATATAAGCATATTTTATATTTTGTTATGGTCGAATGGTTGAGCTAGGCTCCCTGCTATT
>ML799517.1:479800-492778 GCA_009831015.1 Picea engelmannii | reverse complement strand
CATCCCTCTCAGTCAACACACTTTGACCAAATATGAGGACAACCTTGTCCTCCTCAAAACATAAAACATCAACAAAATACAAACTCAAAAAAATACCTGGAAAACTTCTAATATGTAGATCTGTTGTGGCTACCGAATTGTCAACTTTTTTTAGCTATTGAATCACCTGTAACTATTGAAACTGCCTCTTTCTATAAATACCTAAACTTGCAGCTACAGAACCACCCACAACTACTGAAATGATCACTTTCTATAGCTACTTAAACATGTGGCTATAGAACTGTCAACTTTCTGCAGCTACAAAACTACCTACTTTCTACAGCTACCAAAACCTGTGGCTACATAACCACCCATCGGCTACATAAACACCAGTTGGATACATAATCACTTTCCATGGTTACTGAATCAACTCACTAAAATCACCATGCCTCCTAGCACAAGTGTTTACTAACTTATGTTAACTCCATGATGTCTCCACACTTATAACTCCACTAATAAAATATCACAATGAATTCAACATCAAATTAGACTTACATATCGGTGTGAATCCCCATCACAAACCCACGAAGCCCCAACTTCATTCCAGGGGGGTTTTATCAAATTGAAAGTGTGATGTGGTGCCCACGATGATTCCCACATGCCCAACACCTATCACCATGTGAGAATACCTACCTAAAGTTACAAAACATCAACACTCCCTCTTAACAAGGGAGGTATTCTCACCACACTCCACAAATGGGAATGCCTCTTGATGCTACAAAAAATCAACATGACAAGAGAGTGTTTGGTGTTATAACTTTCTGATATATGTGTTGGTTTCAACAATAGTACGCACCTCAATATCTTCGGGAACCAACTAAGGTGTCTCAATTGTGCCCTTAGTTGTACAACCTGATTACTTAGGTACTAGAAAGTGGTCTCCCCAAGTGTTGTTCTCAGTGTAATATAGCAATAAGAAAAACACATATCTTATCTAACGCTAGTTTTAGGCATACCTAGGGGACTTCCTATATACCAAAGGTACATGGAAGCGAGATTCCATCTACAGGTATTATCTAATGCAGTACTACTTGAAGAGGTACCAACAAGGGTTATATGGGTTTTCAATTAGGTAAAATAATTTGTTTCCAACCACGTGAAACCATGTGTATTTTCTGCATGTATTCTTCCCAAACCACAATTTTACCCACTTAATTATAGATCATATGTTATTTAAAGATGTTGTAACACATCTCTATTTTATTTTAAATGAGATTTCTAACCATGGAGAAAACTCTTAAAATCACCAAAAATAACATGTGTAAAATCCCTAACCTCCACAAGAAATATATCATAAAATATAATGAGTAAAAATATTTAAAAATTTTCATATGTATTTCACTATGTCAAGTTAGGATTCTAGAAATTTTAGACCCTTAAATTTCACTAAACAAAGTTGCAACGAAAAATGCGAAGATAATTGATTCCATGATTAGTCATTGCTATGGTGGTAGACTTGGCACTACACCCTCTCTAGGGTCAATTCTTTCTCACTCACACTTAAGTATCACTAGAAAAGTCATAGATATTCTCATATACAAAACATATAATACACAAGAATTAAAAGTATAATACATCATTAGTTGTTTCTGATAATCATAAATATTATGGAGACCTTAAAATTCGTTGACCTCTCCATGAAACCAACCTCTTGCTAACTTATAAGTGGTTAATGTCTTTCTTGTAACATTGATGTGTGCTTCACTCATAGTATTATTAAGGTTAGATTATCCCTTATGATCAATACAAACCATGCTTATGACTATGTTTTCATTTGAAATCAAGTTTATTAAAGACCTTCCACTTACTTACAAAGTGCAGGATGACCCATAAGTCGTACATCACACAATGTTTCTCATGTCAACACATTATTTTCTAGGTTACAAGATTTGTTTAAATACTATCACCCTTAACCTTAAAACATATCAAGTTGGACTTTAATTATAATCTGCACTTTGACTTCTCTATTCCACACTCTAAGAATTAGATTCCACATTCTAGCTTGAAATGGTTACATAAAACTACTCTTATAATAATCGTCTTACTCACAATATCATGTACAATACATTAATTTTTTTTATGAAACTCACTCTTATAATGACTTGGGTTCAATATCAATTTTTTTTTTATTATTATTATTATTATTGCTGCTTAATATAATTAAAAATAATAAAATATAAAAAATAGTATAACTAAATTAGTAAAATAATATGGAAATGTGATAACATAAATAATGATATATAGATTAGTACAAACACTAGTAAAAAAAAATTAATAAGTAAATAATATGTAACCAATATTATTATCACAATTGTAACACATATTATTATTATTATATGTAAATATAACAACTATAGATGTTGTAGATATAATGTGAGTAATAAAATATAGAATAAACAATGGTTAAATTACCTTTAGTATCATTTTTAATCTGCATGCTTTATACTTTTACTAATGTACATCTTATAATTTCACTTACTTTTCATTATTATTTAACTCATATACGTTTACATATACATCTTACCTTATCATTTCACTTACTTTTCATTATTATTTAATTCATATTTATTTATTTGGTCTTTATTCAACACAATACTTTCATTTCATTAAAACAATTTTATATCTATTTTTATATATTATATTTAATAATAAATATGTTACTTTTATTTTATATATTTTAATTATATTATATTATATATTTTAACTATATTATGATCCAATTTCTTCTTTATACCTCTCATTTTACTTATTAATCCCTATCTTTTGGGATGGGAATTATTAGTAATCGATTCTTGTTGTTATATTAGTTGTTGCATCAAAACCAATGTAAACACAATACTTTTAACCAAAGTTTTAATTTATTTATGCAATTTTTCATCTCACATTTTTTTTTTTTATTGTAAATTTTCAATTTGAGGTCTTATTTAGCTTCATTTCGAGGCAATGTACAATTTATGAGTTTGAAACTTAGAAAAGAATGAGTGCATTAATATGTATTGTGGTGTAGATCTTTTGAAGTGAACTAATTCTATTTTGAGAGTTAGCATTACTTTGTTAACATTTTCTGTCAGCATGATTCTTTCCATATCTCATCCTTTAGCATGGCATGCTTCCTCTGTCAAGTAGATCTTTGAACAAATATCAATCATAAAATTTTGAGTGGCATGTGGCTTCACTATGACATGTGGCTTCATCCATCACTGTATTTAATATCATCGTACATCACTGTATTTGCTTGATATGGGAATATCATCGTCCATAATTGTATTTTCTTGATACGGGTAGAGCTTGTTCCTTCCCTATGAAGGAAGGCTTCAGGAAGGCTTCACACTTCACTCACGAATCCCTCTATTTGTGCTTGCCTCTATTTATGCCAGCATGAGTAAAGAGACCTTTATTTTTGCCTGCATGACTGATGAGAGCAAAGTGAGCTGCAATAAATTTCTTCCTACATGACTAAAGAGACATTTATTTCAGCCTGCATGACTAAAGACAGCAAAGTGAGTTGCAATAAATTTCTACTATTACAAGAGATCTACTAAGATCTTCTTTCTTACAAAAGATATATTTTCTTATGCATTGATTTAGTGATTAATCAAAGGGATTAGCTCAGTGAAAGGATTTGATACTCAATAGTGTAGATTGAGTGAAATAATTTGATACTCAATATCATATATAGACAAGAAGAGATAGCCTATTTATTATGCATTAGTTACTAGCTAGCTTATTTCTTATGTACTAGATAGAGAAATTATCTTTTCACAGTCCCGTGTATCTAAGAAGTCATGCACAACCAAGCGATCTCCATTTCTTTTGACATCCATTTTGAGCCATGTTCTTATCCATAACTCCTATTTCCTTAGCATAACAGGAAGGGGATCTGAATCTCATCTCTGCTTCTTTTCCATAAATCTATCCTCAGCCCCCTCAGATCTAGATATAAGTCTCTAGCCACAGATAGAAGTGCTCACTCATGGATATCGAATCCATCTTCTTATATCTCCTTTACAAAAACACTTAAATACAAATACAAATTTCTTATTTCTTATACCAGAAGGTGAAATTCCTCTGTAGCTTCTGTGGTTCGATTCTTCTCAGACCCTCGGACAGGAAATCATGGCACAGTCCACAGAGTGGAATGGCACACAAGAAAAAATGAGGTGATGGATGAGGAGGTGTTGTAGGTGATGTACGGGCATGGGTGATCATCGTTGCTTCCGGTGAATGAGGTGGCAGTGGCAGTGGCAGTGGACCTCCTGCTAGAATAGCTAAGCCAGAGGCCGATGGACCAGTGAACAATAGTGGGTGTGGTGGTGTTACCTACAGAGGCTCCCATTGATCTGGCGGGGGTTGGCGACAAAAGGTGCATGACCAGAAAAACTATGGCGACAGCAGGGATTATGGGTTTTAGTGGGTGGTCTAATGTTACTTGCAACAATCAGAGGGACAAGTGGTATCAACTCATATTGTTGAAAAGGATTATGTTTTGGCGGGTGGCCCGTGTTAGTTATTGTACTTACTCCATCACTATCGTAGGTGGACAACTCACATTTTAGAGTTGTGGCAAGTGTCTTTAGTCCATGACAAGTGTAATTGTATTTGTGACAAATGTAATAGCCTAGGTGACAAGTGTAACATCAACATGCAGTGTATTGTTCTATTTATTCCAGTTAATCATGAGAAGATATTTAGTTAGTGCTCTGAATTTATTCATTGTGTGATTTTTGTCTTAGTATCTATGTTCCTCTAAATTTCTTCATGGTATCAGAGAAGGATTCGAGTATATCGGAGACCAAGCTCACCGATTCGCAAAATCCCTAATTGATTCCCATATATATTCAGAATGGAAATCCTATTCAATTTTGTAGAGCATGTAGATAATCAAGAGATAGCCTAGATATTGAGTATTAGTGATTTGATAGCATATATTTCATTTACTAACAGACAACCATGACAGGTAGTGATTATAGATTTTGGAGGGCGAATATTTACAAAGATCTTCCCTTAGTAAGAAAATCAAGGGCATATGAAGCCATGGTTAAATATTTTTGTACTTATCCTACCAGTCAAGTGACTTTATACCCTTCCCATTGGTGGAGAGTAAGTAACACAAAGTTCCTCTCCTTAGTAATTGATCCTGGTACTTGTGACTGCTCCAAGAACTTGTGACTACTCCAAGAGAGGAAATAGCTATATCTTCTGAAAGGTTGATCCCTCTCGACATACAAACGAAGCTTTTCCCAGATCATGTTCTTAGCAAGGACCCCATTTGGCATGAAAACACCAAATCACCGAAGGAATTTATGTAGTTCTTATTGACAAACCTGAAATTCGCTAAGCATTTTCATACTCCATATTTTTTGAACCCATGTCCATCTTGTTTGAACCCATGGCCATTGAATGACAACTTGTAGAACGTACGTGTTTGGACAAGGTTTACATCCATCCCCATTAAGAAAGAAATTGGCCGTCCACCTATAATTCTATACTATGTCTAATATTTCACCATATTCTAGTTGTCTTTGGCAACACTGTTACATCTTCACCTTGCACGAATTTCGCCAATCAGATAGTACAATCCTTTGAAATCAATATCCCAGGGAGATGTCCGATTGACTTTCCATAGATGATTGATTGATTTTTCATAGATGATTGAGGGGATAGCTTGTGTGAATTTATGCTTCATGCCAATGTTAACCTGTCTCGCGGACATATGATTCTGCCATGACCTCCAAATGTAACCCCACAAAATGATAGAAGCTAGCCAATCTTGTTGACACAATAAACAAGTGACTAGCACCGTGTTGGCAGCAATAATATAATTGTTATTTTTATAAAATGACCTACGTGAGCTGCCTACACAGGGCCTATGAATTTTTATTTCTCTTCATGAGAAGTCTCCTAAACAACAATTGTAAATCGTCACTTTTTACTTATCGTCTATTCATGCTTCGTTTTCATGACTGAAAGCATGAAAACTTGCAACTATAATTACCATTTTGTTTTAAAAGGTTTCATTGAATACAAATAGTTTATTTAATTTGTCATGGAGTTTGATTCCTTGCCATGAAGATATTACCCTGTTTTGTTTTTAACCCTGTTAACTCTAAGCATGCCTAAGAGATTGATATTTTTAATAAACAAAATACCCCCACCATTTGATTTTGTTTGTATTGGTTTTGGTTTGATTTTTTATCACATTTCTTTCATAAAACTTTTGATTATTCGATTTTTTAAACTTACCCAACTTTGTAATCAAACCATGAGGTGTGCACTTATGTTTGTTCCGAGTACTTTGGTCCTATCTCGTACTCATTACCAAGGTGGCATACGATGTATAGATTTCCATTACTTCTTAGGATGGTCTCGGGTTTCACAAACCTCTTCGCATGCGTTTTGATTAAACACCCTTCCCGTCATATGAGTCATTAGAGTGTGTATTGTCAGGCGCGGGGTTATGGCTCTGTTTCATTTTTGCAAACCCTACATGTATGTTGTGCTTTGATTACCCTCCCGTCCAGTATGGCCCCTGTAGTAAGGATTGAACCAAATGGTGTCCAAACCCTGCTCTCATACGATGATGCTAGGGAGGATTTGGAAAGAAATGGTTGGCATGTTTTCATCAAGAAGTTTCAGGGTTTTAATCTTCAGGTTTCCCAAGAGTTTTCCTTATCCTTTGATGGTTGTAGGGAAAAAGTTGGTGATGTGCAATTGGAGGTAATCGAGGAGTTCTTGAGTCAAGCCACAAGATTGCCAACGGTTGGTCATAAATGGTTTAAAAACGCGAAAGTGGAGGAAGTCCCTTGGACCCTACTATTTACATCGCAAAAAATAACCAGCTATGATAGAGGTATGCCAATTTCATTCCTGAAAGTTCGATGGCATGGTTTACTCACTGCGGTGAAACAATTTGTTACATGTGAGGGAAGGTTTGGACTTGTATTTTTATATCATTTACGCTTGCTTATGAGTTTTATGGGTTTCCCTTTGAATATGCCTTATTACCTACTTAGAAGTCTGTATAAAATGGGGAAAAGATTTAAGAAACAGAGGTCAGACTCAAGTCTTTTTCACCATGGCCTGATTAAAATCATCCTCATACATCAGTTAGAGTCTCATAATGACTGTTGGGATTCGTTTATTACATGAAATGGTTTTGGTAATCCTGAATTAGGAGAAGTAGATAAGCTCGTCGTTGAGGAAACCCTTGTCCACCTGACGACATCTCTTCCACCTCCCCAAGCTTATGAATCTTCCCCTAACAACGAACCCTTGATCTACCCTAAGGTTATTCAACAGGCTAGTCAACCGGTTACATATCCAAAGGACGGTGTTAAAATTGCAAGGAAACCTACAGGAAAGAAGTTTAAAAGTAATGTTGATGTCAATTTCAAAAACAAAAGAGCTGGCAGGCTAATTTCTTGAAGTCTTCGAAATAAGACAAGCTCTTGTGCAGATGTGATTAGCATGATTGAGGGTAATGAAAGATCAGACTCTGAAATTTACAAATTCCTTGTAGAGGAAGACCCTGTGTCATTCGAGCTATACCCTGACCGACCCTATAACTTTGTCGATAATTTGCCTCCTTGTTTGAGAGACAACCCAGAGTTTCCTAGTGTCCATCTCTGCAATAAATATGCTATTCGTATGGAGGTTTCTCTGATCCATAATCTTGTTTGTTCTGATGCAAACACCTCACAGTCACAATGCGATGTCTGCCTATCATGGATCGACAGATACTATACTGATGTCTCATTTCTACAGTCACGAGTCAAGTTTTTAAAATACCAAGTTGATGTTTTAACAAACGAAAATAACAGACTTGAATCTATTATCCAAGGGAAGGAGAAGCGTTTGAAAACCACATGTCATGTGATTTTTAAAAATGTAGAAGCAACTACAGCCATCGTTAACTCCAAAGTTTCATGATACGATTTGATTTTATGATTAGAGGTATGATTTTTTTTTTTTATATATATAGCATGATTACTGTCATTCTTAAGTTAGATTATTTGGTTTGATTGAATAAACTATTTTTATCATTAGATTAGCCTGTTTTATTTATTCAATAAAATGAGATTTCATTTGCCATTATAACTAGCTACAAAATCGCAAGATTATGTAGCCAGTTAAGAAAATTCGAATTGTCTAAATTGATGACAGAAAACATATCTGAGATCTCCCTATTTTCTTTTGCTTTCAGGATAATTCAGGAGCCCATGATTTCAAAGATGATATGAGGCACTTTTAAGATCTCCCAGTCATATCTATTATGTATTTTGAAATAGACTGTTGTTAGTTTTTGGATATTTAGTAAGATCAGGGAGGTTGCATCCMCCTTTATTTTTTGAACAAATTGGATCTCATGAACAAGAAATAGTTATGTTTCCTGAGACCTATATAAACCTTTCATTTTKTAAACATTGGATCATCTCGGCCTGGGGCAARAGTATGGGTGTTTTATCACARACTTGAATGGAACAKAATGCACRTTASAGTTTTAKCTTTTATGTATGATGTTTTGATTCAAGTTATGTTTATTTCAATTTGATAATAGATGGTGATTGCTTTCATCGTCATAATTTATTGCAAGTTGATATGATTCATTTTTATATGTTGWCCATATCTTATGTTTTAGATACAATACAYAGTGATCATCTATCCAATTTAAATTAGGAGATTTATCTCTAATTTCTGTTGAATGTTTACATGCAAGTTCTTACAAGAAGATTTATCTCATCGTAGTTACTTGCAAATCATATAGATCACTGTGACTGCATTCAKTATATGTTCTGTTATCATAACTCAATCTTYAGCGTATTCGTTTCGCATTTGTTTGGAACAATCTTTAGATCAGTTGCAGGTTTACTTCCCGGATAAGGTGGCTGGATATTCTCTAYTGAACAGACATTGGATGCGTTAATAGGTTAGTCTGTTATTTTATTTCGTTTGTTTGTTTATTTGAAAGTTTTATATATATAGTATGATTTYCATTATCTATAATTTTKTRTTCAATTAAGTAGTTTAACATTTGATTTCATGAATGTATACATCCAAGAAAACAAACTCAAAAATCAAATAGTATTTTCACTTTCTTTATWACTGTTGTTAAAGGAATCAATTTACATGCAATTTTTAAGAGTTTAGATTAAAACTTGTGATTTGTACAGGTTGTATATAGAATTATTATACGTATATTATTTAAATAAACTGTACATATATATATTTAAATGTACATATAGATTTTAGATTTTAGTGATTGTTATTTATTAAGTTATTGTATTTCCTTTAGTTATTCGCTTTCTTTAGAACTTAGATCAGCTAACGAAGCCACTAAACCCGTCGGAGTGAATTAAACCAAACGGCTTGGGTTAATTAGACAACCCCGGACCGGATTCACTCTTCCAGTTGACGAGCGGTCAATTTCGTTCGTTAACAAATGGCGCTAGAAGGAGGGCCTGAATACTATTAATGGCACGAGGAGGTCGCAAGACTCCTCCCCCACCTACTCGCTCAACTATAGTAACAAGAAGTCGCTCAGACAACAACATTGTCCCTCAAACAGTAACCACACCAAACGACAATCCATGGATCATCGTTGAACCAGTTACTCCAAATCCCCCAGGGATCAACGTACAAGAAATTGTTCGACAATCCCTCATAAGAACGCACAATGCCTTGGCTCGTATCAGACAACCAGGTCGACCTTTGAACCAACCATTAGACTTATCTGATATCAGGGAGCAACTGGAAGGTACTGATCTTACCCTAAACCCTACGGATCTGGATCATATCCTCACTCCTGCAGTAGGAGGGTCTGGTATTCCACCATCACTACCCCCTTCATCTCCTTCTTCTTCTGGAGAAGAATCCTCAGACGATGGAAGTTCCTCATCTTAGCCTTCGACACCACCCACACCTATGGCCAATCCGAACAATCCCACCAGACCTTGGCTTGACCAAGATGCAGTGGCCATACTTGGGCCCCAGCATCCTTTACCTAAACACCCGAAGAAATGGCTCTCTAAATTTGACCCAGATTCGAAGCAAATTGTTGAAGAACATATCAAAAAATTTATGCTAGCCATTAGGCTCTGTAGTGTTGATCACAAAGACGTAGTGTGAAAATTGTTTCCCTACACCTTTGAAGGTAATGCCTCTACCTGGTACTTTGCCCAACAACCCCACACCATCATGTCATGGGATAAATTCGAGTCATGTTTCCTTGAGAAATTCAGAGACGACAAGTCTCCTGAAGTTCTAGTCATGGAACTCTCTAGTTTAAAGATGAACCCCAAAGAAAAGATAAAATACTTTAATCAAAGGTTCCTGACATTAAAGAACCGAATCCCCACGGATTCGATGCCTGCCGAAAATCTTATCGTCGCATACTACAAGAAAGCCTTACATCAAAACATAGCCATTTGGGTAAAAAGGTCCAAGAAAGCCACATTGTTATTAGCCTTCGAAGAGGTGAGTCAAATCGAGAGGGATATTCTCAGCCTAAAAGAAAATACCTTTAATGAGGCATAGACTATTTCATCCTCTAAGAAGAAGATTGAAATCCTTCCTAGACCTCCCCAAAACAAAACTCAGCCAGATAGTTTGAATCTAGAAAACTTACAAAGAGTCATTCAGAAGTTGTCTAATCAAGTTATAGATTTGAAAAGGTCGGTCGAAGAAGCTTCTTCAAGAAAAGGGCCCCACAAACCCCCTTCTAGGAAGCCTTTTCCCACAAACCAGCCTAACTCAAATTCTGAAGGCCTAAATCTAGAAAGTTTACAATTTACTATTCAAACAATTCTAGAAGCACATGATAACTTGATTCCTCCTGAGATTCCTAAAGAAGTAGCTGAACAAGAGATAGTAGAAGAATATGAATCCTCCCCAAACATTTTCGGACATTTTTCGGATAACATTTTTCAAGCTAATTTTGAAACAGTGCATCCTTACAATACCAAGAGCAAGACAAAAAACAAGTCTTCTTCTGAAATTTTAACTAATGCACCTCCAAAACAGTCTAAATCAATTGAAACTAAATATAATTTAGTATCCCCAAGTTTAGAGTATGATTTGATTGAGGATCTAAAAAGGATTAGGGCTAACATTTCTGTTGACGAATTATTAAAATTCCCTTTTCTTTTGCAAAAGATGTTGCAGAATATTGCCGAAAACAACAAAAACAACAATCTAAACAGCAACAAAGTTGCTGAAAACAACCCCAAAACACCCCAAAAGGTCTCTGCCAAAACGACGTCAGAATCTTCTGATAAAAGAGACCTTGCTGTAAAAAGTGTAAAAAATATAGATAAACTAGCTTTAGGGGCTACAATTAAAAAAACGACAAACTTCTGTTGTTAATACTCGCAGAAATGTCCCTCCCTTTTGTTGACTTTTGAAATTTTCAATAGGAATGTACATAACTGTATGGTATATTCAGGTGCATCATCAAACGTAATGCCTTGGTCTGTCTGTCAAAAAATTAATGTTGAAGTTCAACTGTCCAGCCTGAAAATTATTCAGCTTGATCGAACTAATGTTAAAGTGATAGGCGAATTAAAAAATGTACTTATCAGATTATCATCTAATCCTAAATTCCATCAAGTGATTGATATCATTGTCGTAGATATCCCATAAGTATATGGTTTGTTTTTAAGCAAAGATTGGTCTGAACAACTACATGGCTATTTTGCAATGGATTGGTCTCACTTGTGGCTGCCCGAAAATGGAAAGCCTAACAGAATCAAGGTAAATCGTGAGCGTTATCTTAAGTTCATGGTAACCAATTTAAATTATCCTAATGAACCATTCAATGCTTCCGCAAATTCACCTGAAATACAGGGGATGGACACTTTTTTCGGCAATTGCATGGCTGAAACTTCTACCATTACCGACCAGGAACAACAATCTGAAATTATGACATCCACACAGTCAACAGCCTTCTCTTAGTGGCCACATGCACCTGAAAAAAATCAAATATCATCTCTTTACTTCGATGGGTCAAAATCTAAGGAAGGAGCTGGTGCAGGGTGCATGCTCATTGATCCAGCAGGTAACAAGAATTTGATTCCTTGCCGGTTAGAATTTGAATGCACAAACAACACAGCCAAATACGAGGCACTCCTACAAGGTCTCAGAAAAGCACTAGATTTGAACATTCATAATTTGACTATCTTTGGTGATTTAGAAATCGTGGTTAGACAGGTAAAAAATTCTATCCATTGTTTATCTTTGCACCTTAAAAGCTATCAGACTGAGGTATGGAATTTGATGAACAAGTTTTCTGCATTTAACATAAATTCTATTCCTAGATTGAATAATTCTGAGGCAGATTTGTTAGCTAAAGTTGCCTAAAAATTTTTTCCTACAGAATTCCTATCTCCAAATGCGTTTTCTATCGAATTGTTGTTCAAACCATCCACCCTAGACAACATCACAAATTGGAGAGTCTTCGATGACGATCAACAGATCATCAGTTTTCTGCACATGGAAGAAACTTTCCAGGGCGTAGTGATCGACGAAGGTACCCACGGCGAAAATCTTCGTGACTTTATGGTAATACCAAATTCGAGATCCTCGGAGTCTGCATCAAACATGGTAAACTCTATCCCGAAATCTGTGGTTAGATTAGAAAAAATTTATGATCTTCACGATAAGTTCAGAAAATCAGTGAATTGTAAAGTGAATAGTTCTTCCTTGACACATGAAAAAGTAAATTTGGGAACTAAAGCCAACCCACAATGCATTAATTTGGGGTTGGGATGTTCTGAACAAGAAAACGTATCATTTATTAAGTTGTTTAAGGAATTCAAAGATGTCTTTGCCTGGACATACGACGACTTAAAAAATTTTGATCTTAACATCATACAACACATTATTCCCATGAAACCCCAGACTCAACCTTTTCAACAGAAGTTAAGAAATATGCACCCAAAACTC
>ML799517.1:410318-469537 GCA_009831015.1 Picea engelmannii | reverse complement strand
AGTAGTTCCAGAAAACTTCGTTCATACTCATCAATGGTCGTACTGCCCAACTTGAGTTCGAAGAACTCCTTCATCTTTCTGTCATAGTATCTTTTAGTCAGGTATTTCTTCTCGAAATACCTCTTAAATTCCTTCCAAGTGACCTCTTTCTCTCTGATGTGCTACACCTGCACAAACTGATCCCACCACATGGATGCTTTTTCTTTCAGTTGGTACATTGCAATTCTTCCTTCTGCATGCACAGAATAATTCTGCAATTGGAAGTATTTCTTCATGCCAAGCAACCAGGTCTCGGCATATTCCTCCTTCTTATGTTCTCCATTGAATGTCTGGGGCTTAATTTTGTTCATCTCTCCTTTCAATTCCTCCCTTCCAGTTTTCGATGTTTTCTGGTAGGGGATGGGCTTGAACTACTGTGTGTCTTACTGTCAGAATGTCTTTGGGAGCGACTAAGATGTCGGCTACCACTCCTCGACCTACTTCTTCTCCCATGGGTTATGCGACTCTCCGTCATACTTGAGTCTCTTCCTTTCTCGAGTTTCTTCTCTATTCTTTCCAGACTCTTCAAAAATTTTAAGTTTAATGCACCCTGTCGATCCCTGACTTTCATGAGCTTTCGGCTATCATCTCGGCGAGCCTTGGCCTCTCTTTGCAATCCTTCAAGGATTTTCATTATGTGTTCTTCCTTATCCTTCTCTTTTCCATGCCCATTGGAGTTCGATCCTTCGACTCCCAGGTTAACATCCTTTCCTTCCTGTTCGTCTTCTATTTCAGGTTTAATCTGCACTTTTCCCCACTCCATACTCGGCGTTGGTTAACTGGAATCTTGACCTCCATTGAACTCTGTACATGCACTGTGAAATTAAATTCGTAGTTTTTCAGGCCATCAAAAGTTCACGAACAATCTTCAACATTTATAACTAATACCAACAAGAACAAAAGAAATTTTTATTCCAAATGAGTTTTCTGAGCTTCTCGTTCGGCTCTGCAATTTTCGTGTTTTTGGAGCTTTCATTTTCGACACTTCGGGTTTCAGGGTTTCGGAGTCTCGGTACCGGAGAAATCTCATTTAACTCTCTGGGTTAGACTTGTGGTTCACATGACCTCCCCTTATATGACCACAGTCCTACCTCCTATCGGGGTTTCGAACTTCCCAATGTCCAAATGCACATGTCCTCAGGATTCACGATTCTCCGAATCCCGACGCGTCCTTCACACGTTAGCCCTCTTGTCTTAGCTCCTGGTCCACGTGACCTCTACCCCGTGACCTTATTCAAACCTCTCGTCGGGGTTTCGGGGTTCGGAGTTCCACAATGCATGGATTTCTTGTCCTTACGATTCCTGATTTCCCGAAATGGAAAATCTCATGGCGTGTGTCCTCTGTCTTTCGGACAGTCTAGATCCATTTCGGAGCTTTCGCCCGTAGTCTCTGAGGTTTAACCTTCGGACATCTCCCGACAGATCCTATGGCTGATGGGTTTTCCGGCCGAGATCTGACGGTTCAAACGGTTCCTAACCATTTCGGGATTTCGCTTATCACGATTTTCCTACATTCCTATGTATTTCAAAAAGGAATTTTAATTCCTACGCACATTTTTCCAAATCCGACGGTCGCGAGGGCTCGCCTTCCCTCCCGAACAGATCCTAAGGTTTGAACACCATTGGTGTAGAGACCTGTCTCCCCGTGGCCATAGACCACACTGACTGCGGTTTCACTGCACCGCTAAACTTCCTGAGCTCGTAAGCGCAGTCAAGCAACTACTTGACATTCTGGAACAAACCAAGGTCCGAAATTGACCATCCCAGGCCCAATTTCCTTCACATTCTCGGTCCAATGACCACTCCACTGGCCCATCTAGGCTCAGCGTCGAAACCTTGGCTCTGATACCAATTTGTAGTGTACCTTTTTGCCTACCCAGAGCTTATAACTCACTAGGTAACATTCTGATACCAATTTGTAGCACACCCATTTCCAAAATCTGGGCTTATAAACGCTCTGATTACCCATTTAACTCACTTTCCCATAATTCATACCGACATTATATAATCACATGCATTCAAGTAAAGAAATACATTTAACTCAGAGTAAAACGTATAATTTATGGCTACAATGAAACAATCCATAGCATTTAACAGTAATGCATATACATAGCGGAAAACATGATACATATTATATACAACACAGTCATGCCAAAATGTGAGAAGAACATAGTCAAATACTTATCTTGTGACAGTGGTGAAATCCACCAACCAAGTGCAGGCCTTCCACGAACCTCCCAGCCTTAGACCGCACTGCTCATCATCTCAACAGTGGGTCACCCCCGAGATGGGACTGAGCTCCACCCCAAGGCAAGGAATCCTAGGCTAGGATGAGGTTACAGGGAAAACAACACAGAAATATCTAGAAGGATTATTCCCAAAGATGCCATCTTACACCCACTACTACTAGACTCTCATTCCCCACATGCTTGTTCCGCCCGGGAGTATACACCTTCACACGCACAGTCCATCGGTGCTAACCTCCCTCTCTGGGTCTCGGCAACAGGCCGGATCAGGAATTCTCAGAGCACATAGCTGGTGCTGGGCACTCTCTGGAAGAACCACTTCCCAACAAACTCTTTCACCGGAACAGAGTTGATCACAGGCCTGACAACCTGCCTCTTCCAACCACAGTCGCCTCCCTCACCAGCAGAGAGGTCATACACAATCTTAGCATGAGCTTACTCTGTCCAGTATGCCACACGCAGTCTAGCACTGCGTGGCCGCAACAACCAATTGGGAAAACAGACATGCGCTTCCCAAACAGGTTCAACAATCACGGGATAGTCTCACAGTTTTGGTTTCAGGATTGTACGAGGGATGCAAAGATCCCGCACGCAAGTTCCAACTGCTCAGACTGAGGATGTACCGGCTATCTCCCCAAATCAACAGAAGCTTTTACCACCTTCAGGGTTGTACCAGGGTATTCTTGCACAGATCCAATGGGTTCACGCTTAGACGGTCGGGTAGAATGGAGATGCCCCCTTCCCATGGTTCATCTTGGCTATTATATTTGCATGCACTAGGGTTGACACTTGTCACCCTGGAAACTGCATGCGTTCCCACAGCATGCATCCCTTTTGCACGTTTTCCCCTTGCCAAGAACTTAGGATAAAAATAAAATACACATGTCTTTTGGGAAATAATATTAAAATATTATACCCAGGCTTAAGCCCCCTAGGCTTATCCCCTAGGCTCAAAACTTAGCCCCTTTTTCCCATCTTCCAGCCCCCAATCCCTTGCCCATTCTATGGACACTCAGTCCCCCTTCACTCATTCATCATGGTCGGTCTGCACCTGGCGGTGTTTATATTTTATTAATCATTCTGCATACATACAAGTATAACAGTAGGCTCCTGGCCTTCAACACTTAGGCTCCCTGGCCTAACAAACACATAAGCCTACCAGCTTATACAAAACTTGGCTCACCATCCTATAGAACATGTTTACAATTCATTTCATATATCATGATTTGCAACGAGGCTCAGCCTTGGGGACACTACACCCCCAGACCAGCTCAAAACTACTTTACGTACCCCATGGGGCACCTATGCTTATAGGAAGATGCCCCTTGGGCTCATAAATGTTGGTGCCACCTTTCAAAGAGTGATGGATATCACTTTTCACGGTTTAATTAATCAATCTATAGTAGTTTACCTAGATGACGTCGTTGTCTTCTCAAAAAATAAAGGGGATCATCTAGCTCATCTAAGATCTGTTCTACAGTGATTTCGTAAGTACGACATTTCTTTAAATCCTAAAAAATATGTATTCGCAGTAGAACAAGGTAAGCTCCTCAGATTCATTGTATCAAATGAAGGGATGATTATTGACCTGGAAAGAACCCAAGTCATTTCGAAACTGCGCCCTCCCTCTTCAAAAAAGTCCATGCAATCTTTCTTAGGACAGATAAACTTTGTTAGGAGATTCGTCCCCAGCTTTTCAGAAATGGTGAGACCATTACAAAATTTAATAAAAAAGGATGTACAGTACCATTGGGGACCTTTAGAAAGTCAAACTTTTGATTCAATAAAAAAGGCTATAGTAGACGCTCCTTCTCTAATGAGCCATGATTTTTTGCGAGACTTCACCCTCTACACGTTTGCCTCTGATCAGTCTTACATTATTGTCCTAACCCAAAAGAATGTTGAAAACAACAAAGTCCCAATTGCCTTTATGAGCTCAGTCTTCAAGGGATCAGAACTTAATTACCCAGCAGTAGATCAGCAAGCTTATGCTATTTTTAAAGCAGTAAAAAACTTTCGATCTTATCTGTTGAAATCTAGGACGAAAATCATTGTCCCTTACCCTGTTGTCAGAAATTTGTTAGTACAAAAAGAACTAGGTGAAAAAAGGGAAAACTGGGTCACATCCTTACAAGAATATGACATAGAAATCACCCCAACACAAATTGTTAGAGGCCAAGGTTTATGTAAGTTGGTTGTTGATTCAGCTATAAGACAGCTAAATGAAACTGATATGATAATTCCAGATCAACACCATCAAAATCAAATCTGTTGTGCACAAAACCTTACTAGTCCCTGGTACGACAACATCAAATTTTGACTTATAAATGGATCAGCTCCCTGTCACATTGATCCCCCAAAAAGGAGAGCACTAAGATTAAAATCTGCTTCTTTTTAGCTGATTAACGGTATTTTGTTTCGCCAAAATTTCAATGGAATACTTATGCGCTGTCTTGAAAAAGATGAAGCATAAAAAGTCTTATTGGAGTTACATGTAAGGGAAGCTGGTGGGCATTTTTGTGTATACACCACCGCCCACAAAGTATTAAGAGCAGGTTATTACTGGCCTACCCTTTTCAAATACGCTCATGCCTTATGCCACAAGTGTGTAATTTGTCAAAAGGAATCTGGACGGATACAGAAACCAACATTCTCACTGCAACCAGTTTCGGTAGACTCCCCTTTTCAGTAGTGGGGCCTGGATATTATAGGTCCAATCAATCTGGCATCCTCGCAACAGCATAAATACATCATAACAGCCTCAAATTATTTCACCAGGGGGTCCGAGGCTGCCCCATTAAAAGTTGTAAACACCATCCAGGTAATATCCTTCCTAAATTCAAATATTATCACTCGTTTCGGTATTCCTGAATGCCTAGTATTTGACAATGCTTCCTATTTTTCATCTCTTGAAATGAGTGATTTCTCTCTAGAAAAAGGAATAAAATTAAAGTACTCTACCAGCTATTACCCCCAAGTCAATGGTTTGGCAGAATCAACTAATAAAAACCTGATCAAAATTATCAAGAGAACGGTCTCTGAAAACCATAAAAACTGGCATAACGCACTATTGAACGCGATCTGGGCTGACAAGGTAACTCATAAAACTGTTGTTGGTAATTCTCCCTTTTTTCTCGTTTACGGAAGGGAAGCGATTCTTCCACCACATGTCCTTCTTCCATCTCTGCAGTTATCGCAGAAGGTGTAAGAAGAAGATTGTCCGCCCTTGGAGAGTCGGATTAACGCTTTGCCAAAGTTAGAGGAAGTAAGGGCTCAAGCAAAATGAAAATTGGATCAACATCAACTCATTGTTAAAAACTGGTTTGATTCCAATTCTGCCTCTGATAGAAATTTTGAGGTAGGCGACCTTGTCCTTAAGTGGGACAAACCTCATGAGGGAAAAGGAGAGCATACTAAGTTTCAAAACTTGTGGTTGGGACCATTTTTAATTGCTGAGAAACTAGGTCCCAATTCCTTTTGCCTGCAGAATTTAGAGGGACAACCAGACACCTTCCTGGTGAATGGTCAAGCTCTCAAAAAGTACTTCACCTGATGATGCTCCCATACACCCTTTGTAAATATTTTTTGTTTTGTTTTACTTGTTGTTTGTTTTTCTTTTCTGGTTTGTTTTGGTTTTCATTTCTGCTTATTGGTCTTTCTTTCGAAGCACACATACCTGCACCACGGGTTAGCTCAGACGAAGAAAATAGAAAACTTCCCCTAGAAAATAACTGTTGAAAATTTTCAGAGCATTAATTGTTGTATTTCTCTGAAATTGTAGCCTTGCTAAAGATGACTTTTTGTTTGAAAAGCGTTTTCTCGGTTTCAATCTGCAATTGAAAGTATTCATGGCCATCTATAAAAATCTTTTTACGCTGTCCCTGTTCTTTAAGAGATCAACTCAACTATGTCTCTTTATTCTTGAAAATTGGTTTTATTAATGAACTATTTTTGGATCTTGATGGCAGACAACACAAAATTTTTTTAAGGTCTGTGACATAAACACTGGAATTATTAGCATCACCCCGCTCTATTGAATATTTTAAACAAATATAATATGAATAAACTCTCAGAGAGCTATGGGAAGTGTTTGTAAACACGCTGGGACACTGAACAGGTCTGTTGGCAGCGGGTAATTGCATGCATGACGCCAAGATAACTTCGTTGGGGTACTGAACAGGCCCGCTGGCAGCGAAGCAATGTCAGGTGAAAGAAAATTCTCAGATATGGATTTCGTTTTGGCCTTAAACGTCCTTCGTTATGATCTGAAATTTCTTGACAGGATACAAACGTCAGAGTGGGTTAATTGACATCCCTATCGAGGCTATGGACGCCTACTGGTAGCAGCGACCCTATCAACAGTATTGGAGATTTTAACTTAACATCGTGACTTTCTTTCACCAAGTTTGTCACCAGTTTTCGTTTCTTTAAAAATAAAAGTTATCTGAAACTGGACTGCGCTATGATTATTTGAGAAGTTCAAATGAATTTTCGGTTGTTCTTCAATTTGAATATTTTCATATTTTTCTAACCTGAACTCGTTCGTGTAACAGAGATAACTGCTTCTCCCAAGATGTCACCATTGTTGGCAGCAATAATATAATTGTTATTTTTATAAAATGACCTACGTGAGCTGCCTACACAGGGTCTATGAATTTTTATTACTCTTCATGAGTAGACTCCTAAACAACAACTGTAAATCGTCGCTTTTTACTTATCATCTATTCATGCTTCGTTTTCATGACTGAAAGCATGAAAACTTGCGACTATAATTACCATTTTGTTTTAAAAAGTTTCATTGAAGGTAAATGGTTTATTTAATTTGTCATGGAGTTTGTTTCCTTGCCATGAAGATATTACCCTATTTTGTTTTTAACCCTGTCAACTCTAAGCATGCCTAAGAGATTGATATTTTTAACAAACAAAAGACCCCCACCATTTGATTTTTTTTGTATTGGTTTTGGTTTGATTTTTTATCACATTTCTTTCATAAAACTTTTGATTATTCGATTTTTTAAACTTACCCAGCTTTSAAATCAAACCATGATGCATGCACTTATGTTTGTTATGAGTACTTTGGTCCTAGCTCGTACTCATTACCAAGGTGGCATACAATGTATAGATTTCCATTACTTCTTAGGATGGTCTCGGGTTTCACAAACCTCTTCGCACGCATTTTGATTAGACACCCTTCTCATCGTATGAGTCATTACAGTGTGTATTGTTAGGCTTGGGGTTATGGCTCTGTTTCGTTTTTGCAAACCCTACCTGTATGTTGTGCTTTGATTACCCTCTCGTCCAGTATGGCCCTTGTAGTAAGGATTGAACCAAACGGTGTCCAAACCCTGCTCTCATATGATGATGCTAGGGAGGATTTGGAAAGAAATGGCTAGCATGTTTTCATCAAGAAGTTTCAAGGTTTTAATCTTCAGGTTGCCCAAGAGTTTGCCTTATCCTTTGATGGTTGTAGGGAAAAAGTTGGTGATGTGAAATTGGAGGTAACCGAGGAGTTCTTGAGTCAAGCCACAGGATTGCCAGCAGTTGGTCATAAATGCTTTAAAAACGCGAAAGTGGAGGAAGTCCCTTGGACCCTGCTATTTACATCGCGAAAAATAACTAGATGGGATAGAGGTATGCCAATTTCATTCCTAAAAGTTTGATGGCATGGTTTACTCATTGTGGTGAAAAAATTTGTTACATGTGAGGGAAGGTTTGGACTTGTATTTTTATATCATTTACACCTGCTTATGAGTTTTGTGTGTTTCCCTTTGAATATGCCTTATTACCTACTCAGAAGTCTGTATAAAATGGGGAAAAGATTTAAGAAATAGAGGTCAGACTCAAGTCTTTTTCACCACGGCCTGATTAAAATCATCCTCATACATCAGTTAGAGTCTCATAATGACTATTGGGATTCGTTTAATACACGAAATGGTTTTGGTAATCCTGAATTGGGACAAGTAGATAAGCTCATCGTTGAGGAAACCCTTGTCCACCCGACGACATCTCTTCCACATCCCTAGGGTTATGACTCTTCCCCTAACAGCGAACCCTTGATCTACCCTAAGTTTATTCAACAAGCTAGTCAATCGGTTACATATCCAAAGGATGGTGTTAAAATTGCAAGGAAACCTACAGGAAAGAAGTTTAAAAGTAATGTTTATGTCAATTTCAAAAACAAAAGAGTTGGTAGGATAATTTCGCGAAGTCTTCGAAATAAGGCAAGCTCTCGTGCAGATGCGATTAGCATGATTGAGGTTAATGAAAGATCAGACTCTGAAATTGACAAATTCCTTGCAGAGGAAGACCCTGTGTCATTCAGGATATACCCTGACCGACCCTATAACTTTGTCGATAATTTGCCTCCTTGTTTGAGAGACAACCCAGAGTTTCCTAGTGTCGAACTCTGCAATAAATCTGCTATTCGTATGGAGGGTTCTCCGATCCATAATCTTGTTCATTCTAATGCAAACACCTCACAATCACAATGCGATGTCTGCCTATCATGGATCGACAAATACTATACTGATGTCCTATTTCTACAGTCACGAGTCAAAATTTTAAAAGACCAAGTTGATGTTTAAACAAACGAAAACAATAGGCTTGAATCTATTATCCAAGGGAAGGAGAAGCATTTGAAAACCACAGGTCATGTGATTTTTAAAAACGTAGAAGCAACTACAACCATCGTTAACTCCAAAGTTTCATGATACAATTTGATTTTATGATTAGAGGTATGATTTTTTTTTATATATATATAGCGTGATTATTGTCATTCTTAAGTTAGATTATTTGGTTTGATTGAATAAACTATTTTTATTATTATATTAGCCTGTTTTATTTATTCAATAAAATGAGATTTCATTTGCTATTATAACTAGCTACAAAATCGCAAGATTCTGTAGCCAGTTAAGAAAATTTGAATTGTCTAAATTCATGACAGAAAACATATCTGAGATCTCTCTATTTTCTTTTTCTTTCAGGATAATTTAGGAGCCCATGATTTCAAAGATGATATGAGGCACTTTTAAGATCTCCCAGTCATATCTATTGTGTATTTTGAAATGGACTGTTGTTAGTTTTTGGATATTTAGTAAGATCAGGGAGGTTGCATCCCCCTTTATTTTTGGAACAAATTGGATCTCATGAACAAGAAACAGTTATGTTTCCTGAGACCTATATAAACCTTTCATTTTGTAAACATTGGATCATCTCGACCTGGGGCAAGAGTATGGGCATTTTATCAGAGACTTGAATGGAACATAATGCACGTTACAACTTTAGCTTTTCTGTATGATGTTTTGATTCAAGTTATGTTTATTTTGATTTGATAATAGATGGTGATTGCTTTCATCATCATGAGTTATTGCAAGTTGATATGATTCATTTTTATATGTTGTCCATATCTTATGTTTCAGATACAATACACAGTGATCATCTATCCAATTTAAATTAGGAGATTTATCTCTAATTTCTGTTGAATGTTTCCATGCAAGTTCTTACAAGAAGATTTATCTGATCGTAGTTACTTGCAAATCATATAGATCACTGTGACTGCAGTCATTATATGTTATGTTATCATAACTCAATCTTCAGCGTATTCGTTTCACATTTGTTCAGAACAATCTTTAGATCCATTGCAGGTTTACTTCCCAAATAAGGTGGCTAGATATTCTCTATTGAACAGACATTGGATGCGTTAATAGGTTAGTCTGTTATTTTATTTCATCTGTTTGTTTATTTGGAAGTTTTATATATAGAGTATGATTTCCATTATCTATAATTTTCTGTTCAATTAAGTAGTTTAACATTTGATTTCATGAATGTATACATCCAAGAAAACAAACTCAAAAATCAAATAGTATTTTCACTTTCTTTATTATTTTTGTTAAAGGAATCAATTTACATGAGATTTTTAAGAGTTTAGATTAAAACTCGTGATTTGTACAGGTTGTATATAGAATTATTATACGTATATTATTTAAATAAACTGTACATATAGATTTTAGATTTTAGTGATTGTTATTTATTAAGTTGTTGTATTTCCTTTAGTTATTCGCTTTCTTTAGAACTTAGATCGGCCAATGGAGCCGCTAAAATCGTCGGAGTGAATTAAACCAAACAGCTTGGGTTAATTAGACAACCCTGGACAGGATTCACTCTTCCAGTTGACGAGCGGTCAATTTCGCTCGTCAACACACCATTGTCCAGGATTACATGCATTGTAACATTTGGGTGAGTTTGGTTTGCAACATGCATGCAAACCAACTGAAAGCACATACCTATATAAACAGGTGTATGTTTGCGGCTAAGTCAACAGTTGTCTTCACAAAACATAACCTATGCAAAGTTTTGTGCTCAATGAGATTACATGTATGCATTTTTTGGTTTTCTCAACGACGTGACACTTACCTAATGAAAATATGAGAGAAATAGTGGCCTATTGGAATAACATCTCAATTTCATTATAGTTTTCCTTGTTGCAATCTGGTATATCTACAAGTTGTAGATAATTATGGGTGATTATTTTGGTTCGAATCATTGCCATAAGATTTGTCTTGGTTTATCACTCTTTACAATGATAATCACTTCTGAATGATTTTTTTTGTTGAACTAGATAACACATTGGTATTCTTTAAAAAAAATAGATGATATAAAAGGCACTGATGATTTCATCCTTCTTTTAAACTCAATAGTATCTTAAGGCACCTTCAGTTTCGAAATTCACTGGGAATATCGTTTTAATATTTGATGTTATGGGACTTTCTGAAATTTTGTTGAGAGCTAACTGTCTACGTTTTTCTCTTTCCTTTTGATTTTACTTACGATCAGTTCTTCCTAAAGGTCTCCTTACCCTGTCATTTGTAGAACCGATGCCTTGATCTAAGTCTGTATCACATTTTAGCATTTTAATTGTGGTGAGGATATTTTATGTACACCCATATTGTTAATAATGACAATACTCCTTACTTCATTTACTAAATCGACCCACCCTTCCTCCTTATAACATGTGTTATTGAAGTATCTCAACCTTTTGTTTTATCAATTTGTCAAATTTGTGAATGGGCAACTTCACTTCTGCATGCAAGAAAAGAAATCGGGGTTAATCTTTTCGCTAGTAATACTTGTCCCGAGATCTATTTTGACACTTTTCTATGTTAACATATTGTTAGATATGTTAGCACGTTAATTATTGGATGAATAGCTTGGTAGATCATCTTACCATCCTATCCTTCTACGATATCACTATAAAAAATTTATCGAGCCTTCATCCTATGTTTTTTGTGTTGTTTCATGAATATATGGCTAGTAAAACTCTTATAACATAATATTAACACACAACCTATCTACATGTTCTTCCTACTCTTTTGGCAGGGACTTGTTGCTTCGTAACTACCCTTGTTTCATTATGAAATCATAGGTTGTATTTCCTCATATGAAATTATAGGTTCATTAAGTGGCTTATCTTCTTAAGAAGATAAGTTCATCACTAGTTAGAAATTATTGCTCCATTTAATTATGAAATTATCTCTCCATTGGTTGCATTCCTAGCTTGCAAAAAGTATCGCTCCACAAGTTTTCCTTTTTTTTTGTTTCTTATGATTTGATTATGAAATTATTGCTCTATTGGCTGCACTCCTAGCTTGCAGAAAGTATCGCTCCATTTGTGGAGCTCATTGCTTGCAGAGAGGAATACCACAAACAAAAGAGATATTGAGGAATCGGATCTGTCATCGTCATTACACCTATAGAATGGATTGATGTTAGTTATAAGATATGTGAGAAGCCGATTAAACAAAAAACAACGGGGTGCAGGAATAGCAATTCCCCAATCAATCATTCTACTTATCTTGAGAGAAGCATAAGAGTGACAAAATAGTCAATGGAAAGTATGTATATGCTTCCAGAGGGTTATTATCCATTAAGTTAGGCCTACGTCCCTCTTTTATGTGTTAGAGTGCATAGAGTGCACTTCAAGTAATCTGCACAAGGGTGTTAGATTCAAGGTCAAGTAATCTACATGAAGTTTCCATGTTTCATTCTGCACAACTACATGTGAATACGTCAATAATTGAAGAGAGAGTTGGTAGAACAGTGCCTAAATCTATTGGTAGGATCAGACTCTTAGCATGTAGTGAAATAAAACGTCAAAATAGTATTCAAGTATTCCATGCTTGTGATTGTATGCATCATATCCGTATACAAACTTTATTCCATGTCTATGTCGTGGTGTGGTTAAATCAATTAGTCTTGTTACCGAGATAATTATTAGCACAACTTATGATTATTTTCACGTTGTTATATTATGGTTTAGTTGGGATAGGACCGGTTATATTCTTTAGTAATTAGTCTATGTATGTGAGCACCCAAAACCTGCGAAGAGAATATAAGATTTATCTTGAAGACTATTGTCTTGAAATGAAATGGAAATTTTTTTTCACAGCCACCGAAGCCCAAGTTGTGACCTGATAACGAATTCTTGGAGACAATGATGACATTGAAAGTAGGGAAATTGCACATGTTTCAAGGAAATTGCGCATGAAACTATTTTGTGAAGTAGAGAGCATGTATATATTGGGAAGTTGGACTAACTCCTTTTGTAAAATATAGTGAATTGGTTGTTTTTCAATCTGTATTTTTTCTAAGTACGAGTGCTTTCAAATTTTACCACTTGTGAATTCGTTTGATTCATATAACTAAATGGTCAAGGGAGAGACAAACAAAATAGCTTGTGTGGGAATTAAATTATTTCCATTAAAAAAAAGTGTATATTATATCTTTGATCTTAAGAATGTCATAATGACATCAAAAGATAGTCTTAATCGATGTCATGCCTAGTCGAGCGAGGTTTGGAGATAGAATTGTTCCTTAATGACGTAATTAATGCATACTGGACTTAAAAAAAAATTAGAGTTCATTATTGTTTCATTAATTAGAAGGGTTGGGCCTAACTTTGTTTGATAAATGAAGATGACCGTTCTACCACAAGATTAACTTTCTATCTGATTGAATGCAAATCGTTAAGGAAAAGATATAGTCAAATTTGTAAAGTGTGGATTTTTATTTATTTATTTAGGTTAGAATTGTGCCATATATGAAAACAAAACTTGATAAAGGACACTCAACGCCTTGTTCCATATGACCTTTCCCAAAATCTAGTAAACCTTATACATCGAAATTTTAAGATAATGAGATTACAGATTTGAGTCCTTCATGTTTCAGTTGCTAAATCTCATGAATAAAAATGTGCCAAAAAAAAAATGTAAGAAAAAGTCAATTCATTCAGAATTTATTTCCTTCATTAGTTGTGATTGATGCGGAAAATTAAGGATAGTCCCCAGATGTTGAATTTTTAGATATGTTTGACTCTATGATAAGGCAATATGAGCGATGAGTCTCAATATTGGTCTAATCAAGCATTTTCCTTCGGCAACAATGTGAAAGTTGCAACAATCAAAGTCCTATGTGGTGTGTAGTATTATTATGAAAGGAGGATCCCATGCACATACTTTGATCTAGGCCATGTAGAAAGAAACCCTATAACACGCTTCTCTTCATAAGTTCTTGCAATTTTGGAATCCTCATCGTCGTCTCCACATCCCAGAAAGCCCCTCATTTCTTGAGTACATATTTTTCCCTAAATAAATTCCATTTCAAAATCCCCTCATTCACACATTTCTCCTCATTAACTACACCCCTTGCATTGAATCCCACAATACTACCGAATTTCTTGAGCACATCCAAACCCCCATGGTTTCCAAGAATGACCCGAGATCTTTTCATCCAATGACTTATTAAAGAATTGTATTAAATGAGCATAAACTAAAGTACACCATAAAGAAGGAAAAACTCAAAAGAAAAGAGACATAAGCATGCAATATGAACACAAAATCTTGATAACAGAGTTGGTCCCTGGTGAACTACGTCTTCGGGCCCTGCTCTCCTATGGGTAGGTATTTTTATTAACTCCACAAAATAATTGGGAAAAATACATAAATATACCTCATTCTGGAGTTAAGATACATAATCTTTTCTCAAATTAGAAAAAAAACATCACCACTGCATTCGTTGCTTCGAATTAACTATACATGTATGTCTCCACGCCTCGATCCGAGTCTAGCACTTTTAGGACCAAGAGACACCCCTGTCTTGGTTTTTGTGCCTGCCTCTACAATAAATGACTGGAAATTTTCTCGAAATGTGTGCCTAGTCCGTACGACCGCACCTTGGTCTCTCTTCCTTGTACATTGGCAGAAGTCCCTTTTTATAATAAAAAGTGGTGGTTATGAATTAATGGGTCTATTGGCGTCGTGTTAGCGATGTCTATTTTAAGTCACTTGTTGGTGAAGGTTTAAGCGAAGGTCCTGGGATCAAATCCCATGGAATCCCCTTTTAGCATATGGTTATAACAATTTTTTGGCGGAGATTTTGGCGGTTGGTGGAATATGCCACCAAATCTAGTGGAATCGTCGCCAGATTTGGCAGTATATTTAATTTATATATATATAATTTGGTTGTTGAGTGTCATTGGGAATTTTCCCACTACCATGCATCAGCCAATCATTGTCCCACGTTACCTCATTGCACAATCATCCTGCCACGTCATCTTGCCACGTTATTGTATGGATTCCACATGTCCTATACGGACTTCCACATGGAAACTTTTCATTGGTCTGCAAGTCGGCCCAAAAAGTCCAAAAAATAGTGACATGTGGCAGCCTCTCATGCTGCCACATCATCATGCTAACATCAGCATGACATGTGTCACCCTTTTCACTTGCCACATATATTGTACGGACGATGACGTCATTCGTACTGATGTTTATTTCAGCAGTATAGATGTTGACTCATCCCTGCTGACTGGGCTAGGTTGACCAAAACTTTGACCATGAATAGCTTTTGATCCATAACTCTGTTTGACAAGTCGTTTGCGCCATTCGAATGCTTGTGACGTGCTCTTCGCAATCATGCCATTTTAATTGAGTTTTGGGAACTTTGAATTTTTTCCCTTTCTCTATCTGTTGAAGCCATTCTGAGCGTCATGAGTTGCCTCTGCGAGTTCTAAGTTGTTCTTAGCCTTCTCTAGATCCTTTTTGGATCACTCCTTCCCACTAAGATCTTTTTGGACCACCAAAATATTTTATCAATCAACAGGTAAGTGAGGGAAGAGTCACCTCACTTTGTCCTTTTCAATCCACTTTGCCTTGCTTGGATGTGTGCCCTTTAATCCTACTCAAAGATAATCAACATCACCCCTGTGTGAATTCCTCATCCTTCTATCCAAGATGATATCTTCCTGTAACTCATCCAAGTACTCAGGTGCAAACTCATCAACTGAAGGTATTGAAACTTCCTCATCCTGGTCCATGATCATGGGAGGCTCAAAAAGTTTCAAGTTCTCTACGTTCACAACTGAGTAGATCTGCATATAAGGTGGAAGATCTAAACGAAAATCATTAATGCCACTTTTATCCAATATCATGAAGGGTCCATAATGAATGGGCTTGATTTTCTTTCCTTCATTCTTCAACCGTTCCTTACTGATGTGGAGACATACTCGGTCTCCAACCTGGAACTGATGATCAACCCTGTGCTTGTCATGTCGAGCCATATACTATGCTTGAATTTTCTCCAACTGTTCCCTAACTTCCTTGTGTATCTTCTGGATCATATGGATGAAATTGCAGGCTCTATCCTCTGTCCATTCTTCATTCACATTGACATCTCTCCCATACATCAAGTCCAAATGAAAATTGGGAAGCTACCCAAAACATGTCTCAAAAGGTGAACTCTTAGTGGACGAATGTAAATCTTGGTTATAAGCATGTTGTACATAGGGTATCTGTTCATCCCATAACTTTGGATGCTTGTTGCAAAAGCCTTGAAGCAAAAGTACCACTATTTTGTTTACCACCTTTGTTTGTACGTCGGTCTGTGGATGAAAAGAAATGCTCCTCTTCAATTTGGTGTCCATCATTCTCCACAAGCTAGTCCAAAAATCCCCAAGGAATTGAGTATCTCGATCCGAGACAATGGATGTGGGTAACCCAAAGTGAAGCCAAACATACTGAAAAGAAGAGATTAGTAGTTTGCTCAACAATGTTCTTTTTACATGGCATCAAGATACACATCTTGTTGAACCTATCCACTATGACATACAAATAATCATGACCCCCTATCGTCATTGGTAAAACCCCTACAAAATTTAATGGAACAGGAAGTGGTGAGTATAGCCCCAATCTTCTATTAGTGGGCTTACAAGTAGAACACATCACACACCCCTTTACATATTTTGGTTACAATTGTTTTCAATTGAGGCCAGTAAAAAAACCTTTGCAAATGAGCCATAATTTTTCCTACCCCAAAATTCCCAGACACAAGAGAAGTGTGAGATTCTCGTATTACATGGACTCATTCACTTGTAGGAATACATAGATTCCCAAGATGGTAGAGTAGTTTTCCCTGCATACAATAGTTCTCTACCTGTGCACCATGGGTTAGCTTCTCATATACTTCTTTAAAATCTTCATCGATGGCATATTTCTCTACATAGCTATCATGAGATAAAGAAGTATTCTTCAAAATAATAGAAGAATCAATAGGATTTCTACAAAGCACATCGGCTACCTTGTTCCTTGTACCCTTCTTGTACTTGATTATCAAATGAAATTGTTGCAAAAAACCCATCCATCTGTAGTGTCGAGATTGTTTCAATTTGGTCTGTTCTTGAATATACTATAAGGGCTGGTGATCTATATGTATAAGTTTTTCCTTCCCTAACAAGTAGTGCTTCCATTTTTTTACACTCTGAACTAATGCATACAACTCTTTATCATATGTAGGATAGTTAACAACATCTTGGTTAAAAGTTTCAGAGTGGTAATAGATAGGCTTACGATATTGCATCAATACTGCACCCATGGCATATCCGTTGGCATCTATCTCTATCTCAAAAGGTTGTTGAAGATTCAATAGTGCTAATACTGGTGTGGTACTAATCTTCTCCTTCAAAGTGTCGAAAGATTTTTGTTTCTTTCCTTCCCATTGAAAAGTGTTCTTCACACTGGTTAAGGCATGAAAAGGAGTTGCTATAAAGGAGAAGTTGGGAATGAATCTCCTCCAATACTGGACTGCACCAAAGAAGCTTTGGACTTTGGTTACACTTTTTGTCTCAGGCCAATTTACAATTACATCAATTTTGGAAGGATAAATTTTCAATTGTCCTCCTCCTACAATATGACCTAAGTATACAAGTGCAGTCTTGCCAAATTCAAATTTAGATATTTTCACATACAAATTTTTCCTTTGCAAAGTATCCAATACCTGCTTTACATGCCTTACATGTTCATCCCAAGTCCTGCTAAAAACAAGAATGTGGTCTAAATATAAAATCACAAAGTCATCTAGGAAAGGCCTGAATACCTCATTCATCACACGCATGAAAGCTCTCGGAGCATTACAAAGCCCAAATGGCATAACTAACCACTCAAACAATCCATGTTTGGTTTTAAAGGAAGTATTCCATGCATCCTATTCTGCAACCCTGATTTGATGATATCCACTAAGAAAATCTAACTTAGTGAAATAAACAACATTCTTCAACTAATCAAGTAAATCATCTATACAAGGAAGAGGGTATAGATTTTTCACCGTGATTTTTTTTAAGTCCCGGTAATCAAAACACATTCGCCATGTGCCATATTTCTTTGGAACCATCACGATCGAAGAACCACAAGGAGATGAACTGGGCCTGGTGACCCCTTGATCCAATAATCCCCGTACCTACTTCTTGATCTCTTTCATCTCCACAACTGACATCATGTACATGCCCACATTAGGAAGAGGAGAATTCTACTGAAGATGTAGCTCATGTTGGATTTTCCTCTTAGGAGGTAATCCATCTGGTTCCTGAAAAATATCATCATACTTAGAAACAATATCAATTAATTCATTTTTATGAGACAGATCACATCCTTGTAAAGCGTCGGATGTACCGACATATTTCTCTCTTACTACCATGAGTACATATCTCTTATTAGTGTTTATGAGTCTTTTCATTTGTCCTACACTAAAAAGTTTTGTATTTACCCTCATGTTGTGAGCTCTAACAATATATTCCACTCCCCCTTTAGTAACATGGTATTTTTTCTCATGACGAAACAAGACTACTTTTATATCATAAAGATAAGGACTTCCCAACACTATGCCACATATATCAAGTGGTACAACATCCAAATCCACTTCATCAATCAACTTTGAAGCAATAGCAAATATGATCCTACATTGTTTGGTGACATTAATTTTTGTTTTATCACATACCCAAACAATAGGATAAGGCTTCGAATGTGGTTTTGTTTCAAGACCCATCTTCTTGACAAGTGCTTTAGATATTAACTTTACTTGGTAACCCGGATCAAATAATGTATCTATCTTAGTATGTTTAGATACAACTCGTATATGAAATAACTCATTCTTCTTCCATTCATCAACATGAGATTCATTATTGGAACTTGAACTAGCATGAAGGGAATCTTTACCTTGTACTCCAACCGTTGTGATCTTTCCTTCATCTCCTGAATCAGAACCAAGATCTTGCTGCATTGTAGCAATGATCTTTGTCTTCCCCTTTCCACTGAATTGTTTTGGTTTCTTTTCTGGATGCAGTTTCCAACAATGCACTTCATCATGACCACTCTTCTTGCAATGAGTGTAAGATGGTTTTCCTCCTTCTCTCGTCACTGTAGCGGTCTTCTTGTCCTTCCTTTTAAACTTCTTGAAATTATTTTGTGGGAAATTGGAAGGTTTCTTCATGGGATCTTCTTGAACATGTTTCCCCGTGTTCTTAAGGTGAGTGATTTGCACACAATCTTCATTAAGACTAGCGGGGTTAAACAAGAGTAAAGTATGACGAATATAACTATGAAGTGCACCAATATAATTCATTAAATTTTCATAAGAATCCAAAGGAATGTTCAATTCCATAGCTTTATTCCTATATTCTTCTGTGAAACTTTGTATAGTTTGACCTTTACTTTGCCTTAAGGTTTTCCCTCTTTTTTGCTGGAACTTCAAAGGAAGTTTGAAATTTCGTACAATCTGATCATTTTGAAATTCCAATCAAAACGAACAACAAATCAAGTGGGGTTGGAATAAATATGCCAATTCTTGGCTAAATCATTGGGGAATAAAGGAAGAGGTCACTCTATAGAGTAACAATAACATTAAAAATATTATTACATAGTGCTTTATATTTGGGGAGATTAAGTTGTGTATATTTTTTGAAACATCCAATGTTTTAGGTAGACCCTCCTATTTTTTTAAACATGCAACATTTTAGATGGACCCTCCACCCATCATGAAATATGCAGTTGTCCCTGATAATGGGTAAAAACACAGAAATTTCAATAACTATGATGAACAAATGTGGAAACCTATATACTTAAATATTATTACATCTAAATTTAAGGAGAGATTGTGGTGTTATAAATAATTGGAGGATAAAAGAAAATTAAGATACTATAAAGGAGGTGATCAACCCTTATCTAAAATATCAAAATTTTCTCTTTGACTACCATAAAGAAGAAAGTCAACATTGCTAAAATAAGAATAAACCTTGACGAGCTTCATATTGAAACATGAAACGAGGGGTTGGACAATTCCTAAAACATGTGGTTTAAAAGAAATTGTCATCTTTGTAACACTAAGCACTTTCTCTTAGAATGTCCTATTTATGTAAATGTGTTGAACTTGCACAGAATATATCTAGCTAGAAAATACCAGACACATTTGCAGAGAGAAATTGAGAAAGAAGAAGCAAGAGAGAAAGAATGGAAGAATTCTCATTAACCGTATTCCACACTCAAAGAGTGAATAATTCACAATATATATAGGATACATGAGTAACTAATGAGCCATAGTGGTGGTCTAGAGTGATTTGGACACACACCAACAGTTACGGGAGTGAAATGACACCTAGTCTAGTCTCTGAGGCAGTTACAGGAGTGAACTACCACCTAGCTGAGTTAACTAATCAACTAGTCTTCAGTTAACTGACTGAACAAAGAGTAGTGAGGAGTAGATCAAGGAATAAAGGGTAATGTGACAATATGGTGATGATCCCAAGGAAATTTTGCATTATCATGGTGATGATCCCAATGTTGCATGGTGACAAAACCAATGCAACATCTAAACTCAACTCAACTAGTCAAACTGAGGTATCAACTAAAATAGAATATTCTCCAAGTGGAATATTCTCCCCTAAATATAGGAGACTGGATAATGAATAATTATGACTAATAAATAAGGAAAAACCTTAGGAAAAATAAATCCTAGGTGTGTGTGAAGTAACTTCAACACCCCCCATGAACATCACTATGGTGAAAATAAACAATGGGTCCCAGCAACAAGGCCATGTTACATACCCAAATACAAAAGATACACTGAACTAAACAAGGAAAGAGGGAAAAAATCATGGGGAACCCCCCCCCCCCTCAAATTACAATGCATGAAAATAAATAAAAATGAGAAGGAACAAAAAGCATTTGCTAAGCAACCATGTCCTTCACTCCAAGAAGACCTCGCAACTATGCAAGTTTGTGCTCATTGAAGATTTTGTTGAAGATGTAGATGTGTGCACAGATATGATGAAGTATATGCACCATTGAGATGTCCAAACATATCCACTTTATCTTCTTGTAATGAAGAAGATCCAAATAAAGTTTGGATGAAACTTTGAAAACCGTGTGGCCGTTTCCAGAAAAACATTGAAATTTGGTTGATTTTAAAAAGATCATAACTTCACTTTCCGGACTCCATTTCAGATGATTTGTTTTTTGAAACTCGATATTTTCCCAAGAGGAATTCAAATATCCAATTTGTTTCTGCAAATTTGGCTTAGAAAATATCATAATTGAATCTGATGTGCACGACTCCCTTTTTGTCTCATGAGATGCATGCATTCTGCATGGAAAAGTGTTTGCATGTGACCCCTGAGATGCATACCATATATATTCCACATAAATTTTAGAAAACAAATCTGAAATGGAGTAGACATCATCTTCAATTATTGGAATACAAATTTGTGCAAATACTTTTATAGAAGACTTTTCATAATAAAAGGCTTGATCTTCTTATGGTTTCTCTTCTGGCTCTATCGGTTCAACCTCCTACATGAAATCTTCACAATATTATTTATTCCTGAATAGAACCTCCAATCTGGTCCATAATTCATTTGGAGTTGATTCTTGTGAGTCATCATATACTTGGTGGAGAATTTCAGGAGAAATAGACAAGAAGATAAATCCTATGACCATATCTTGTCTATTGAGAAAGTCATTTTTCTCATCAATGGAATCAGGATCTACTTCCATTTCCATGGTTATTTGGTATAAGCCTCTACTTCTGAGAATAATTAGAATCTTTAGCTTCCACTCCAAATAGTTATGAGGCGTGAGAAGTATTATCGGTGAGTAAAACATAAATTCCATATTTTTTGCGTTCTTCAATCTTTAGTACCTGCAAAAAATAATTTTGTGTAGTTTTCTCTTAGCAGTCTGTCAGCTCTGATACCATGTAAATGTGTTGAACCTACACAGAATATATCTATCTAGAAAATACCACACACATTTGCAGAGAGAAATTGAGAAAGAAGAAGCAAGAGAGAAAGAATGGAAGAATTCTCTTTAACCGTATTCCACACTCAAAGAGTGAATAATTTACAATAGATATAGGATACATGAGTAACTAATGAGCCATAGTGGTGGTCTAGAGTGATCTGGACACACACCAGCAGTTACAGGAGTGAACTATCACCTAGTCTAGTCTCTCAGGCAGTTACGGGAGTGAACTGCCACCTAGCTGAGTTAACTAGTCAACTAGTCTTTAGTTAACTGACTGAACAAAGAGTAGTGAGGAGTAGATCAAGGAATCAAGGGTAATGTTCCAATATCGTGATGATCCCAAGGCAAGTGCGCATTATCATGGTGATGATCCCAGTGTTGCATGGTGAGAAAACCAATGCAACATCTAAACTCAACTCAACTAGTCAAACTGAGGTATCAACTGAAAGAAAATATTCTCCAAGTGGAATATTCTCCCCTAAATATAGGAGACTGGATAATGACTAATTATGACTAATAAACAAGGAAAAACCTTAGGAAAAATAAATCCTAGGTGTGTGTGAAGTAACTCCAACAATATACACTCATATTAAATCACAATTTTAAAATATGTATAAAAAACTTCCAAAATAATTATAATTTAAAAAAGAATATAACATGACAATCTTTAAAAAAAAATGATTCTACAAAACTCAATTCACCCAAAAATTATATAGAGCACTTTATAATAGGAAAGACTACTAACATGTATCCTTTTTAGTCCCTACCTCCGGCTAGGGACTCTAGCTTTTTCCTAGAGGTCAACTATTGTTGTCTTCCTATTAATTGATGCATTTTGGTGTATTAATCGACGCATTTTGGTATATTTGCAGGTTTTGCTTGCCTTCTTTTTGATAAAATTGATTTAAATTGTTTTTTTATTAGAAACAAATATATTTTCTTATTTATCAAATTTCACCAACAAAATTTTGGATTGGTCCAATGTTAGGTGATGTGACGTTAAAACCCTGGTGTATGCCTTTTTCTTTCTCAAATGGTCAAACCTAAAAAATGATTATTTATTTATTTATGAGTGACTAATTTGGAACACTCTGACATTGCAGTTAGTTTGGCTCTGAGGATGGTCAATCTGACAACGCTACAGTGTTGTCCCACCTTAATAAGTTGGTGTGAACTATCATCTGGTTGTTAATCTGTCACCTAGTTGTTGATTTTTCAACTATTCTCACAACCTCCTCACCTTCCCACTTATTTCTGCACAATAATTCATATCCAGTAAAGCAACAAAGAGATGTCGCAAAGGGATCAAAATGGAGGAAGCCCTAAAGGGATTGGAAGAGAAGGAGGAGGTGATGGATACAGTGACATGCCTTCGATGGAGATGTAGGGAGATGATGTTTCCTTTGATGGAGGTGTATGACGACGATGCTATGTTCACTCAACTTTCTTCCCAGTCCCAGACGCCACTCACAAAAATGAAATTCTTCCAATAGTGTTGCCAACAAAGGACGATGAATGTGAAGCTCCAAATAGGACTCATTGATTACAGACAAGCATTAAGCCATGAAAAGTTTGTTTTCCTCGATCTGTTGCGCATAATGATGATCAGCTTCAGCAACAAAAACACAAGTAGGTAATGATATCTTGGTTTCCACTTAATACTCCCAACAAAATACCACTCTTGACATCACATGGAGTGTAATGCCTAGGGAAAAAAAGGAAAATGACTCTATAGATTGGCTATTTTTCCAAGAAAGATAAGAGAAAATAGGACAAAAAATGCATTGTGTGATTTTTTTTTTCTCACTGTAAGAATTTGGAGAAAATTTGGATAACAGAAGATTATCTTTCTTAATAACTACACGGATTGGCTATTTCTCACAAATTTATGTGAAATCTAGAAAATGAGTACATAGATAGTTTACTTTGCATACCATATTGTTGGAATAAATTGTATGCACAATTTAATTTGCAAAGAAACCTAGAAAATAATCTATGCGGATTATATGCTTAGTGAGATATTTAAAAAAAATATCTAAACTAGACCGCATAGATTGCCTATTTTTTCGTGCTTGTAAGAAACAATAAAACTAAATTTTCTTCTTTTATTTATAGAGGCTTTAGAGGATAAGAGACATGGATTTCTGTTACAATAAGGCTTGGAAGAGAAGAAGAGAAGGAAGAGGTGATGGAGAGAGTGACATACCCTCGATGGAGATGTACGACGAAGATGATGCCTTCGATGGAGGTATAGGGAAACGATGCTATGTTGGCTCGACTTGCTTCCCACTCCCACTATCAAATGTTATGTTGTCGAACTACCTATGGTGATAAACCTACCACAATCTTGTTACAATCCAGTTATAGCATCTTCTTCAACCATTTGGAATAGCATTTGATGCATTCTTTTGAGTAATTATTTGGCAGTGTAACTCCTCTAACTTGTATATTTCAAGGATGTTATATGGACTACATATTTTACTATTCAAAAACTCCACTATAGGTAAGCATGCATTGTGGACAATCTTCCATGCATCACCACGTTGTTTTAATTTGCATCTATCTATTGTTGCTTCTATAGTGATTTCACCTTTAAGCATTTGAATCATGCTTATTTTTAAAGGAACCCCCTCTCCTTATATCAAATTACTCATGAGCACTGCCAACTCTTCTCTTTTCACCATGTTTTTTCAAGTGTAGTCCTATTCCCCACTCTTCACAAATGAGTTTTTCATTTGTATGTTGCTTGGCACTACATAGAAGGGATAATAATGTACCTTGGCCTTGAATTACTTATATTGAAGACCAGGATCTGAATGTTCTGTGACTAAGTAGAAGTTGGGAAGGTCCCTCAACCTAGTCATCCTCTCCCCACGATTGAGTCATACAATACTTGATCATGGCTAGAAAAATTGGGGGTCCTCCGACGTTGTCCCTGAAGGGTCCTGAAAGGGCCAGTTAGTCATAAATGTACTCAACGAGATGTTTTCTTCCACATCCTGATTAACTTGTATGAGATCGACATTGCTTGACTTGGGCAATGAGTGGTCACCTTCTTCTCTGTCTTGAATGTCCTCCATGAGATTTTTGTCATCCTTTGCCACAATATTTTCAACCATTTCAAAATATCCATCCAAACCCACACCATTTTATTTTGTCACAGACTTCGTACGATTGCACTCAGGAGCATCCACAGACAGTAGAAAGTTAGATAAGACAACCTTCCCAATTGTATCTTTAGTCCCTAATTCACTACTACCACTACTGTTAATATCATTCATAATTTTGGCCTGCATCTAAACCTAACACTGTTAGAATTTAATCAATATTCTATCGCAGAAGGGTCCTTTCCCATGTCTCCCAATTCCCATTTTACACAAATCACAAAATTCCCATAAAATTCACAGTTTCACGATTTCACAACATTGATACTTTACAATGGCATGTTTAAAATTCCCTTGAGATTCTTGAAGAAGCCCTAGTTGGGTCATGAATAATCTTATCCTGAACTTGATCCAGTCAATCATAAAGGTCCTCGTTGTCGGACAAATTGGTCTATGCAGACACAAACTGATCTCCCTAGACTCAGAAACCAAGACTAGAACAAAGCATGACTAAACATATAACTTCCCCTAGGTTTATTCAATAAAAAATACTAACTAGCAAGAGATCACACCTTTTAATCGGCGTTTTCCCTTGTTATTTTTAGTTTCCAGCTCGATCCTGAGACTTATGAATGATAATCTGTAAGAATACACAAGACAACAAGAGTGAAAGAAACAATAATATATTTTGATGAAACCTATGTAAATGATCAAGGAAAAATGCAACAAAGATAATAAATCATAAGCAACATTTGTGGGAAAGAAACTATATTGTTGTGTTAACGATAATGAAAGAGATTACAACTAGAGCCTTGATGTTGTGAAGCTCCTTCCAACAAGTTCATTGCTCCAATACCCACAATGCATCCATGAAATTCATCACCATCAACTGAGTACTTTAGGTTAGATTGAATCTCTCAATGCCAAAGAAATGATAACAATATTATAACCACAAACCAGAAGCAAGAAGCTATCAACCATTATTTTCCATTAACTATTAACATTTCCTTATAAGAGAAGTTCCATTTTATAGATTGAAAAGGAGGTTAGGATGAGAGGTTAGGATCTCCCCAAATCAGGAGTACAAGTGAGATACAAACCGATCGGAGGACACCTTATATTCAAAGCTTCTCTTCTAGAAGCTTCTTGAATTTCATCTTTTTCTCCTCTTTTAGATAGTGTCACACCCTGCAGTGGTGAAAACTGAGACACTGTCGCACCCTACAGTGGTGCAACATGCAACACTTAAGGGTGTCACATGTTGCAATGGTGCAACATGTGACACTCTCTTGAAATAGGGCTTTAATTACCCCTTTTTACATGTATGAACCCTTTTACATGTTTTCCTTTTCTCAAATAAAGGTTATTCTTCAACAATCAAGGCCTTGATGCCTTGGATGATAGAGGATAAGTGAACATCGTCAGTTACAACAAATTATTGTGTAACAAAATTCCCCCCAAAGTTTGAAGCTATAAATGGGTGAGCGTTGAAATACTTTGTCATGTGGGTATTGAAACAAAGAACTCATCGGTTGGAGACCTGTCAACAACAAACAATGAATTACAATATCATCATTGAGGTAGGAATTCTCATACTCAAAATACAAATGACTCAATTCATAAGAGCTTACATACAAAGATCCATGTCAAGTAAGATAGGTGATGGCCATTGAATTACACTATGAATCCATGCCATAATATCTCAAATTTGAACATAGCCACCAAAAATACACTGTGGATCTATGTCATAATAACTCAAATTTGAACATAGCCACGACACATAAACTGTGGATCTATGTAACAATACATTCTCAAAATTCTCCATCGCAACCTAAATCTTATCAGAAGAGATCCAAGGTATTCATTTCTATCCTTCCATAGTACGAATATAACCATGTGAATATAGGTTTCGAGGTCGAACATGGTAGAAACCATCTGATTACCAGTCAATGATGAAAATCGTTAACAGATGTGAAAGGAACCACCAATGATGACGATGGCCCTCCAGGTACATAAACACATTCTTTTGAGTGTGAATACATGATCTGAAGTTGAACACCCATAGAATCATTCGATTGAAGGTCATTGATGAAAACCTGTCGTCGAAGTCCAGGAAACTTTCCATTGAGGCATCCAAGTTCCAAGGTAATGTAAAGTTTATAAACCAACTTCCTAGATAATGTGTTGAAGTTGATAGGAAGTGATCCATCGTAGGAGGGCCTCGATGTATCCCCCATCAACGACACAAAATATGTACAAGGATTTGAAGTATATCAGAGTATAGAGTGATTTAGGATTGACTCAGGGATGGATGATACTACAAAAAATGGTCGATGTGATAGAAATATTTTGGTTGGAATTCTCTTGAACATATTGATGAAATGACAATTATCTTGGTAGAAATGACTCAAAATGAGGATCACATAACAAAATATAACTTTAGGGAAAAGTATGACCAACAAGAGACAAGTGGATTTCTCAATCTGACACAAGGAGTGAAAAAGTGGCATGTTCAAGAGTGACTTGCTACCAAAAATTAATACATATTTAATACAAGTTTCCTTCCCGATTTCCCCCCGCCATTTACGGCGAGTACCTCTTTGGTATGTGTTGTTCGGATAATCCACAATTGGTTTCATTTTGTCATCGACGTTTCGAATCCGAATCAAGATTCATCATCAGGACTAATCGTCGAATGAGAGCTTGTTGATTGTCGTCAATTAATACTTTAAATGCAAGACAATTTTTAATTTTAAAAGTTTTTAACTAAGTCGACTATCCTAATTTTGGAGTTTTAAACACAAAGAGAAATCAATTAAATTAATAAATTAATGAGACTTAGTAATTATTACCTAAGTCAGGATGATAGAAAAATGGATATAAATCTAGGGTTTTGAAGTGATTAGGAGGTTATTTATTTATTCTTTTAGGGTTTAGTCATAACAATTTATTAGAATGATTAAATGTGAGTATTATTTGTTGACGATTATGATGAATTTATAAGTATTGAAAGCAAAAGTGGAATCAAGTAATTTAATAAGTTAATAATTAGTGTGTATAAGTATATAAAAATCTAGGTTTTAGGAGGCTTTTAATTATTTTTTTATTTATGGTTTTAAGCAATTAGGTTTTAATCGTAACTAATTATTTAATAGTAGTAGGGTTATTTGTGATTAGGGTACATTTTTAAAGTGATTAGGATATTAATATCATATGATTACATTTGTATATTAATATTGAAAATCAAATAAATTAATAAGTCAATAACTAATAATTATTACCTAAGTGTGGATATTATAACTAGGTGTAAATATTGATAATAGTGTGTATATAAGTATATAGATCTAGGTTTTCAATTATTTATTCATTTAGGGTTTTTAAGCAATTAGGTTTTAATCATAACTAATTATTTGAATTAATAGTATTTAATTTAAGTTGTAGGGTTTATTTATGATTAGGGTATATTTTAATATGATTAGACATTAATATCCAATGAGGGTTTAGGGTTTGTAAGATTGGGAGTACCTCTTTATTTTTACACGAGCTTGAGGAGGATACCATATGATCGTACTATAAGCTCATCCTTCAGACTAGTCCTTCTGAGTATGTTTAACGAACCCTAGGAAGGAGTGGTTCGGTCCCATATGGGCCTTTCAATGTACGTTTTACAAGTACAGAGAAAGTAAACTCGGTGGTTTTTCATGTTTAGGGAGTTTGAAAAACACTTAAAGGAAACTCCAGGATTAACTTTTTCGTAAATTTAGTTCTCCAATCCTGAAAGAGTGTAAAATAATACCTAGGAGAACTCTTCTAGTCATGATTGACTAGAGTATTCCTTTTTTGTCATTATTCTAACGAGACCGAAAAAATGGTAAACTATTGCTCGAAAGACTCCCTTTCAAATCCTTTTAACGAGTGTGAAAGAAGACAAGCTTGCTCAACAATATTTTCATGTTTAGGGATTTCGAAAAGATCTTAAAGAATACTCCAAAGAGTTCCATTTTCTTATTGATTTTACGAGTCCAAAAAAGTGATAAAAGTATACTCAGTAACCTATTCTCATGTATTTACGAGCACGAGAAAGAACAAAGACCAAGATCGATAACCTATACTCATGTATTTATGAGCAGGAGAAAGAACAATTACTAAGCTCGATAACCTATTTTCATGTATTTACAAGCACAAGAAAGAACAAAGACTGAGCTCGGTATTGGTTTCATTTTTACACAATCTTGAAAAAAAGTAAAACTAAGCTTGGGTAGGTTTCATTTTTTCACGAGCTTGAAAATAGAAAATAAACTATGCTCAAAACTTCCCAATGTAATGTACAAGGGTTTCGATATATCCATGGTTAGTTGGTATGTTTCCCCTAGCTTAAGAATCTAGCATCTTAAATCTAGTATGTAGTCTAGAGGTTGGAGACAATCCCCTCAAGATTTTTTTCGTATTTCGGCATAGGTGGAGGAAAGGAAGCTTCAAGTTCTACATGTAGTGAAAGACTTGACTCAACATTTATGAGATATAGTGAAAGACTCAACTAAACAGAGAGGGGGGGTCTATTTCATTTTTTAACGAGCTTGACATAGACAAAGAACTATGCTCATACTCTCTAGGTTTGATTCCCAGACCTCTATTTCATTTTTTAACGAGCTTGCCATGGAGAAGAAAAACTATTCTCGTGACCTTCTTAATCATGGATTCCAAAAATAAAAATGCTCTGGAAGGAATACATGTCAAGGGATATACCTCAATCATGGCTTCCAATAGATATTTGTTGGATGGAAGAACAACGCTTTGGAAGGAATACATATCAAGGGCCACAATAGGGGTAAGGAGATCAAGCTATAATATCCCTATTGAAGATATCACCATGTCCACTACCAAATCTAAGTCAAAATAAGATGAGAATACAGTGAGAGGCTCGTTCTCCTCCGGATATGAATGCATGGAACACATTTCCACATAACTAACTTGTAGCAGGGATGACACCACTTGCACATAAGGACCATTTAGAGAAGGTTGGTTACTGGAAGTCAAAGTAGGACCAACAAATGAAAGTTGATCGATAGTCACAATTTTTCCATTACGTGGGAAAGATATCACTCGAAAGAGAGTGGACACGATATCTTTCATGACGTAGATAGAATCTTGCCCAAGGAGAAAATTAAAATCCAACTAGTTTTGAACTACCCTAACATCAATATAGACGATTTTCCCTCCTAAAGTAACAAGAAACTGTGGAAGGATACCTAAAGGTTAAGTGATTTGTTTGTTAAAATCTAAGAGATTCTGGGAGACTGACACAATATGAGGACAACCTAAATCTTGTCAAGAAGTTGAGAATAAAATATAACGGAAGCACCTTCGTCGACAATAGTTTGAGGAACATCCCTACCACAAACCTGAACAATGATTTGGAAAGGTGCGTAGGAAGGGAGACGAGGTCCAATTATCCCATGTCAATCGAAAATAATTACCTCACTACTTGAAGAGAGTTCCACAATATAAGTAAAAATAACCCCTTGTACGGAAGAATCGGTATTAATAAGAAAAACACGAGAGGTATCAACTTCACTCTCTAACAAGAGAGTGGGATTGACTGATAATGGGGTTAGATCGATCACTTGGTGAATGTCACTCTCTAAGGGGAGAATGGGATTGATTGATGATGGAATTGGGTCAAACACTTGGATTTCACTCTTCAAGGGAAGAGTGGGATTGATCAATGATGGAGTCAAATCGACCACTTTAACTTCACTCTTCAAAGGAAGAGTGGGATTGACTGACGAGGAAACTGGATAGACCACTTTAGAAACAAATGGTAGGTCAAGAGAGAAATTACAGTAAGCATTTGGAAGTTGCGGTTGAGAAACAATAATGTATTCCAACAATTTTGAGGCTTCATCCATATGAGGGAAAAGGTGAGTTTGATGACTACCTTCACATAACCTACAAGGAAACTTGACTCTACTTTTCTTTTTCCCAACATTACTTTCACTAGTTGATGGGTTGTCACCAGCATGACTTATAGAGGCTGATGATATAGGTTGTTTGAAAATCATGGACCACAAGTCTAAAACCTTGGGAATACCAGGGAAATCCTTAAGAAGGTGGTCACTGTTACAAATCCTACAAGGGAATTTGGGCTTATGAGTTGTCTTGGTAGGCTTATGAACCTCATCAATATTCCCAACTTGATTGATAATAACTGGTTGATTACTTCCAACATTTCCTATAATGGTTGGAAGTTTGTCCCCTTTCTTATTCTTGTTCTTCTTAATATTCATTTTCTTGTTCTTCTTATCCACCTAGTTACCATCTTTAGAGCTTTCACAAGGCGATGGGGAAGAAAGGGAAGAAGACTCAACATGCGAAGAAGGTGAAGGGTCAACATGAGGTGGATGTTCTTGGGGTGAGGGGAATGCATTTGAAGGACCTGGAGCATTCAAGATCATTGGAGTCGAAAAAAACTATACCGGTAACCTGATAGTGAGTCCGGGAAGACTCAATGTGGTAATATAAGGAGGACCAATGTTTCACAAAGAAGGAAAAATGAACAGTTCCCCAAGAAAAGGGGTTCCTTTGTTGTTGTTCTAGAGACTGATGCCATATACACTGATCCAACCTAAGGTCCACTAGGAAAAAAATCCAACACACACTAAACAATATAGGAAGCAAACATACAAACAAAAACCTCCTCATAGTGAAACCACTATTTTGTGATGAAATCCAACATTGTAGGATCAATATGAAAAGGGACTGAGATAGGGCAGGTGGAACCGTTACATTGGCAACCTTCTTAATGGAATTACACCCTGGTGCAAGTTCCCACATAGCACAACCGTGGGTTACTCTCCAAGGAGACCAAGTGATTTTGGCCAACGTCTTTTCCAAGTACAACAAATACTTTCCCCTTCGTTGTTACCTTGTGTATGAACCCTAGAGATTATGGCCACTAAGGCTACCACTCACAACAACAAAAGCATGGGGAAACAATCGAGACTCAAGTATACATGCAAGGGAAGGGATGAAACCCAAAATCCCCTTGAGAGGTGCCTCTGACTGAGGTGAGAAACTCCCAAGTGATCACCAAGTGTTTAACGACATCATTTGTAATATGTGCAGACCACTCCACCAAGATCAAAAAAGAAGGGTTAGTTACTCCATTGGCCCCAATGTGACCTCATGATTGACCCTTGTGTGAGAAGGGCTATCGAGGACAATGATGCAACAAATGGATTTCTCTCCCTAACTCAAGATTCTATGTTTTTTTATAGCTTTGAAAAGTTATCTTCAAAACCTATTCCAAATCCCTACAACTAATCTAATGTAGGTTTGCAGATCCCTAGAAAGAAAATTTTATCGATATATTTTAATTAGCGCTTGATTATTAGGTTGTTGTTTACTCAAGGGTATGGATGTGAAATGAATGGTATTGTGACTCGACTCTTAAAACCATGTAAACTGGAAATGAAGTGCAAAAGTTTCAATTTCAATGAGTGCTAACTATGGATAGGAGAAGAGTCTTTTTCATTCCCAAATGCAAAATACCCCAAAGTTTCATAAAATCCAAGACATTCACTACTCAAAGAAACTAAATATGCCTCCCCACTAATGTGATGCAAGAATATAAAACCTTTGAATTCAAAACTAGAAATATGTAGCAGTATATGTCCTTGAAAAACAAAGATAATTCAAGAAATGTGTATTTATTTATTTATTTGCAAAATGAAGTACTTAATCAAAAAGAAAAGCTCTCTTTAAACTAAATATTTCAAAGAAAAATACTTTGAGAGAAGCAATTAAGAGCTAAAACTGCAAGACACACAAAGACAAGGCTAAGAGATTATACCTCTTTCAAAAACAAGAAAATAGTGCCAAAAACAAAGTCAAAAATAATGGAACATCACAATAATTGAAACACTGGTAAAAAACAAGCTCTAAAACTCTTGAGAAGAATGGCAAGCAAACCTAACACTCCCATCAAAATTCAGATCTGGGATTTAGGAAGGAAACAATCAAACAAAATATGTGTTCTCCAAGCAGTGTCGCAAGCTAGTGTGGAACATAGAGAAACAACCAAGAGTGTTGCATGATGCTGACTAATACAGTGTGACATTATCGCTCTGTATATCAAGACAAGGTGCGACAGACAATAAAAATTTGGAAAAAATAAAAAATTATGAAAACTTTCCAGTGAATTCAAAGGCCTACTGATGAAATAGTGTCAGGTGATGACTTAGAAAATTAAAATAAGGAAAGGAAGCAAGACCAAGAGAAAAAATCCAAAGGATTGTCCCCAGTGGAGTCACCAATTTTATTGTCAAACAAATTAGTCTATGCAGACACAAACTGATCTCCCTAGACTTGGAAACCAAGACTAGAATAAAGCATGACTGAACATATAACTTCCCCTAGGTTATGCAATAAAAAATACTAACTACAAAGAGCTCACACCTTTTAATCGATGGGTGTCCTTGCTAGTTGTAGTTTCCAGCTCCATCCTGAGACTTGTGAATGATAACCTATAAGAAGACACAAGCCAACAAGAGTGAAAAAAACAATACTATATTTTGATGAAACCTATGTAAATGATCAAGGAAAAATGCAACAAAGATAATCAATCATAAACAACCTTTGTGGGAAAGAAACTATATTGTTGTATTAACGATAATGAAAGAGATTACAACCGGATCCTTGATGTTGTGAAGCTCATTCCAACAAGTTCATTTCTCCAATACCCACAATGCATCCATGACATCCATCACCATCAACTGACTAATTTAGCTTAGATTGAATCTCTCAAAGCCAAAGAAATGCTAACAATCTTCTAACCACAAACCAGAAGCAAGAAACTATCAACCATTATTTTCCAGTAACTATTAACCTTTCCTTATGAGAGAAGTTCCATTTTATAGATTGAAAAGGAGGCTAGGATGATAGGTTAGGATCTCCCCAAATCAAAATTATGGGTGAGATCCAAACAAATCGAAGGACACCTCATATCTAAATATTCTCTTATATAAGCTTCACGAATTTCATATTTTTCTCCTCTTTTAGATAGTGTCACACCCTGCAGTGGTGCAAACTGAGACAATGTTGCACCCTACAATGGTGCAACATGCGACACTTAAGGGTGTTTCATGCTGCAATGGTGCAACATGTGACACTCTCTTGAAATAGGGATTTAATGACCCATTTTTACATGTATGAACCATTTTACATGTTTTCCTTCTCTCAAAGAAAGGTTCTTCTTCAACAATCAAGGCTTTGATGCCCTGAATGATAGAGTATAAGTGAACACCATCAGTTACGAAAAAATATTGTGTAACAGTCCTACCCTCCATAAGCATCCCATCTTGCAACAACATTGTGAAAGGGTGGTTATAAATCTAGATTTTCATATCCATGGGAGGAGGGCATGGAGGGCGATGCCAGGCATCGCCCCTCCCCATGATCCGCAAAAATACGCTCACCTTGGATGCATCATGATTCTAAACAAATCCAACCATAAATAAGGCACGGATTTCAGAGGTTAACACTATCACTTTTGAGAATAGAGACCCGATCCAGATTATTTTGAGAATGAAATGAAGGAACATATATAACAATGAAATATATAGAGATATTGCAATAAACACAGAGATACATTAATGCACAATTTTTATTGATGAGAGAATGTACAGAAACTATAAAATTACAAAGTGAATGACTCGCTAGAATGATGACAACTTAACTCTGAGAAGAGATGTGATGGATACCCTCATTTGCAAGAAGATGATGATGATGATTACAATGAGGCTCTGGAGGCATTTTTAACATAAAGAATATCCAAAACCCTAACCCTGGAAGATCAAACGCCAAAAGGTTTGTGGGCCCCGATGGGGGTAGTCGGTACGTCAACTTCCCAAGGGTGTAACGTTTTCATATGATATTTGTTTGGGGTGTTCTATACCTCATCAAAAATGTCCGATTGAGGAGTAAATATTTTGTTTAGACCAAACGATGCCTTTGGCTATTATATTAATCTTTTCATGCTCAAAAAAATGTCGTTTAGGGCCTCAAAATGGCCCCGGAAGTTCAGAACCCAAAAAACCATAGAAAATTGTCAAGGTGGAAACATGTGTTTTGAACCATTGGAATAGGTGGGCGGCCATCGATTTCCAACTGGATCAATCCTCCCCCCTTAGGAAGAAATGGTCTCCATTGTGTCAAGTCTCTGAGGAATCTTTTGCTGAATCTAAACCTTGGTGAGTTGCTTTCCTTGTTGAAGAAGTTGATCTGCTTAGCTTGTTGAAGGTTGTTATGAAACTTTTGTTGGAGGGGTTGGATCTGTTTAACTAATATGGTTGCGTGATCTTTCTAAGTGCATGATGGCTTTGTTGGTGAAGATGCAACATGAAGAACATGAAGGGATTTATCATAACTTGGTTTGACTAGGCAGTGTGGAGGCACCCCCATAGGTGCAGTAGGAATATCTTGGTGCTCTTCTACAATCTTGTTGATATGATTCTACTGGATAGAAGGGTCTTGGGATGAGGTTCTATTGGTTGCAATGTCCTTCTCTTCTGACCAGGTAGTGAAGAGGATAAACTTTTTGGTATGAGATATTACTTTGCGGCATTGTTTTGTCAGTATAGTAGTCGAAACTACCTCTAGTATCCTGTAGGGTTGAACCACCAAAGTAACAATGATGCTATGGGGTCGATACTCATAAACAACATGACGCCTCCACATATATGGATGGACTAATAAAACATCACATATTTCCAGTGGGGAAACATCACACAACACCTCATCCTTGAAGGGCTTGATGTCGTATGGCAGGCAACACTGCTAGCTGACACGATGATCTCATCCCTAGTGGAGCCATCCGATGTTGTATGGTTGCAGGTGTGGTTTTATCGACAAATCCAACTAATTGATGACCTCTACTGAGATGAGGTTCTTCTGGCTTCCACTATCAACAATAAAATGAAACAAGGTCCCCTTCACCCACATCTATGAATGGAAAAGGCCCTACCCTCCTCAAGATCCTTTGGTTCTTATGATTGGATTGTTGCGTTCACGACAATGGAAGTGGGCTTTACATCAATTATCAGTCTCATTGTATTATTGTCTAAATCAAAGTTAGAGTCGGGGCTTGACTCTGTTTCTTTGAGCTCGACTACCAATGATTGTTTCGAGTGACATTGATCAGTGTTGTGCCAAGGGATTTTGTGGAAGTCGCACCACTTCCCATTGTCCTTCTTCATATTCATGTTTCCCTTCTTTTCTTGTGGCTTGGACTGGTTTTCTTGAGGTTGGATTTACCATACTTTGGTTGTTGTGGATTTACGAACCCAAATTCTCTCTTGTTCTGTTGCATAAATTTCTACTCGATTTTGACAACATATATATAAGAGACTCCCAGTGATGAGGGGTCCATAAACTCCATTTAGGTTTGGATGTACTTGTGTAGAGCCCTCAGTGATGAGATGCCTGGGAGTTTCAGTTTGGGTGTAACTTTTGCATATGATCTATGTTTGGGATGTTTGATCAAAATCTGGACCAGGGGTCAAAATTTTGCTCAAATTTCAAAGTGCTCGGAATGCGATGAAAATGGTTCCATTGTGTCTGTCTCGTCTTCCTGATTCTGGCGGTATATTTACTTTGTCAAATGGACTTCGTATGGAGAAGATATCGCGATCTGTTCGCCAAGGCAAACAGGCAAAAATTTTGATGCTGACTGTACAGTCTGTACAGTCCGTACGGTCTGACGTGGCAGGGAAGTACAGGTCGTACGACCGTACAGGGGTGACGTGGCAGATGATGGTTGGTTGACATTTGGCAAGTCAGGAGTCGACATGTGTCTGTTTATTGGCAAATGGTATAAGGACACGTGGCCCAATCCATGGGCGCCACGTGTCACTCATTGTTTGGTTAATATTGTTATGTAAAATATATGGTGGAGTCCGCGGGGTTCGACCCCCGGACCTCCCACACCTCCGAGCGCCTTCGCACGACCGCCCGACCAATGGGCCACAAGTTGTTGCTTGTTATGTTTATGTGTTTAACAATATTTAAATTCACATGTATTTTGTATTGGCGGGAGGTCGGGCCGGGGCTTAGCCCCGGCCCGTGGTCGTTTTGAATGTTTACATGTGACCATATATATGCGCGCGGGTGTTTTATACAATATAACCATGTTTTATACATTGGCCCGACCATTTTGCATGCAGGGTTAAAACATATGGCCGTGGTTTTTCATATGACCTGGAGCGCGGAGGGAAGTTGCACGGTTATGACGGTTTAACCTCTTTTTATCAAAACTCGAGGTCACATGACCCATACGCCTAGGTGCCGAGGCGGTTAGGGGCTGGCGCGCCCTTAACCATCCTACAGTTTGCACCGTTGCGCAGTTGTGTACGGGGTTGGGTTTTCACGCTTTAAAATGTGTGTGAGCCAGGTTCAAGCAAACAGGGGTGCATTTTGGCGAACCAGTTTCAGCAAGGTTGAAGGAGGAAAATGGAGGAGGCCTAACTTCTTCATCTTTTGGCCGATTGAGGTGTCGTAAAAGCCCAGATAGGGGTTTTTGGACGTCTTGGATCCATTGGCACTATTATCAAGGCCATTTGAAGACTTCTTCTGCATGTTTTTCACCATTAAAGTTTCAGAGAGCTCTAGGGAGCTTGAAGCCCTCATTGATCGAGGACATGTTTTGGTGAGCCTATGTTTGTTTTCTGTGATTGAATAATCATTTTTGGCTAATTGTTATGCTCTGAACACATTGGGACAGGTTTCAGAGGCTTTTGAGGACTTTTACAGGTGTTTTTTCCAAAGAGAAACTCAGGGAAGCTTATGGCCACATGTAGAAGAGGTCATGCACGGATGAGCCATGATCCGTTTTCAGAGTTCTATTAGTCATTTTTGGGGTTTTTATGTGTTCTGATCTCAATGGTACAGTCTATTTTTCCATTGGAGTTGAAAATCAGATTGTAAAAGAACTTTTGACTAATTAATCCCAGAGAGCCAAGTCCATTGATGGAGGCTCAAGGAGATGTAGCCCGGAGGGGGGTGAACTCCTTTATCATGTTGTTCTTATTATGCGTTTGATGGTTTATTTGCTGCAAGTTGTGTTGTTGTGTATTTATTGAAAGTACATATTTAACCATCTAAAAGAACATATCCTCACACATAAGCATTTACAAGAAGATACATGAACTTAACACATAAGTTTATTTTGCATATTTTAACACATGAAGCAAGATCCTGTAAATTTTATTTTATTGAAGTAGAGGGTGCTTGCATAGCATAACAAGTCAGCCTTCTATTTTCAGATCAATGTTCTAAACCTCATCGGAAAGGTCTAGCCGAGGAGTAAATATTATTTTTGGCCTAGAATATGTCTTTGACTATCGTTCTAAGCATTGTCGTGCCCAAAAAAACATCGTTTAGGGCCTCAAAACAACCCCAAAAGTTCAGGACCCAGAAAACCGTAGAAACACTGCCAAGGTGGAAACCCATGTTTTGAGCCAGTGGAATAGGTGGGTGGCCACCGATTTCCTCCTGGATCAAGACCAGTGGTTAATGTAGAAAACCACATAGTCTCTATCAAAAAACAATGACTCGCATGTAATTTCTGAGGGCTTCTCCTTCGGTGTGGGCCTGAGTAGCTTGCATATCTATCCCATGGTGTTCCTCTATGTGGACCTGAGAAACTCACATATCTGTCCCATGGCGATGACATTGTCCACTGCCACTGTGCATGTTGCGTCTTCTTTTCATGTATCATCCATTAACTACAACAACATTATTCACTATAATCCAAGGACAAATGGAATGAATGCATTAAGTTTGTTATCCTTCATATTGCACGTACCTTCTCTTTCCCTCGTTGCCACGGTATGGATCTCAAAATATTTGGAGGTGGTGTCAATTATGTGTAGGGTTTCTCCTTTTCAAGAAAAGAATTGCGGCGATGACAGACATGCAGTAGTCGGAACTAAACTCCAAAAACAATGGGTTGTTGCTTTTCAAAAAGTCTTGACACTTGTCCCATTCCCAATATATATGGGAGTGAAACGATGCAATGTTTAGGTGTGGGGTGAATTGACGACAAGATAATTAATAAATCGATCCTCCAAACACTCTACTTATTCATGTCGAGCATAAATATAGATATAACACAAAATTTAAAGGGATACAAAACATGTACACTGAATTTTTCACATTACCCACAATCTTGTTTCGATATTATAAAAGGAAAAGATGAGAGAAGGCATCCAAAAATACCTTTAACAGCTTAAAATTTACATGAAACAACAAATTATTAATTAAAAGAACATGACCATTGATGCAGCCCCCCTACTCCCCCTTAGGTCTATGCGACCTCCCGGTCTCTGGATCTTTCCTTGTCCTGAGTCGGATTGATTCTTTAGGTTCCTCTTTGAACCCAATTCAGCTATACACAAGTCCCTTTTTGCTTCTTTGTGCATGTCTGTCAGACCCGTGGGCTAATTTCCGCGTGCTCCCAAAACACTAGTTCAACCGTAAACCCCTTTGGCTTTAGCCCCTCCTTCATACAACCTGGGTCATTTCCTTGTCCTAGTGCACGATTGCGGGCATAGGCTAGAGGGGTTTCAAACCAACCCGATTTTCGCCCCGCAATCCTCCTTGTGCTACCACGTATCCATTTGCGAATACCGTGGTTCCAATTGCGGTTCGCTCTAGAACAATTATCCTTCGCGCAAGTTCTCAGCCCACAATCATTCCCGTTCGTCGATCTCCTTTCTCTCGGCACTTCCTCAAGATCAATGATTGTTATTGAATCTCCTTTCCTTCCATCTACGCACAATCTCAAATCACCGTGATCTGTCACTGCGTAACTCCCCTCTAGATCAATGACTGTTATTGATCTCGGCTTTCGAGCTTTGGGAGTTTTGAATTTCAAAATTATCTCTCTCCTCTATATGGAAATCTTCCAGAGTGGAAGATTTGCTGCCATCTGGCTCCTTGAATCTACGGCCATGATCTCCTCCGTGAGTCCGACCTTTGGGAATCTCAATTCTCAACCTCCACAAGCTCCCTTTACTAAGCTCCTTCTTCGCATGTGACCTTGGACTACGTCCTCGCATGACCACGTGACTTCCTATTAAAGCTCACACACCTTCAATCCTCGATATGATGTGGGACCATCAATCTCCTGATCTTGATGATACCTCTGGATTGACGGTTCAGATATGCCCTATCCAAATCTACGAACCAAATCTCTTAATGATTTCGGACTTCAGGTGTTTGAAATATCAAACCTCACTTTCTTTCGTACTCCAATATCTTGGAGTTAACAATCTGCTAACAATTGTCCTGCTAAATCAACAACCCTGTTCCTACCTCGAATGTTTGACCTTTCAACCCAGATCTATAGTCCTGCGATGATCTGAACCTGGGAGTGATATGTTTCCAATAATTGGTTGTCTGTGTCACTCCTTCAAAAGGGTCAGTTATAGATCGTTTTACTTGAGCGATTTGCAATAAAAGGTAAAGTTGAAGTCTATGTGCTTGAATTGGAAGTGAATGAAAACCTCTTTAGTCTTCCTTATGTGCAATATGTCATGCTTTCTTTTAACATCCTATGTGCAAAAATTCATGGAAAAACAACATAAGAACATAATACACACAATGGATAAGACACTTCACTTGATAACGGAGTTCACCCTTGCAGTGGGCTACCTCTCTGGGTCATGCTCTAAAGCTTGACTGCTTTATTCTTACCGATGTAATGATGTCTCTCCTTTACAAGTTGTAAGGCCAAATTCCCTCTTCGGTGATGACAACAAGAGATCAAAATGTGATCAAGAATGTATCAGCTTCACAAGTTCTACTCATGAGGCATCCATGTTGTTGACATGGACATCATTCCCACATACTCAATACATAAAAAGATGAAGAATAAAATATGACCCCCATCAACACGGAGCCATTGAAAGCCTTAGATATGTTGCTTAGATCCAAGCATGAATATGCAGCCCATACAAAAGATCTTGAAACCACGAGAATCAGAACTGCTTCATTGGTCACTTATCATGCAAGTGCCACAATTCCTCTGCCACATATAACTGATTGATTTGATGTGAAAGAAGATAAGAAACAAATAGATAGAAGGAATAAGTTGATCTTGCTGCCTTGTTGCAGCTTCTCTCTGCTCCTTCAAACCTATAACACACATGTTATGCTGCAACATTTAATGACAAAACATCATAATGAAAAGCATGCTTACATTGGATTTTCCAACACTTAGCTTGCTGATTGGAAGCGCTACTGCAAAAACAAACCTCGTCATTGAATTTGCATCGTCGATTTACCCAAAAATGACTGTCAAATCGTCTCCATCCGAGTCAGACACTTTCAGGCCCAAAAGACACCTCTACCTCAGTTATCGTGCCACTGCCTCTGCAATAGATGACTCATTCTAGAATGAAGCTGCTGAATTTTTGCTCAGATCAGGAAACTAACATCGCCACTGCATTCGTGGCGTCATTTTACCTAAAAATGACTGTCTCCACGCCTTGATCCGAGTCGGGCACTTTCTGAACCCAAGAGGCAACCTTGCCTTGATTTGTGTGCTATAATCCGTACAGATTTGTACCAGGCCGTACATATCCGTACCAGGTTGTATGGTCCATACACGGGCGCTCCACTCTCATGCTATGTGCAATGGTGTGTTATGATCTGTCTCGAATGCATCCTTATATACAAGTTTCTGGGCAGTTATGCCATACCGAGGAAGTTGGGTGAATTGATTAAATTTGGTTTGTTGGTTGGCGGAGGTCCTCGGGTCAAATCCCATGGGCCTCCCCATTTTGGCGAATAGTTATGACCATTTTGGCACGTGCCCCCACTAAATATAGCGATAGTTTTGGCAGCGGTTAAATTTGGCGAAAATGCCAAATATAGTGGAACTGCCACCATATTTGGCAGAGTTCCATATATATATATATATATATATATATATATATAATATTTTTTCATGGGTCCTCATTGAGCATTTCGGGGGTGCCACATGGCGCGTCCCCATTGGGCCACATGGTAGCCTCTGATTTGTCCACTTGGTTGCTGACATCATCTTCTGTACCAGACCTCCACATCATCCTCGACACATGGAATCTTTTGGGTGGTGCCACATGGCATCACCTGGGGTGCCACGTGGCACTTTTTCACAGACGTGGTGCCCTGAAAAACCCAAATCTGAGTGACACATGCCAGATTCTGGTGTTGCCACATGGCATGCTGACATCATCATGACACACGTCACTCTTTATACTTGCCACGTGCGATGTACAGATGCTAACATCAGCAGTATGGATGTTGACTCATCCCTGCTGACTAGGCTGGGTTGACCAGAACTTTGACCGCTTATATATTTTGATCCGTAACTCCATTTGATGAGTCGTTTACGTTGTTGGAAATATTGTGATGCACTCTTCGCGATCATGTCATTTTAATGGAGTTTTGGGAACTTTGATTTTTGCCCTTTCTCTGCCTGTCGAGGCCATTCTGAGCCTCCTAGGACACTTTTGTGCATTCTAGGACACTTCTGAAACTTCTTTGATGTTCCCTAGATCCATCTGAATCATGCGACCTCCTTCTCGATCAGCGGTCAAAATCCTCATTCAGGTCTTCAGACCTTTCCTCCTCCACTTTTCTCTAGAGTCTTAGATTTGATGTCGTGTGTCCACCTTCGCATCGACGACTCTCATCATTTTCGGGACTTCGGCCTTCAACAATTTCAAATCTCAATAACCACAAATCTCTAGAGTGAATCCTTCCGGAGTGTTGGATCCTCTGACACCTATCCTCCTTGATCCAACGGTGTGAATCTCCATCCTCCGCGTGTCCCTTCGTAGATCAATGATCCACGTGCTCCTTGTGGGATCAACGAACCTTAACCACTTCAGCCTTTGATGCTTCGGGATATTCCGAAACACTACTTCGAAAAAACTTCGGAGTACGATATTCCGAAGTTCATGATCGAGTGACACCTGTCCAACCCAGATCAATGGTTGTCGTCTGCTTCGGCTGTTCGGGCTTCGGTGTTTTCAAACCCTTCTCCTTTGCATTCTCCCGGAGTGATTTTGCCCGGAGTTCACGATCTTTCGCCACGTGCCCTTTTTGGATCTAACGGTCCAGCTTCTCTTCGACTCTTCGGGCTTCGACGATCTCAGTTCTCAATTGAACCCTCACTACAACTTACCTGGAACTCGCGATTTGTTGACAAGTGTCCCTTTGCAAATAGACGACTCTCAGCCCTTCGGCTCTTCGGGCTCTGGTTGTTTCAACCTTCTGTATGCTCGTTCCTCCCGGAGTGTATTCCCCTGAACTTCATGGATTTTCGCCAAGCGTCCTCCCAAATGATGGATGGTCCCAAATGACTTTGGGACTTTGGGACTTTTGCGAGTCCCCTCTCTTGTGTATACACAATGCTAAAGCTTGTGCACCTTCTCGTGATCAGACGACGACTGATCCTCTGAGCTCAGATCCAACAGATGGGATATGTTCTTCCTTTGTGCTTCCTTATGTCACTGGACACTGATCTAACAGTCCAGGATTCTCTCCACAACCAATCCGATGGTTGTTGTTTCTCCTCCTCCTGAGCTTTTGATTTCTTTCGACTTGGAAGATTTTGCAAATGTTCAAAGGCTTTGACCTTTGAAATTTCTCTTGCGAACCCGACTATCTTGGGTCTCGCTTGCGCTTTTGAAAGAATTATCTCTTTTGAGCTTTTCGACTTAGAATGTGTCTGTCACCTATGCACTCCTTGCATTATTCCTTCGGAGCTTTATTTACTCGAAGATTTCGATCTCCCACGCACTCCTTGCATTTCTAGGATTTCGTCAAACTCAGATTCGAAGGATTTCTTGAAAATAAATTCTTCTCTCCCTCCTCGCATTCCCCTTGCTCGATGCACACCTTGCAAATCTTGTCCTTACAGAGTCTTCAGTAACTATGTCCCTTTCCGAACTCAACACAGAGTTCCCTTAGTGCACACCTGCACCCACTCGATGCCCACCTGGAAGAGCTCTACAGAGTTCTCAGTAACTATGTTTCTCTCTGAACTCGACAAAGAGTTCTTCATATGCACTCCTTGCACTTCTGCTGATGAAGATTCAACGATATCTCTCATGAGATTTCCTTAGGTTAACTCACCTCTGTCAACGCACTCTTTGCAGACTGTGTGCACTCCTTGCACTCAGAAACTCAAAGAAGAGAAACAATTGAAACTTATGCAATACTTCACTAGTTCATACATTCAAACATGAATGACATGTAAAATCATAACAATAAAAACAAATACATAAACACACCATATGCAGGAAAAAATGTTTTTCTATTCTCTCTGTGTGTCTATACAGATGTATACAAAAAATGGACTGCAACAGAGTCCCGGTTCTCTCAAGCTCTCCTAAGAACTTCTAAGACCTTCTAAGGCTTCCCTCTACCCAGAGATCTCTCTCTCAAGTCTCCTAATTACAAAAGTGAGGGCTCTACGAGCTTATCCTCACCACCACCTTAGTGCTATCACTATCTTAGTTACGACACCGTAACTCTACGGCTACATTCCATAAATGAACGTCCAGACCTGACTACGATTTGGACCTGCTGTAGGAAACCATTTAAGGCAACCATATCCACTACCTGTACAAAGGAATGGCTTGGAATTTATCAACCTTACAACATATAATCTGTATAGGATTATATTCAAAATTGAAAAATGGGAGGGTCGGTGCCTCTCCCTTTCTTCATTGCATGTTTGTGTGTTAGCGTGTTGGCGCATTTGCTGAAGTGGAGTGATGCTCCTACATCATACTCCACTACTAGGAAAAACATGAGCTCTTGCTCATGAGCTCCTCTCCTCTAGTGTTGAAATCCTCCTGGATCCAAAAATCTTCCTTGGAGTTGTCCTCTTGCTCCTCTCCAGTTATTTCGTTGTTGCTACTATTGTTGCTGCTTCTTCTCCTTCTTCTTCCCTGTTGTTGTTGCGGGCTCTCATCTCCTCGTCTCCCCTTTGCTGACTACTTCTGTTGACCTCAACATCAGCTTCCTGATCTCCTCTATCACTCTGTCCAGCTGCTCTAGTGGTTGGCGCTTATTATGCAGTCTTCTCAATAGCAACTCTTCCTTATTAGTGGGTGGATCAAATTGATCTCCCATGTTGTCTTTACTTCCTCTTGTGGCACTAAGTTGCCACTCTGATGCAGACTCCAGTTCCACAGTTTTATCTCTGAGTTGCCGCTTAGCTTCCTTCTCTGACAGATTGGCTTCTGCCAGCTCCTCTTGCGTTGGATCAAGTCCAACTTCCTCCAACTGCTCCTCTAGCTGGTATGCTCCTCCATTTGTCTCCAATCTGATCTGATGGATGTGAAAGATTTGCACCATTACCCTTCTCTCTAGGGCTTCCAATTCTACATACATATCAGCAAGGTCTTTGTTGTATGTTTCTCTTTCTGTTGTAGGCTCCAGTGCTGCAGTCATCTCTGTTTCATCTTCCTGGATGAAAAATTTGAGTCATTCTTCTGAATGCTCCTCTTCTTCTGTTGGGGTAGACATCAGTGTCTTCTCCATTTATTCCTCTTATCCTTGGGAAGCTTCTGATATATTCTCCTTCCTCATGACAGTCACCATTGACTTTCCTTCTTCTGTTGTTGCATCTGCAACACATGCTCTGGCCTTAGTTGGGCTATTTGGTAGGAATATCTGAATTCCCCCAATAATCAAAATGCTCCTCTGATCCTCCTCTTGGATCATGAGAGTATTTAACTTCTCATCATCTTCATTCACATGTTCTGCAAATACACATGAATCTTTATCCATCAACACTCCTTGTTGATATGCATTCTCAATAGAGTCCGTGAGACTCTCAGACAGTGTCATCTCTTTCCCCCTACCCACCTAGCAATTTAGCACTTCTCTTCTGCCCACCTGGCAGCCTATGAGATCAATCGATCCCATCTCATTTCCCTCTTGGCAATTGGAACTTTCAGCACTAATCCTCTAGTAGTACACGAGACCTTCCATTGATATCTTTCCATTGCCCATCTGACAACTCGAAAGTCCATTCATGCCCACCTGGAAGTTTATGAGATCTTCATATGATCTCACCTCCTCCTCATCACTGGGGTTCCTCCCAATTTCTAGTTCACATATGTGAATCATCTCCTCTTCTGTGTCACTGAGGTTTTCATCATGCCTCAGCCACCTCTTTAACAGTTGTTGTTGTCCTCTAGCCAATGATCTCTTGACTGACCACTTCACTTTCTTCTTCATGGGTCACTCATACACCCAATGCGCTTTAGAATTTTGCTACATTTTTAATGTCAGTTGCTCCATCCTTGCTCTTATCTCATTGAACTCCAGATCCATCTCTGGATTTCATTTCTTCTTGCGGTCTTCTCTTTGACCATGCTCATGGCCTTTAGTAGCCATTTCCACCTTCTACCTGCCCTCCTGGAAAATCTATGGATTACTCTACATCTACAAGCATATCCATCTTCTCTCACAGCTCACCTGGCTGTTCAAAATTTCGTTGTTGTCGTGCACGTGCAACAACCTTCTTATAGAGCATCAACACTCTACCTTCCTTTCACCCGTTGTCTACAGGCAAATTTCTGTTTGTGATACCACCTGGTGTTATAAGGGCGTCTCCTTTCACCATCTCTCCTTTCTCTGTTGTTTGCAAACAAAATAATGACCTCCTCATCTTTCTCTTTCTCTTGAAATCTACAGACGAAAACCAGCTCTGATACCACCTGATGCAGCCCCCCTACTCCCCCATAGGACTGCACGACCTCCCGGTCTCTGGATCTTTCCTTGTCCTAAGTCAGATTGACTCTTCGGGTTCCTCTTTGAACCTAATTCATCTATACACAGGTCCCTTTTTCCTTCTGTGTGTAGGTCTGTCAGACCTGAGGACTAATTTCCATGCACTCCCAAAACACTAGTTCAGGCATTAGCCCCTCCTTCATAAGACCCTGGGTCATGTCCTTGTGCTAGTGTGTGATTACAGGCGTGAGCCAGAGTGGTTTCAAACCAACCCGCTTTTCACCCCACAATCCTCCTCGTAATGCCACATATCCATTTGTGAATACCGTGGTTCCAATTGCAGCCCGCTCTAGAATATTATCCTCCGTGCAAGTTCTGGCCCCACAATCCTTCCTGTTCGTTGATCTCCTGTCTCTCGGTGCTTCCTCGCGATCAATGAATGCTATTGAATCTCCTTTCCTTCCATCTATGCACGATCTCAGATCAACGTGATTTGTCGCCGGGCAACTCCCCTCAAGATCAACGACTTTCATTGATTTCGCCTTTCGGGCTTCGGGAGTTTCGACTTTCAAACTTCTCTCTCTCCTCTATATGGAAATCTTCCGGAGTGGAAGATGTGCTACCATCTGGCTCCTTGAATCTATGACCAAGATCTCCTCCATGAGTCCAGCCTTTGGGAATCTCGATTCTCAACCTCCACAAGCTCCCTTTGCTAAGCTCCTTCTTCGCATGTGACCTTGGACGGCATCCTCACATGACCACGTGACTTCCTGTTAAATATCACACACCTTCAATCCCCGAAATGTTGTGGGACTGTCGATCTCCCAATCTTAATGAAACCTCTGGATTGATGGTTCAGATCTGCCCTCTCCAAATCTACGAACCTGATCTCTTCATGATTCTGGACATCAGGTGTTTGAAATCTCAAACATCACTTTCCTCCATACTCCAATCTCCCGGAGTTAACAATCTACTGACACCTGTCCTGCTAAATCAACGGCCTTGTTCCTACCTCAGATGTTTGACCTTCCAACCCAGATCTATGGTCCTGCGACCTCCTTCTTGATCAACGGTCGAAATCCTCCTTCGGGTCTTCGGACCTTTCCTCCTCCTCTTTTATCTGGAGTCTCAGATTTGATGTCGTGTGTCCACCTTTGCATCGATGACTCTCGTTGTTTCCAGGACTTCAGCCTTTGGCAATTTCAAATCTCAACAACCACAAACCTTCAAAGTGAATCCTTCCAGAGTGTCAGATCCTCTGACACCTATCCTCCTTGATCCAATGGTTGTCCAACGGTGTGAATCTTCGTCCTCCACGCGTCCCTTCACAGATCAATGATCCACGTGCTCCCTATGGGATCAACGTCCCTTAACCACTTATGCCTTCGGTGCTTCGGGATATTCCGAAACACTACTTCGCAAAAACCCCAGAGTATGATCTTCCAAAGTTCATGATCGGGTGACACCTATCCAACCCAGATCAATGGCTATCACCCACTTTGACTNACGTCCCTTAACCACTTATGCCTTCGGTGCTTCGGGATATTCCGAAACACTACTTCGCAAAAACCCCAGAGTATGATCTTCCAAAGTTCATGATCGGGTGACACCTATCCAACCCAGATCAATGGCTATCACCCACTTTGACTGTTCGGGCTTCAGTGTTTTCAAACCCTTCTCCTTCGCATTCTCCCGGAGTGATTTCACCCAAAGTTCATGATCTTTCGCCACGTGCCCTTTCTGGATCTAACGGTTCAGCTTCTCTTCGGCTCTTCGGGCTTCAACGATCTCAGTTCTCCACTGAACCCTCACTACAACTTACCCGGAACTTGCAATCTATTGACAAGTGTCCCTTTGCAGATCGACGGCTCTCGGCCCTTCGGCTCTTCAGGCTCCGGCTGTTTCAACCTTTTGTACGCTCGTTCCTCCCGGAGCGTCTTCCCCTGAACTTGATGGATTTTCACCACGCGTCTTCCCAAATGATGGATGATCCTAGATGACTTCGGGACTTCGGGACTTTTGCAAGTCCGCTCTCCTGCGTATACACAATGCTAAAGCTTGTGCACCTTCTTATGATCAGACGACAACTGATCCTCTATGCTCAGATCCAACATATGGGATATGTTCTTCCTCTACACTTCCTTATGTCACTGGACACTGATCTAACGGTCCAGGCTTCTCTCCACAACCAATTTGACGGTTGTTGTTGCTCCTCCTACTCAGATTTTGATTTCTTCCGACTTGGAAGATTTTGCAAATGTTCAAAGGCTACGACCTTTGAACTTTCTCTTGCGAACCCGACTATCTTGGGTCTCGCTTGCGCTTTTGAAAGTGTTATATCTTCGGATCTTTTGGACTTAGAATGCATCTTTCACCTACGAACTCCTTGCGTTATTCCTTTTGAGATTGATTTCCTCGAAGATTTCGATCTCCCACTCACTCCTTGCATTTCTGGGATTTCGTCAAACTCAAATTCAAAGGATTTCTTGAAAATAAATTCTTCTTTCCCTCCTGGCGTTCTCCTTGCTCGATGCACACCTTGCAGAGCTTCTCCTTATAGAGTATTCAGTAACTCTGTCCCTCTCCGAACTCAACATAGAGTTCCCTTAGTGCACACTTGCACCCGCTCGATGCCCACCTGATAGAGCTCTACAGAGTTCTCAGTAACTTTGTTTCTCTCTGAACTCGACAAAGAGTTCTTCATGTGCACTCCTTTCACTTCTACTAATGAAGATTCAACGGTATCTCTTCTGAGATTTCTTGAGGTTAACTCACCTCTGTCAACACACTCGTTGCAGACTGTGTGCACTCCTTGCACTCGAAAACTCAAAGAAGAGAAACAATTGAAACTTATGCAATACTTCACCAATTCATACATTCAAACATGAATGACATGTAAAATCATAACAATTAACGCAAATACATAAACACACCATATGCAGGAAAAACTGCTTTTCTATTCTCTCTGTGTGTCTATACAGATGTTTACAAAAAATTGACTACAACAAAGTCCCAATTCTCTCAAGCTCTCCTAAAAACTTCTAAGACCTCCTAAGGCCTCTCTCTACCCAGAGATCTCTCTCTCAAGTCTCCTAATTACAAAAACAAGGGCTCTACGAGCTTATCCTCACCATTGCCTAAGTGTATCAATGTCTCAATTACGACACCATACCTCTACGACTACATTCCATAAATGAACGTCCAGACTTGACTACGATCTGGACCTGCTACATGCAACCATTTAAGGCAACCCTATCCACTACCTGTACAAAGGCATGGCCCAACATTTATCAGCCTTACAACATATAATCCGTATAGGATTATATTCAAAATTGAAAAATGAGAAGGTCGATGCCTCTCCCTTTCTCCATTGCACATCTGCATGTTGACGTGCTAGCACATTTACTGAGGTGGAACGATGCTCCTACATCAAACATATACACTATTTTTTCACTACTTCAATGTTATAAAAGAAAAATATTATAAAAGGAAAGAATGGGAAGAGGAATGCAAAATTACCTTAACAACTTAAAAATTCATAAAACAACAAATTACTAAGCTCTAAAATGTAAAACCACTCACTTGAAGTATAAAGTTATCACAATTTCATTTAATATTAATATGTTTTTACCCTGTCACACTTTATATAAGATAATCACTTTTCCATGAAATATAATAAAATCATTGGCTTTGAAAACTAAATTTTTCCAAGATAATCACTTTCCCATGAAATATGATAAAATTATTGGCTTTGAAAACTAGATTTTTCCCACTTAGTAGAAGATTTTTAGGGAATAATATGCCAGGAATGCTAATAACTTATAGCAACATATCTACACTTCATATATCAATGTATTAATGAGACTGATATGTTTTATATAAAATTTATTTGACCGCAATTATATGCATGTAATATCATGCCTTGCCTCTTCCTTATCGCTCAACAACTATGGATGATTTTTAGTTGTTCGTGAATAAGCAAGTAATCACATGGCTGTGAACTCATTGTTTGGAACAAAATGTCCACTGATATGCATAGAGTATAAAGACATAACTATAAAATAAGAAGATAAAAAACACAGGAACCCAACATCATAAATAAAAGTATAAATTTAAACTTGCAAATTTAAACCAAAGGCAGTTACTAAGTGCTATGCAACTTACCCTGTTTTAAAGTGTGAAATGCATCAATTTCCCAGTACATATTATATACAATTAGATCGAAAATATATATATCTTATACAATTATATCCAAAATTAAACATTAAGTAATTGCAATAAAATCCTATTAATGTATTACCTCACTTTTTCAATCTTACACGAAAGTGGTAAAAATAAATTCTGCATGATACAAAAATATGATCACATGTAGCCCACATGCAAGTCCTAACATTATTAACGCACATGCAAGTCCCAACATTATTAACATTATACTATTATATAGTATGTAAAACTTCCAACATGTTATAGGAATATTAAACAATATGACATAAAAGCATCTCAACACTCATGTTATCTTTCTTAATAATAAATTGTCACAACTATATAATCTTTATTAATAATAAAAACAAAGCTAGAGGAAAATGTGCCCTTAATTTATTTGGTAATGTACTATTTTAATAATACTCATTATCATTAAAAAAAAAAAAAAAATTTATTTATTATATTTTATTTTTTATAATTTTGAATAAATTTAATTTTTAATGTGTTTTTTCATCAATCATGTATTTTAATTTAGATTAAGATAGGAATAATTTTATACACTAATCAATAAAAATATAATTAAAATTATTTTTTACAATAAATAAATAAAGTGAGTATATAAATTAATTTAACATCATAATTTAAAAAAATAAGATTATAAAGAAATCTATATAATTTTACTTTTCAATAAGTTCTATAAAGCAATTTTAATTTTAATATATCTTAATCATAATCACCATCAATATTAATTATGTAATTATAAAAAACTGTGTCTAACTATTTTAAGAAATGGTTTTTTTTTAACGGATATAAATTTACAGGAAATCATTGTTTTTTTTCTGAATAATTCAGCATTTACATTATCCATGAATAATCACTCAAATATATGGATCTAACAATTTCTAACAGAATTTCAAACAAATATCCACATAAAAATATAACTAAAAAAACCATTTCATAACATTTTTAAACTAATACAATTAAAAAAAACTATATCAATATCTAATAAATAAAAACTATATATTATAATAAAATAAATCACTATCAATTCCTTTTTCTAACTTTCTAGATCTTATTAGTTGGTTCGTCGGTTCGTGACATCTTCTTTTCTAATCCCATTGACCAAATCAATGGTTCGCTAAAATTAGGTCAAGATCAACATTAAGAAAAATGGATCAAATTGGTTGAATATTAAATTAAATCGACCAAATTCAATGCCTCGGTTGTGATTAATATTAAATTAAATTGTTTTTTATTTACTATTTTAATATATTCGCAATCGCCCAAACGTCACACGCGAAACTTTAACCGCTCCACTCGTTCCCATGGCTTAAAAAAAAGAAAGATTCGGTCTTTCCCTTGAAGTCACTCGGATCAAGGACGGTATTATTATAGTAATATAGCGAAACTTTTGTCAGGGGTTTAAGACAGTAATATAGCCAAATAATCTTATTTAAAGCCTCTGAGAGCGACGTTGTCCGCGGAGATGACACTGAATCAGCTGGCAGTCTGGTCATGCGTTCAATTTCTTATAAATAAGTCAAATCCGCGTGCTGCCCGCACTGACTAAGATGGAACGATAACGGACCGCATCATGTTATTAATGTGCCTCGCCTGCAGTAATAACAAGCAGAGGGATAATTGTGCGAAGTTATGGAGAAATATACGGGCGTCATATCATATGTTTACAGTCGATTCACAGGAAGAGACCGAGGCAGTTACCAGAAGCTTGAGCGGGGAGGAACAGTGGGAAAGAGAAGAAGAAGAATTAGAATATTCAGAGGGAGGAATTTCAGTCGAACTCGAATCTCTGCGTGGGGTGTCTGTGTGTCTGTTCGTGTTAAACTATTTCTTTCCAACAATATCTTGAGAGCGGTGAAGGATTCGAAGGATTCATACGAGAAGCGAAAAGGAACGTGAGCGCTTTAGTGGCATGGAACCCCAACTTTATTTCCAGAGGCCAATGAATTAGATGGGAAAATATGGGATTCGAATGTTCGGTATCTGGAATATCTGAGAGAGCGCCAGAGATGGGAAGATGGGATCTACAGGCCTGCCTTGTTTGTATGTTTAGAGTAACTATTAAGATGGAACGAAATTCCACCATGGCCATTTGCAGCCATATAGTAATAAGCTTTATGTAACAATCTATCTGGTGTCTGCGTCGATTTTCTTTCAATACAAAGAGATCCAAAACACCCGCTTTCCACAGATGGGATTGCACTTTGAAATTTGAAAACTTCTTCTCCATCTCTGTGTATATATATTAGTTTCTGTGTATATATATTAGTTTGCAGTATTCTAAACGTTTTATCTTTTGGAAGTTTTTTTGGTAACTTTTTTTATTTGATTTTGTCCAAAATTTGGCGATGAATGATTGGATTTGCAGATTTAAATGGTTAAGTTTATATAATCCTAGTGCCCAGGACTTTTTCATCACGCTGAATTTATTTATGAATTCAGAAATACAATTTAAACAACAGAAAAGCTATTTTATCCAAATTTAAATAGTTTTATGACGCAACCACCAATGGCCTTTAACATCAATTATTAATATAATTATCATGAGCTTTCCAAATTGGTGTATGAGACCCCCTTGTTTGTGGGAAAGGGACCCCCCTCTGCCCAGCATTTGACTGGTAAAGTCTATGAAGGTATACATACCCTACCCCCCTCTGGATTTGAACCTGTAACCTCTTAAGAGGAAACACATGTTCTTAACCATTAGACTCACTCAAACTGTATTTGATTTAATACAGTGTCTCCATGTTCTGAAAATTTTGAGTTCTTCTGAACTTACTTAGTTATTGTTTCATTTGATTTGAGTTTTTCACATACATATGCATGAAAGGACAATTATGAAACGGTGAAAGTGATTAAATTTGTTAATGATACAATTTCAACAAAATTCAATTCCATATTAATGTTTATAAGTGAACAAACTCTGTTGATGGAATTGATGAATAAGAATGATACTAGTAATCAAGTTCTGTCAATGGAATTGATGAATAAGAATGACACAAGTAATCAAGTTCTTTCAATAATGAAATTGAGTAACAATAATCAAGTTCTATCAATAATGGAATTGAGTAACAAGAATGAAGTTCTGTCAATGAAATTAATGTATAAGAATGATGCAAGTAATCAAGTTCTGTCAATGGAATGGAATTGAGTAACAAGAATGAAGAAGGTAAAATGTTTTTCCTAGTTTACCAATCAGATAATTAAATCAGTATCAGATCATTAAATCTGTATTGAAATTACAGTTTTGCATCATTTTTATTAATATAAAAACAGATTGATACTCATACTCATATTAAGATTTGCAATATTAATCAATTTTGTAAGATTTTATGAGGAAAAAAAAAAATCCAACTCCCTTTTCAGTTATTTCAGATGTTATAAACAATTTATAAAAGGCTTTAAAAAAAATTATTTGCTTTCCTAAGTGGGCAAACCTACTCATATTAAGATTTGCAATGTTAATGAATTTTGTAAGATTTTATGAGAAAAAAAAGTTCCAAATCCCTTTTTTCAATTATTTCATATGTTATAAACAATTCAAAAAAGGTTGTAAAAAAAATTATTTATTTTCCAAAGTGGGAAAACCTGTTCAATGAATTGAGGAATACAAATGAAAAAACAGTAAAATTAGAAAATAATCCCTTTTTTCAATTATTTCATATGTTATAAACAATTCATAAAAGGTTGTAAAAAAAATTATTTATTTTCTTAAATGGGAAAACCTGTTCAATGAATTGAGGAATACAAATGAAAAACAGTAAAATTCGAAAATAGTTCAATTATTTTAGATGTTATAAACAATTCATAAAACTTCATAAAAAAATTATTTACTTAACTAAGTAGGAAAACCTGTTAAATGAATTGAGGAATACAAATTAAGGACTGTAAAATTCCAAATTAGGAAAGTGAGTAATTTGTGGAAATCATCCTTGTGGACTGATCTCCAACTAGATCGTTCTATTGTGGGGATGGTTGTATGGCGAGATCAGTTCGTTAACATTATATTTCCGGTCTAGAGTGGAGTGGGCCGTCTCTTCCAAATAAATATCCGAATCCAGACTTTAGTACTTACCTTATTAAGTGAGGTTGATCTATCCATTATCTCATTGGGTCTTAATAAAGATTTTACTTCTGTGAAATTACAATATTTTCACAATCTTAACATGAATGATATCTTTTCAAATCATTAATATAATAATTTAAACAAAATTGTAATATTTTTAAATTTTTAATTTAAATATTTCAAAAACACAATCTTAACATCATTTATAGTTTTGTCCCCGAGGTGTAGGACAGTCGGTGACAGAGTGTGTTGTTAAGCCACTTCGTGATGTTAAAGTCACCCATGTTAAGGGTTGGTGGTGTGGCTCAGGCCGGGTGCGATCCCAGGATGATTTTTGACGGTAATAACAATTTAAACAAAATTGTAATATTTTCGAATTTTTAATTTAAGTATTTCAAAAACACAATCTTAATATTATTCATGATTTTTATATCTTCTTAAATCAACAATATAACAATTTAAACAAAATTGCAATATTTTTAAATTTTTAATTTAAATATTTCAAAAACACAATCTTAACATCATTCATAGTTTTATATTTTCTCAAACTATCAATATAACAATTTAAACAATAAACTAATCAAATTGCAATAACAATTTAAACAAAATTGCAATATTTTCAAATTTTTAATTTAAGTATTTCAAAAGCACAATCTTAACATCATTCATGGTTTTTATATCTTCTCAAATCACCAATATAACAATTTAAACAAAATTGCAATATTTTTAAATTTTTAATTTAAGTATTTCAAAAAAAACAATCTTAACATCATTCATAGTTTTTATATCTTCTCAAATTATCAATATAACAATTTAAACAATAAACTAATCAAATTGAAATAACAATTTAAACAAAATTTAATATTTTTAAATTTTTAATTTAAGTATTTCAAAAACACAATCTTAACCTTATTCATAGTTTTTATATCTTCTCAAATTACCAATATAACAATTTAAAAAATAAACTAATCCAATTACAATAAAAATTGTTCACCTAATTCCACCTAGAATTTAAAAAAAAAATTAACATTTTAATTGTTCCACAATCTCATCCTAATAAAAAAAACTCAAGGGCAGCCATGGTAGTTCTAACCTGCTCCTTATGAAACACGCAATGGAAATTATGGGAGTTCTTTAATACAAGACCATGGTGTGAAACGTTTTGTTAGCTTAAAAAAATAGAATAATTATGCTTCCAAAGGCCCTCCATGCATGGCCAAATGTTTGTTTTGCGAGGATCCCTTCTATTAATTCTGCCAATTAATGTTCCATGAGGCTTAAAGCTCTATTAAATTCTCTCAATCAATTTGTCAAGGAACAAACTTTACATAATTTGTCAGGGAACAAACTTTACAATAATGTGGAGTTTTTTTTTTTTTTTTTTTTGGTAAATTGTCTTAATGAATGTGTTATGAGGCAATCACTTCTATATTAATTTGGGAAAGTTATATGTGTCTTAACATTTGGTTTAATTTGAGTGGTTGAGAGGAATGAGTGTTATCTTCTCACTTATATTTAATTTTCATAAATTATATATTAAACTCTTAATGAATATGTTATTATAATGACTTTATAACCTGGAAAAAATATGTAAAATTGAAATTCATATAAAATGAAATGAAATCTCTATATTATTATAAAAATTTATATCATAAATCAATTAATTATTATTAAAAATTGAAATTGTTAAAATGCCACAAATCCAAAACATATTCTTATTTTTTTAATTGAAAACAAAAAGAGAAAAAAAGAAAATTATCATATAAAGCATGCATGTTTGATAATATGGTTATATGATGGAAAAAATGTTTATGAAAAAGAAATGTGAAGACTTATAATGTTAAGTTTAGTGAAATGTAACATAATGATATTTTTTGTAGCACACCCGCTGCGCCACTTTCTGATACTATGTTTAATCGCTCTGATACCAATTTGTAGCACACCCTTTGTACATAGCTCATATAGATATCATATATCCAATGCATTTAAAACGAATAAACACATTTAACTCAGAGTAAAACATATCATTACTGCTATAATTAAACAATCCATAGCATTCCATATTAATTCGTATACACAGCGGAAAACATGATAACATTTACCGTAAAGACATGATAAAATGTGCTAAAACATAGTTAGACACTTATCTTGTAACAATGGTGGAATCCACCAACCAAATGCAGGCCTTCCAGGATCCTCCCAGCCTTAGACCGCACTGCTCAGCAACTCAGCAGTGGGTCACCCCCGAGCTGGGACTAAGCTCCACCCCAAGGCAAGGAATCTAGGCTCAGGCTGAGGTTACAGGGAAAACAGTCACACACAACCACTAGGACGGAATGCTCTCCCAGGAATCTCCCACGCTCACTGCCCACAGACCCTCATTCCTCACATGCCTGTTCCACCCCAGGAGAATGAACCTTCTCTGTCACCTGGACAGTCCTTCGGCTGCCAATCTCCCTTACCTTGGGTTACAGGAACATACCGGACCGGAAGTCTCCGGGCTCTATGGCAGCTATAGGGTTCCTTCCAGGAGTTCTCTCCTTCCCCCGCGCACTCTCTCACCTAGAGGGAGTCGCTCACAGGCCAACAAGCCTCACACAGTCTAGTACTGCGTAGTCTCAACAATCCCATGGGAAAATAGACACATGCTCGCTCAGCTTTCCCGAACAAGCAAAGACTCTTCCCCGAATTCAACACAAGCTTCTCGCAAGCTGGGGTTACACGCACGGGATTTCTCAGAATCAGACACAGACATTCAAGTCACAGGGTCTCCCTCAGGTTCTCTACAGGAGTCGGGTTAGTCATACTTCTCAAAGCTCTGTACACGTTCAGACAATCCGGTGGAATGGGAATCAGAGCCTTCTCACGGCTCACCCTGGCCGTTTTATTCGCATGCACCAGGGTTGACACTTGTCACCCATGGAACTGCATGCGTTCCACTAGCACACGTTCCTCCCACCACTTGGGAATTCACATGTCCTTCCAAAAGGACTTAGGATAAAAACATATGATGCACATAACTTTTGGAATAATATTAAAATATTATTCCCAGGCTTAAGCCCCCCCCAGGCTTAGCCCCTAGGCTCAACACTTAGCCCATTTCCCACCTTCCAGCCCCTAATTCCTTGCCCACTCTGTGGATGCTCAGTCCCCCTTCACTCATTCATCGTGGTCGGTCTGCACCTAGCGGTGTTTATATTTTATTAAATGTTTTGCATACATACAAGTGCAACAACAGGCTCCTGGCCTTCAATACTCAGGCTCCCTGGCCTAACAACACATAAGCCTCCAGCTTATGAAAACTTGGCTCACCAGCCTATAAAACATAATTACAATTCCTTTCCAAACATGGTTTACAACGGGGCTCGGCCTTGGGGACACTACAATCCCCCTCCCCTTATTTTTTCACTGTCCTCAGTGCAACTTACACTATCTCTGCAAGCCTTTCAAAATTTTCAAAAAGATGCGGGTACTCTGCCCGCATAACCTCTGCATGCTCCCATGTCGCGTCCTCAGGACCGTACCAGGTCCACTGGACCTTTACAAGATCTATAGCTCGATTCCGGAGCTGTTTTCTTTTCCTGTCCAATATGCGCACAGGATGCACTTGCATGACACCTTCTGGTTCCACCTGAATCACATTCCAATCGATAACATGATTAGCATCAAGTACATATTTCTTAAGCAGTGAAACATGAAACACATTATGTACTGTCATAGATGCAGGTAATGCAAGCATGTATGCAACCGGCCCAATCCTTTCCAGGATCTCAAATGGCCCACAAAATCTTATTGCCAACTTGGCGCAACTTCCCAGCTTCAGGGAACTCCTGTTAGTTTTCACTTTCAGGAAAACATGATCACCCACTTTGAATTCTCTATGGGTTCTATTACTATCAACGTAACTTTTCTGCCTATCCTGGGCAGCTTTTAAGTTATGTTTAATTCTTATCATTTGGTCTTCCATCTCTTTGAGTAGCTCAGGCCCAACTACTACTCTGTCAGCTGGATTATCCTAGCTCACTGGAGTGTTGCACTTTCTTCCATAAAGTGCTTCGAATGGGCTCATCTTCAATGATGCATGATACCCATTATTGTAGGCGAATTCTACCAAATGCAGGTA
>ML799517.1:381351-409798 GCA_009831015.1 Picea engelmannii | reverse complement strand
ACTAAAGTTTAGATTCGTTCTGAATCCCTTGAACAGTCCTTTCCAGAAATTCGAAGTGAATTTCGGGTCTCTATTAGACACAATTGTCTTAGGAATTCCGTGCAAGCGTGCAACTTCTTTTAAGAAGATATCAGCAACATCTGTTGCCCGGTGGGTGGTTTTCAGTGGAATAAAATGGGCAGCTTTAGTAAGCTTGTCCACCACCACCATGATTGAATCATGTTGCTTGCTTGTTCTGGGCAATCCTGTGATAAAATCCATTGTTACCACGTCTCATTTCCATTCAGGAATAGGTAAAGGCTGCAACAACCCTGCTGGGTGCCTATGCTCCGCCTTAACCTTCTGGCACTCCATACATCTGGCGATGTATTCATCGATTTCTTTCTTCAAACCCGGCCAAAAATAATGGCTTTTGACTGCTGCCATAGTCTTCTGATATCCAGGATGTCCAGCATAAGCCACGTTATGCATCTCCTTTAGAATTGCCAACTTCAATTCCCGGACATTGGGTACATACACTCTGTTTTTATATAGAAGTAAACCATTAGTTCCCAAGGTGTAACTTTCCTTGGTCTATGATCTCTCACGCTGCTGTAGCTTTGCTACAAGACTTTTGTACTGCAAATCAGCATTTGCAGCTTCCAAAATGCTGTCTTTCATCTCAGTCTGGTACATGCTAATGGTTGTAGCATGTAATTTGTGCACTTTTCTGTTGAGTGCATTAGCCACCTTATTTTCTTTCCCTTTGATATGCTTGATATCAAAGTCATATTCGCACAGAAACTCCAGCCATCTGATTTGCCTGGCATTTAAGGTCAGCTGATCAAATAAATACTTCAGACCGTTATGGTCTGTTCTCAACTCGAATCTCCTTCCCATGAGGTAATGTCTCCATTTCCTCAAGGCATGGACGATTGCTACCAGCTCTAAATCGTGAGTGGCATAATTCTTCTCATGCTCCTTCAACTTTCGGGACTCATAACAAATTACAAATCCCTCCTGGCTGAGAACTCCTCCCAGCCCCTCCTTACTTGCATCTGTGCACACTACGTAATCCTTGTTTGGATCTGCAATCTTCAGGATTGGAGCACTGGTTAGCAGTTGCTTCAATTGATGGAAGCTGCTCTCACATTCTTCAGTCCACTGAAACTTCTTCCCCTTCCTTTGCAAGGAAGTGATAGAATGAGCTATCTTTGAGAATCCAACTATAAACTTCCTATAGTAGCCTACTAGACCCATAAAATATCTAACTTCTGCCACACTCCTCGGCGCTGGCCATTCTCGAATGGCCTATACCTTCTCAGGATCCACAGCGATCCCTTCTTTAGATATTATATGTCCCAAGTAATGGATCTGCCTTTGATAAAAAGAGCACTTGCTCAGTTTTGCGTACAACTGGTGTTCTCTCAACACCTGCAACACCATTCTCAAGTGTTTCTCATGTCCTTCCTTTGTCTTGGAATACACCAAGATGTCGTCCAAGAAGACTATGACAAACTTGTCCAAATAATTTCTGAACACACCGTTCAATAAGCACATGAAAACAGAAGGCGCGTTGGACAGTCCAAACGGCACCACTGTGAACTCATAATGACCATACCTTGTTCTAAAGGCGGTCTTGCTGATGTCCTCATCCTTTATTCTCACTTGGTGATATCCTGATCGGAGATCTATTTTCGATAATATTTTCGCATCCTTCAACTGATCAAAAAGATCATCAATCCTTGGCAGAGGATACTTGTTCTTGATAGTAACCTTATTCAACTGTCGAAAATCAATGCACAGCCTCAACGTCCCATCTTTCTTCTTTACGAATAGGACCGGGGCTCCCCATGGTGACACACTGGGGCGAATGTAACCTTTCTTCAGTAGCTCTTCAAGATGCAATTGCAACTCTTTCAGCTCTGGTGTACTCATTCTATAAGGAGCTTTCGAAACTGGAGTTGTTCCAGGCATCAAACTTATAGAAAAATTGATGTCCCTCCTTGGAGGTAGTCCAGGTACCTCCTGAAATACATCCTTGAATTCTTTGAGTACTTCAAGGTCTTCCAGATTTGATACTACATCTTGGGATGCTTCTTCCACCCGAACTGCAAATAATTGATAGCCTTTCCGATAACATTTCTTCAGCTGCATGGCTGAGATTTCCCTCACAGCCACGGCTCTGGGAATTCCTTGGACTGTTACCTGATTTCCCTCTTCGTTCAAGCATGTGAACCTATTGTTACGGAAATCCAGAAGGGCATGGTGTTGGTCCAACCAGTTCATCCCAATTAAGCAATCATATGAGCCTAAAGGCAGAATGTTCAACTCAGCCTTAGTGCTCATTCCTTTCATGTCCACTGAACAGGACTTAACCAATTCAGTGACCTTCCTCTTGGTCCCTATGGCTAACTGCACTAACCAAGACTTCTCATGTTTGCTTCTCATTAGATGAAAACTATCCACCACTCTAGGATCTACATAACTATGGCTAGCCCCTAAATCAATTAAAATAACAAGTGGTCGGTTGTTGATCGTACCTTCCACTTCAATCATGTGCGATTGAAATTCTGCTTGCTTATTGTCCAGGGCTGCATAGATCCTCGGCATTTTGCTGCCCATATCCTCCACTGTTTCAGCTTGCTGAATAGTATGGATAGTTCTTGCTTTGTCTTTTCTGTGGGGGCAGTCTCTGTACCTATGATTTCCTTTGCAGCCCTAACACTCTATAGGTGAAGGCCTTGGCATCTTCTCACTCCATTCAACCTTCCTAGGCTCTTTAAAAGATGGTTGTCCCCAAGGATTGTTTCTGAAAAAGGAAGGTTTGTTTCCCTTCTGCCTCTGTTCCTTCTTAAATTTCCTTCGACCATCCCAGACCTTTCGAAGGATAGGCCTTTCTCCTTGCTGTTCATATAAGCATTTCACTTTTCTGATGGTCTCTTCCATGGTCTTAGGATCATCATATTGAATCTTGTCACTCATGGAAGGTGGCAGTCCACTCAGATACCTCTGAATTTTAACAGCTTCGTCCTTGATGAATGGAACATACTTCAGTAGTTCCAGAAAATTTCGTTCATACTCATCAATGGTCATACTGCCCAACTTGAGTTCAAAGAACTCCTTCATCTTTTCGTCGTAGTATCTTTTAGTCAGGTATTTATTCTGGAAATACCTCTTAAACTCCTTCCACGTGACCTCTTTCTCTCTGATGTGCTGCACTTGCACAAACTGATCCCACCACATAGATGCTTTTCCTTTTAGTTGGTACATTGCAATTCTTCCTTCTGCGTGGGCAGAATAATTCTACAATTGGAAGTATTTCTTCATGCCAAGCAACCAGGTCTAGGCATCTTCCTCCTTCTTATGTTCTCCATCGAATGTTGGAGGCTTAATCTTGTTCATTTCTCCTTTCAATTCCTCCCTTCCAGATTTTTTATGTTTTCTGGTAGGGGATGGGCTTGAACTACTGTGTGTCTTCTTGTCAGAATGTCTTTGGGAGTGACTAAGATGTCGGCTACCGCTCCTCGACCTTCTTCTTCTTTCATGGGTTTTGTGACTCTCCGCCGTACTTCAGTCTCTTCCCTTCTCAAGTTTCTTCTCTATTCTTTCCAGGCTCTTCAAAAATTTTAATTTTAGCTCACCTTGCCGATCCCTGACTTTCATAAGATTTTGGCTATCATCTCGGCAAGCCTTGGCCTCTCTTTGCAACCTTTCAATGATTTTCATTATGTGTCCTTCCTTATCCTTTTCTTTTCCGTGCCCGTTGGAGTTCGATCCTTCGACTCCCAGGTTAACATCCTTTCCTTCTTGTTCGTCTTCTATTTCAGGGGTAATATGCACTCTTCCCCACTCCATACTCGGTGTTGGTTAACTGGAGTCCTGGCCTTTGTTGAACTCTGCACACGCACTCTCTGTGCAATTAAATTCGAAGTTTGTCAGGCCATTAAACTTCATAAACAATCCACAACATTTATGACTAACACCAACAAGAACAAAAGACATTTCGATTCCAATGGGTTTTCTGAGCTCTCATTCGGCTCTGCAATTTTTAGGACTTCATTTTTCGGGTTTTTCGAAACTTTCATTTTCGGCACTTCGGAATTTCGGGACTTCGGGTTTCAGGGTTTCGGCCCACAAGACTTTCAACTTTCTTTCCTTTCCAACCCCCCGACTTCCGAAATTCCGACTTACTCTACTCTCCGGGCCCACATGACTGATGCAGGAGCATCACCAACTCATCAAGCGAGCCAGCACATCAAGCGGAGATCAGCTGGATAAACAAACCCAAACTTTTGAAAATACTTTGGGATTGTAGCGCAAGTCTTTAATGAACCATTTATGAAGGCGCATTTGTATATTGTATTGGACCTTGAGCCTTTAAGCTCTCGTCCTTTGGTAGATGGGAGGCATTTAATCTAGTTAATGCTGGTAGATAGGATTTTAAGTCTAGATTTGATAGTTTAGAGTTCGAGAGGGAAAATGGATATATACACCCTCATTGTATCATTGTATTATTATTCAGGAGCAAGAAGAGAAGAGCAAGCAGAGAACAGTGTATGAAGAACACCCATGTACAGGCAATTGAATTAATAGAATGAAGTTTTGATTCAAATCCATGGTTTGTGTTGTTTTCTTTGTGTATTGATGTTATGCTCACGAATGTTTGCTTTCTTTTTATGAATTTTCTTTGTATATGCTGTGCATGTGATTTCATGTTTCAACCTGAAGTCTGAAAGGGAGAGAGAATGAGGTTCAATTGTTTCTCTATCTGAGTCAGGAGATTCCTGCAAGGTGTGCAGTTGAAGTCATCCGCAAGGAGTGTGTTGATGAAGGCTCAGTAGTTTAACTTTTGTTCTCATTCACCCAGAAGTGGAAGTGGGTTGTTGAAGCCATGCAAGGAGTGCGCAGGCTGAAGCAGAAGTCTCAGTTGTGAATCTGAGCAAAGGAAATCAAAGACTGCTGCTGCAGGAGTTGCGCAGAGTCGAAGCGATTCAACACTGGAGAATTGTTGAATGATTGCCGCGAGGAGCGCGTGCAAGTTCCTCTGAAAGAATCAGAGTGGAAAAGCTCAGGAGGTATAGCACCTTTGTGATATCGTTAAAGGAGAGCACAGGAGTTTTTTGCCGAGGAATGTTCAAGCAAGGAGTTACAAGCACAAGCGTTGGAGGGCAAGTTCTGAGAAGGAACACTTAGCCATTCTCAAGAAATCTTCAAGGAGGAGGAACCGACGGTCGAGATCTTGTGGGGAATCTCGGGGAAATCCCGTCAGCCGTTGGATCTCGCGGAAGTGCGAGGAGGTTATGACCACACAGAGCCCAAGCTTGAGAGGTTGTTGAGCCGTTGGATCAACAAGTAATTTCCCGTCAGTCGTTAGATCTCGAGAAGTTGCGCAGGGGTTAAGCCCTGAGACAGAGGAGGAGTCTCGGAGGAGTCATCGGGATATCAGAGTCATCGGGGTTTTGCTAAGCAAGAGAATTGAGATCTTGTGAGTCTCGAAGTACTGACGAAAAATACTAGCTGTTGATCTCGGCAGGACACGAGTCAGACATCAGGAGAAGAGTCGGGGTTCAGGTCATCGGGAATTCCAGGAGTGTGGAATCGTTGCATGTTGGAATCACGATCCGTGATATCTCGACGGGAGTTTTGAACCGTCCATCAGCAGGGACACGTGGCCAGAGATCCCGCAGAGTCGGGGATCGGGGAATTGAAAGTCCCGTGCACATGACAATGGGAATCGCGATATCCCGACACGTGATTTCCCGACGGGGTTAAGGACATAGTGGAGGACAGGTGTCGAAAAGGTAAACCCTCGTAGGAGTCAACGCCAAGTGGCATCGGGGATCGAGAGTCGGGGATTCGTGAGGGCAGTGGATCACGACCTTGTAAGTGCCGATTTCCTGACGGGGAAAATTCCCGATAGAAGCAAGGAAAGCATTTGGAGAATATTCATCAGGGTTAGGGGATTTGTGAGACCCGATCTCGTGAGTGCAGGACTCGCGATCACGCGAAGCCCGATTTCCCGATAGGATAAAGGGAGATCATAAGGAGAGTCCTGTGGGTGTAGGAAAGTCCCGATAAGGGATCAGAGGAGCATTTCAGTTCTTCGGGCCTAGGGAAGAGAAGGTCCTGGTGGGAGCGGACGTGCCGGGGGTTGGCGCGTTTGCGTCAATGACTCAGTGGTCACCCACAACCACGGTGGCACGTGGCACGTTCTTGAGGGTCCACGTCGCTTTTAACGATGTCATCGGGTCCCACTTCTCTCGCTTCCAAAGAGAACGGACCCCATCGCGTGGTTAAGTGGAGTACAGGTGGCAGAGAGGAGATACGACACGATAGTCAACAGGACAGGAGGGGGCCCCACTTCACACGCCACACTATTCTGGACCCCCCCCCTCATTAAAGGCAGAATGGCAAGGGGTGTCCAGAATTCACCTGAGCATCGTTGATCAAGGTGAATTAATCTCAACCGTTCAAGAGTTGCACGTCCGATTCCGGACCCCCCCCTCACCGCTAAAGGTAGAACAGCAAGGGGGCTCTGGAATGAAACCTCATCTGTAGATCTGGGTGGGTGGACTCTGGTCATCTAGATCTGCTCATTACTTATCTTAATGCACATTCGCACCCCGGCTTAACGTCGACATCTCTTCCTCACATCTAACGGTCATCACAGACTCTGAGATCCTCCGAAAGAATCTCGTCCGTTCATCGGGACTTAGCCCCATGCTAACGTCTCGACAGTATGGTCGGGATTATCACGATGAGAGTTCGAGTTCTTTGTCAACAGAACTCCCGAATCCCTGATTTTCCGAAACAGGTAATCTCTCAACACATGGCCATCTCAAATCGGATGACCCACGACTGCTCCGGGGTTTCCACCATGGAAAGTCCCGATCCTTTCGAGGTTTTGGGCTTCCAAACGCCGATGCGCTCTAACTCCCGTTATCCCTCCAGGCTAGACTTGTGGTTCACACAACCTCCCCTTATATGACCACAGTCATACTTCCTATCGGGGTTTCAGACTTTCCAATGCCGAAACACATATGTCCTCAGGATTTGCGATTCCCCGAACCTCGATTTCCCGATGGATGACTCTCCTTCCGGAACTTTCCCGACTGCCTCGATCTCGGCCACGTGTCCCCAAGAATGGACGGTCCTCGCCACTTCTCGCTATTTCGCGATTTCGCGATTTCAAATGCTCCGGGTGCCTTGTCTTCAAGATTCGCGAAACGCCGAACCCCGATATGTCGATGGGCTCCCGATCTCGACCACGTGTCCTAACTGATGGACGGCTCAGATCGTTCCCGGGACTTTTACCATGAAAATTCCCGACCTCCTTCGTGACTCTCGATATCGCGATTCCCGATTTCCCGAAATGGGAAATCTCACGACACGTGTCCTCCGTCTTTCGGACAGTCTAGATCTATTTCGGAGCTTTCGCCCCTAGTCTCTGAGATTTAACCTTCGGACATCTCTCGACAGATCCTACGGCTGATGGGTTTTCCGACCGAGATCTGACGACTCCGATGGTTCCTAACCAATTCGGAATTTCGCATATCGCGATTTCCACATTCCTGTGTATTTCAAAAGGAATTTTAATTCCTACGCACATTTTTCCAGATCCGACGGTCACGAGGGCTCGCCTTCCCTCTCTAACAGATCCTAAGGTTCTAACACCATTGGTGTAGAGACCTGTCTCTCCGTGGCCATAGAGCACACCAGCTGCGGTTTCACTCGCCGCTATACTTCCTGAGCTCGTAAGCACGGTCAAGCAACTACTTGACACTCCAGAACAAACCAAGGTCCGAAATTGGTCCTCCAGACCCAATTTCCCTTCGTATTCTCAGTCCAAAGACCGCTCCACTGGCCCATCTAGGCTCAGTGTCAAAACCTTCGCTCTGATACCAATTTGTAGCGCACCCGCTGCGCCACTTTCTGATACTATGTTTAATCGCTTTGATACCAATTTGTAGCACACCCTTTGTACAAAGCTCATACAGATATCATATATCCAATGCATTTAAAATGAATAAACACATTTAACTCAGAGTAAAACATATCATTACTGCTATAATTAAACAATCCATAGCATTCCATATTAATTCGTATACAAAGCGGAAAACATGATAACATTTACAGTAAAGACATGATAAAATGTGCTAAAACATAGTTAGACACTTATCTTGTAACAATGGTGGAATCCACCAACCAAATGCAGGCCTTCCACGATCCTCCCAGCCTTATACCGCACTGCTCAGCAACTCAGCAGTGGGTCACCCCCGAGCTGAGACTAAGCTCCACCCCAAGGAAAGGAATCTAGGCTCAAGCTGAGGTTACAGGGAAAACAATCACACACAACCACTAGGACGGAATGCTCTCCCAGGAATCTCCCACGCTCACTACCCACAGACCCTCATTCCCCACATGCCTGTTCCACCCCAGGAGAATGCACCTTCTCTGTCACCTGGACAGTCCTTCGGCTGCCAATCTCCCTTACCTTGGGTTACAGGAACAGACCGGACCGGAAGTCTCCGGGCTCTATGGCAGCTACAGGGTTCCTTCCAGGAGTTCTCTCCTTCACCTGCGCACTCTCTCACCTGGAGGGAGTCGCTCACAGGCCAACAAGCCTCATGCAGTCCAGTACTGCATAGTCTCAACAATCCCACGGGAAAACAGACACAGGCTTTCCAAAAACTGGATTCGGCAATCACAGGATGGCTTCACAGTCACGGCTTCGGAACAGGGAATGTTCGCATAGGCTCGCTCAAATTTCCTAAACAAGCAAAGACTCTTCTCCGAATTCAACACAGGCTTCTCGCAAGCTGGGGTTACACGCACGAGATTTCTCAGAATCAGACATAGACATTCAAGTCACAGGGTCTCCCTCAGGTTCTCTATAGGAGTCGGGTTAGTCATACTGCTCAGAGCTCCGTACGCGTTCAGACAATCCGGTGGAATGGGAATTGGAACCTTCTCACGGCTCACCCTGGTCGTTTTATTCGCATGCACCAGGGTTGACACTTGTCACCCATGGAACTACATGCATTCCACCAGCACACGTTCCTCCCACCACTTGGGAATTCACGTGTCCTTCCAAAAGGACTTAGGATAAAAACATATGATGCACATAAATTTCGGAATAATATTAAAATATTATTCCCAGGCTTAAGCCCCCCCCTAGGCTTAGCCCCTAGGCTCAACACTTAGCCCCTTTCCCACCTTCCAGCCCCTAATTCCTTGCCCACTCTGTGGATTCTCAGTCCCCCTTCACTCATTCATCGTGGTCGGTCTACACTTGATGGTGTTTATATTTTATTAAATGTTTTGCATACATACAAGTACAACAACAGGCTCCTGGCCTTCAATACTCAAGCTCCCTGGCCTAACAACACATAAGCCTCCAGCGTATGAAAACTTGGCTCACCAGCCTATAAAACATAATTACAATTCCTTTCCAAACATTGTTTACAACGACGCTCGGCCTTGGGGACACTACATTTTCTATTCATACAAGAAACTTGTTTAAATGATTTAACATATTCATTTTTTTATTCAAATAACAAGAGTTCATTTTATGAATTCTCATCATCTAAATTTATGTCTTAATTTTTTTTATGAGGACTCTATGATGTATTAGTGGTTGTATAGATTAATTTTGCAACATTATATAGAATTTAAACATGACTATTATATTTATAAATGTAAAATTTCAAATCTGTCTAAGTTAACTATAAGTAAAATATCATTTAATATTAGATATAGTTATTACATTATTTATTATAAGGGTTAATATATTCATTTATAAATAGGGAAAATTTGAGGGGTTAAATTTCTCCCATATGCTAATTTTCCATGATTGTTTTCTTCCAAAGAAAAGTTGATTAAAGTATTTTACTCTCAAAATCACCAAAACTTTCTAAGCACTATATAAAATCCTTAGAAATTTGAATATTAGAAATATGGAGTATCCATCCTTAAAGTCTAAGATAGATGGGAATATGCACCAAAGGGTGGTGTTGCACTTATGTATTTGAGACCACATTAATTTTAGAGCTCATTATTTTTCCAAAAAAACTAGTTTTGCATTGCCTTGTCTTTTGTTTGAGATGCACTTCCTTAGAATAAGTGACATTAAACCTATTTGAAAAATGTCTAAAACACATCATGTTGTTATGAAACCACTTATATACATTTGTAAGAGATGTATAGTCAACCTTAAACCTTACAAGAATTAGTAATGTAAAATACAAGGCCTTGCCCTTTATTGTACTTTAAATCACCCAATTTATGCATTTTTTTAATGTTCCATGCAATTTTGGAGCACAACAATACACATAATTTATGAGTGAGATCTTTCAAAAGGGGTAAAGTGATGTGAAGTAGCAGTTCAAAATGAAGATTAAAGAAATTAATTACATTTTTTTTTTAAATCACAATGAATTTCTCATTTAATCCCATTCCACACCATTAGAAATCATCTAGATCTCCACATCACACATTCAAGGTTGGGCTTGATGTATTTTACCTCCATCCTCTCTCCCAAATGGTAGAGGATATAATATGTCTTTGATACATTCTATATGGGTTTATATTTCAACTATTTAAAGAGTTCTAACATTGTAAAATATATCCTTTGATAATTATTCTTCATGTTTCATTCTTAGTTGATCTTGTAGCATTGGTTGGGCTGGTTCCAATTTACTTTAGTAACATTGTTGGTTGATTCCTTGGAGTATTATTTCAAGCATGCACTATTTATTGCTTTCCAAACCATTTGAAAATGAGTGATTTTTTATCAAATCAAGCAATTTAAGGGTAGATCATGCTTGATGAAAGCCACATATTTGCAAGTAGGTGGCATTTCATGCATGCCCAATCACACCAAAAAGGTCAACCTAAATTTTATCCTAACCCCTTCCTTATTTCTTTCATGGATGAAGGATCTTCAAAGGTGAATTATTTACCTTCCTTTTAATATTTATCGAATGAAGAGTTGTCATGTTCACTCTTTAAAGAGTTCTCCTTGTTTCTTTTATGTATTTGAAGATATAAAGGGCCTTATCTGAATACACAAGTGGGTGGGACCTTACCTTTGATTTACTTCCTTCCTTCGAACCTTGTAAGATAAGGGATAGGACTAACCTAGATGTTTCTTCTTCCTAAAGCTTGAGTAGAGCTTCAGAACATGACCAACCCCATACTAATTCCTTGTAAAGAGATTTAGAAGTTTAGTCACCTACCCTTATCAATCGAAGCTCGACCTTCTAACTGAACCACTAAATCCATCCATAAGAATATGTCTATGTGATATTTTAAACAAGGTGATGGAAAGCACTAGCCTAGGTATTATGGGAGCATTAACCTAGATACCAAGAAACACCCATCAAATAGATAACAAGGAATAACTAGTAAGGGAGAATTTTGAATGCAATATCCAACTAGTGAGTAGGAGCACTTAGACACTAGTTGGAGCAGCTACACCACCTTACCTTTAATTAAGGAAGGTTAGACCCAAACTAGACAAAACAATATAATACATTCTCACATGCATGAGTAAGACATGTAATCCCATCTCAACCAAAGGTAAGACAAAGACTTAAGTCATAATGGAAGGCTTAAAAAACTAGAAGCTATATGTAAAGCACTATAGGAAAGACACCTCAGAGAAGGGAGGATAGAGACTTTCTATCTATCTCATGGTGTATGCATGGATTTACCTTCCATTGAAATATATGGGTCACCCAATATTCATCTGAAAAGGTGCTCATAGGTTGGGAAGACTAATATCAAGATTAATATCATATGAAATGATAAACAAAACTAATGGCCCCACGTTGTCAATGTAGTGGATCTTGGCCTTACTATCATTCATTATAGAATGAATGTGATTTAGTTGGATGAGATCCCCTTGCTTGCTTATTGATGACCTGCAAACAAGTCTTACCCACAGTATGGAAACTCTAAGTAACTTGGTTTCTCTATAAGCCTTCAAAGAGGTTGTCCAGGGATCAATTCTATACATACAATCTGAGATTCAATGCTCGTCTATGTATCACCTCGATCATAATAAATTCCACTAATCGATCATAGTCATGGATCGATTCATTTTGATCTCTCAATTCCATTGGGTCTTCCAATCCTCAATTAGATCAGCTTGAGTTTTAAATATCTCTCTGGTTTTTCCTTTAAAATCTCTGGTCCTTTCTTTCAATAATACCTCGAGCCACAATCTCGGGTTTAATCCTTTAGTCACTCGGGCGAGATATTTCATTTATTACGAGACCAATGTCATGACCATAACCCAATGAATAGGGATATATATCTATCGTAGCCCCTCAATAGAACCTCGAGCTATAACCATAGGCTTATCAATAGGCACAGGTTTACCAGTTACCATTCGTGGTATTGGTTCTAGCTACGCGGATGATCGAAGAATGGTTTCAAAACCCGCCATGAGGATATCCGCGTTCACAGAATTTCCTTCCACGTGTCCCCGGTGGTATTTTTCAAACCACTACGCGGATAGATCCTTTCCAATTAATCTTCTCGCACCTTACCAATGTGTGTTCACCCTCGCTCGTAGATCTATCGTCCCGATGGACGATCAGATCTGAACATTCCACAATCTTCATTAACCTCGATCACTTTTAGCCTTCTACTATCCACGGACCTGTCTTAATCCTTCGTTGAGAGGGATGGTCCTCGTTCATTTCGCAAATGCAAAGAGGTGGCTCTCTAAAGGCACAATGAAATGCGAGAAAATCTGAGGTTGACGCGTGGCTCCATCATCGACGACTCACGTTCCTTCTCAAATGAGCCTTACCTTTAACTTGTGTGCACTTCCAACCGTGAAATTCATATCCACCATTGATTCTTCCTCTTCAATCGTGATCTAACGGTCATACCTCTCTTGTGCTTGCATCAATGCACATACTTCACCATTTAGATCTATGGTCATGGATCAATATTGATTTGATCCAACGATCCCAATAAATTGATTTTGGATCATCGTGGACTTCTATTCCATCTCGAATCTACGATCCAAAATTAATCATTCATGGATCGACGGCTCTTGTAACTCCTCTTCACAATGTGGATGATTCGACTTTTTCCGGTTAACTCTTGCACACCAGTATTAGTTCATCGATCCTTTCTATGATCGATGATCACTACATCAGCTTAAGGGTAGCAATCTAGTCTGAGGTCATCTTCTCTAGAGAGCCTTATCGATTGGGATCGTTCTCTTTAGTTTCAATCATTATCCTACAATAAGACCTGGAACCAGGGAAAACATTTTCCTCTTTTGATTCACAAAGACATACTTTCATAACACTAACAAGGAACCTCCACTAACACTCGAAATAGAGTGTTTTCTTCCTTTATGTATTAATTAGAATACACAATTAATTTTACATAGGTTTACATGAGGAAACTTTTACATAGGTTTACATGAGGAAACTCTATGCCCTCTTGGCCTTCTAGCCATACTTGGCTTTTCACTCTCAAACCTCTCCTTGGGCCTGATTCCTCCTTCAATTGGCTACCCTGAATGCCTTTGAGGATTACAATATTTAACCAGAGCATTATGAAACCAAATATCTTTCAAATCCATAAACCTCTCAACAATCCCTAAGGATCCTCTCAGATCCTGAAAATCCTCATGAGATCTATAACTAGCCTAAGATCTCTCCAACTCATTAAAATTCTCGATATCTACTTAACAAACCTGATTACAATCAATACCAATCCAAATTCTAGAATTCCTTAAAACATAGGAATTACACAATTAAATTTAATTGATTTCAAGAGGCCTAGGCCTAGTCAAATTTAAGTGACCTTGGAGGCAAAATGCTCCTGCATCAGACTCCCAAGGAAAAAAAAGATTCATTATCTCCTGATCATAAGTTCCATTTATGGAAGTCTACCTAGATCCCACACTTTATACTGCAATTGTCCTCTTACTCTGCTATACTGTTGCATTGTTGTTTCCAACGACTTTCCTGGATCCCAAACATGATTTTGCAATTTTTCTCCTTCCTTGGTGATGCAATTTTGTACAATCAAATGCACTGTTGTTGACTATCTTCTTCATTTCATTATGTCTCCTTTGGTACACTTTCATCATCAACATCCTTATCCCTTCAATATCCAGGTCCAGCTTGTCCTCTGGATGGTACATACTTTGCAAATTATTGTCGTTGTTCCCTTGCTTAACTTTGTTGTTGTTGTTGTTATCCACTGGTTGCTACTGCATCTTCCTTTCATTTATATCTTCAGTATTTTTACTATCCTTTTCATTCATGCCCCTGTTGTAAGGTATGTCAATCTTCTCCTCATAATCAGTTATGTCTGCAACTTCTCTGCAATCTTCATTTACTATGTTCCTAGCCATCCATTCCTCCAAAAATCTCATTTCTTCCTCAAAATTTATCAAATCTAAATGTTGAATTTGAGGTATTTCTTCATCTCCAAGAAACAATATTGAGGCTACTTCCACTGCATGATTAGTTCTCTCTGTTATGCTTGCATTTACCAATTTCTTTTGAAAATTAGAATTTAATTTTACCTCCTTAGAACATGCTTTATCTCTTATGATTGTGCTTTCCCCTTCTGACTCAGGTTTCCTCATCAATATTTCTAGCGACTCAATTTATTCATCCCACTTTGAAATCATTACATCATAATGCTTTTCTTCAATTTCCCCTTGGTTGTCTCCATGAGCCAATTCTTCTTTACTCCTTGTAGCAACAATTTCCTCTATTTTTCTCTCAACAATATCACTGGAAAAATATGTATTGGATTACTCTTGGTTGTCCTTATGAGACAATGTCTTCTCATCCTCCGTCTTCAGAACAAAATTATGACTTTTTCCTCTCTTAGGGATGTAAGAATACATTTATTTTTCTTCCTTCTTCTTCATGAAAGCTTCAGATGATTGTCCATCACCTACAAATCATGCAACCACATACAAAATATCAGTTTAAAAAATATTAGGCTCTCTAGCCTCTTGTGATCCTCCTTTCAACACATCCATATGTTGATATGAACTAATCAAGTAGTTCATGAGACTTGCAGTGAGTCTCTCATCCTCTTCATCCTCTTCTCCAAGGATGACTCCCTTCTCTGGCTCGCAATAGTGAACTTTTCCTTCAGTCAATGGTCTCAATCCGAACTCATCTCCTCTGAGTTTCTCCTTCTTTACCCAATAATTCATCCTATGCTTTAGGTCTCTCAATATTTCCTTAAGCTTCTCCCCAAATAGTTGTGTTATTGGCCACTTGACCTTCTTCACTTTCCATCCTTGTCTCTAGTTCTATGCATTCTTCCTCTGTATCAACATATGTATGACATTGAGCCTCTTCTTTAGCTCATCCATCTCTCTGTCATACTCCTCTTGACTCATCCAATTTATGCCATTCGTCTTGGCATCCTTCTTTCCTTTATTGTGGCTTATTTATGAACCTCTGCAATGACTATCGATAGTCATTGTCTTCATCTCCCTATGAAATTTACTTTGTCCACTTGTGGACTGCACTCAAGCCTTTATAACAAGCTCTTTCCATTATCATGTTACCCATACCTTACCAAGCCTTCTACATAACCTAGTCCTCTATTATTCCCGTGGTTCTCTCTCTTAGAACCTCCTTGACCACTCCTTGCTCTTCTTGGCTTTTGCAGATCCACTTTATTTCTCTTGAGAACATTCAACTTGTCCTCCTCATCCAACCTTAGCTGGAACTTTTAGGTTCTTGCCACATTCTTATTTTATCTAAGAGCTCACATATTCTCTTTTCATGCATTCATGAACACAAATGGTTCTCTCTTACAACCTTTTAGCTATATTCTTCTATCAAATCCTTCATGTCTGCTTCAACCTACAAACAATCTCAAAACCATAGTTAGTATAAAACATATCAATCAATGCCTTCTAAATCTCTTCCTAATCTTGATCTTCAACAATTATTCCTTTGTTCTATCAGATTTCTCCAAATCTGAAATCCTTTGTGCAATTGCCTCTACATCAACTTGATTTTCAAGAGCACACCTGCTCTGATATCCTCTTCAATTTCATTCCAATTTAATTCTAAACTATTGTAGTATTCCAACCTCCATTTCTTTGAACTTTTCCTCAAGAGAATCATACCAGTTCTCTACAACCATCTGCAAATGCTTCTTGACATCAAATACAAAAGCATACACTTGATTCCTCCTTGCAAGAGAAATCTCTAAATCCTTTTCTCTGATACCACTTGATGACCTACAAACAAGTCTTACCCACAGTTTGGAAACTCTAAGTAACTTGGTTTCTCTAGAAGCCTTCAAAGAGGTTGTCCAAGGATCAATTATGTACATCCAATATGAGCTTCAATGTTTGTCTCTGTATCACCTCGATCCGAATAAATTCCACTAATCGATCACAGTCATGGATCGATTCATTTTGATCTCTCACTTCCACTAGATCTTATGATCCTCAATTAGATCATTTTGAGTTTTAAATAGATCTGTGGTTTTTCCTTTAAAATATTTGGTCCTTTCTATCAATAAGACCCCGAGCCACAATCTTGGGTTTACTCCTTTAGTCACTCAGGCGATAAATGTCATTTATTACGAGACCAACGTCATGACCATAACCCAATGAATAGGGTGATATATCTAGCATAGCCCCTCAATAGAACATCAAGCTATAACCATAAGATTATTAATAGGCACAGGTTTACCATTTACCATTCATGGTATTGGTTCTAGCTACGTGGATGATTGAAGAATGGTTTTAAAACCCACCATGAGGATATATGTGTTCATAGAATTGCCTTCCACGTGTCCCCAATGGTATTTTTCAAACCACTACATGGATATATGCTTTCCAATTAATATTCTCACACCTTACCAATTTACGTTTACCCTTGATCGTAGATTTATCGTCCTGATGGACAGTCAGATCTGAACATTCCACAATATTCATTGAACCTCGATCACTTTTAGCCTTCGACTATGCACAACCCTGTATTAATCCTTTGTTGAGATGGAGGGTCCTCATTCATTTCTCAAATGCAAAGAGGTGGCTCTCTAATGACACGATGAAATGCAAGAAGATCTCAGGTTGATGTCTGGCTCTATCATCGACAACTCATGTTCCTTCACAAATGAGCCTTACCTTTAACTTGCATGCACTTCCAACCATGAAATTCCTATCCGTCGTTGATTCTTACTCTTCGATCGCGATCTAACGATCATACATGTCCCGCACTTGCATCAGTGCACATACTTCACCATTTAGATAGACTACGGTCGTGGATCAATGTTGATTTGATCCAACTATCCCAATAACTTGATTTTGGATCATCGTGGACTTCTATCCCATCTCTAATCTCTGATCCAAAATTAATCATTTATGGATAGGGAATACATTTTCCTCTTTTGATTCATAGAGACATATACTTTCATAACACTAGCAAGGAACCAATATATCCACTAACACTTGAAACAAAGTGTTTTCTTCCTTTCTGTATTAATCAGAATACACATTTAATTTTACATAGGTTTACATGAGGTAAATCTATTCCCTCTTGGCTTGGTTCCTCATTCAATTGGCCACCCTAAATGCCTTCGAGGCTTACAATATTTAAGCATAGGAATCTGAAACAAAATTTGTTTCAGATCCATAAACCTCTCAACAATCCCTAAGGATCCTCTCAGATCCTCAAAATCCTCATGAGATATATAACTAGCCTAATATCTCTCTAACTCATTCATATTCTCGAGATCTGCTTAACAAACGTGATTACAATGAATAACAATCCAACTTCTAGAATTCCTTAAAACATATAGGAATTACACAATTAAATTCAAATTATTTCAAGACCCCTAGGCCTAGTCAAATTTAAGTGAACTTGGAGGAAAAATGCTCATGCATCACTTATTTAGTGATCCCAATAAGTCATTTATTTGAAAGGCCTACCCAATAATCATGAAGTACTATTGATTATTTATATTTCTTTACTACATGGGTGGTCTCATGTATATCTAGCTTATGGGTTTGGGATTGGAAGGCATGCCCAAAAATCATTACTCTCACTTGACTTCCTATACTATCCCCACCCCTCCATTGTGCCTTATATTTATTCCCCTCAAGATGTCTCATATACATGCTTCCAAATAGAAAAAAGAGAGATCAAAAGGCCAAGGAAGGGATTAGGCCATCTTTCCATGTTTATTTTTTGTATTTCTTAAATGAGAAAAAAATGGATAAAATGATTGTAAAAAAAGAGACCTTCCATTCAAGAACACCCTACCTAACCATTAAGACATACCTTCCTTTTAGTATTTTCACAAATAAACTCTTCTTATCTTTTAGGGCATTTAGATACTTGAAAAATGAGAGGGGAACTTGAGTTTCTCAACCATAAGGGAGACCCAGACATGCCTTAGAAAGGACCTAGTTATTCACCATGGGGCTACATTAGGATTCCTTTTTTTTCCTATGGGGCTACCTATGGGACCTTGAACTAGACATGATAGGAAGGGGGGACCTGAAATAAGGACACACATGGAACTAGACATTCTAAAAAGGGAGGTTCCTAAAATAGGGACATGTAAGGAACCAAAGAGACTAAGAAGGGAGGGATATGTGGCAAGACATGCCCAAAAGAGAAAATGGCTCATATGTTAGGGAAATTTCTCTTATTTTAACAGGGGTGCTTCCCTTACCTTCATTCATAATTAATTGTAGTCCAAGACACTTGCCTTACCTTACCAAGGGTGCTAGCCTTATCTTCCTTCCTAAGGAAGGGAGTGGATATATTACTATCTATTTATAAGTTCATTCACTCATTCACTCATGAAGGAGGGATGGATAATGAATAAATGTTCTCTCCTAATATTGGGTCTACACACTCCTTCCTAACATCATTCACTAACATGCAAGGATGGGGTGGTTCACTTTCCCACTACCCCATTTTGTTTACTATCCCTACCTTATCCTAAGCTTTGCCCATTTCAATGTTCTTTAAATCAATCCAGCTAGAAGTACCTGTTATCGCACAAATTGTAGGTTGGGAAAAACCCGACCCAATCCACAAGATGGCGATAACTGTGGGAGAGTCTACCATGTTAAAATATTTGATGTGCTTGTTTTACCATAAACAATATCACAATATTGTCACCCAACCATAGGCATGCAACCACCCCCAAGCACCATAACCTTTTTTAGATAGAATGATTTTGGAAGCAACACTAGAACCAACAGATAACCAAGAGAGCGCATCTTTCTCCAAAGATAGCGTACTATACAGAAAGTCCCAAAATCACAGAACAAGAATGATACTCAACTACAACAGTTGCAGTTACCAAGAATACCACCAATAATATCATAATACCACCAATAATTTCATCAAGAATACCACCAAGAGATACTAAGAGGTAGGGTGCATATCTTAGGCTCGATAACGCTAGAGAGAAAGACCAAGAATCACCCCATAAGATCCACCTTCCATTCTTGCAGTTGCAGCTCCAAACTTGCACTATACTTGAGAGAGTGAGTGAAGTAAGTGATTACAAATGAGCTCAAGAGCCCTCTATTTATAGTGGTTCTTGTCACTTGTATGGACCGACTTGTCCTTTTAGAGGCTAATACTTTAATATTAATTCTTTTACTTAGCCAACTTGTCTTCTAGGGTTTTTACACATCTTTTTAGGGTTTCTCTTGCTTCCAGAATATTCTATTCTAGCAAAAGGTTACACATGGAGGTTAATACCTCCCACAACTATCATAATATCAACACTCCCTCCAAGCTAGGGAGGTATTAGCTGTAATGGTCTCAAATACATCCATCCATTTCACATGGTATGGGAAAGACTCACATAGTCTTGCATACCATTCTACAGGTAGCATCATCATAGCCACACATGATATATCATGATCACACAGATGAAGTCACGAGCATCATCATCACTATCCATCTAGCTCAAAATCACCTACAACACTATTTGTTGGCACATCAGCCTAGGAAACACCTTCAACACTACTGGTTGTCTCCATGGAAATCCAGTAGTAGTACACAGTTACTACAATGCCATCCAATAGATCGCAACAATGTTGATCCATAGTAGTACACAACTATTATCTAGTGGTACACAACCACTCCTAGTAATGTGCAACGACTATCTAGTGACATACAATCACTACCAATGGAACATATCCACCACAATAGTATCACGCCTCCCCACAAAACACCTTTTGGTCTCCAAAAGTATCAACTGTATCTCTATGCAAATGTCAAAAGGCACATTCCTTCAAGACTCCTTCTCCCACATACTTTAGAATCAGAATGTAAAGCCAACACTTGGAATTGCTGCAAAGCAAATGTTTGGAAAAAGGCACACCCGTGTGATGCATACCCCCTCCCCTTCGAGGTTCTGCGACCTCCCGGTCTCTGGATCGTTCAATCCCCTTGAGATGAAGTAGCTCTTTGGTCCCTGCTAGAACCCCAAGAAAAAATGTTCATGGGTCATTTTATGAAACTCGCCCTGTGTGAACAATCACCAAGCGTGAGCTCCACCCCACGCAACCACGGGTTGTGACCGCGCGCCTACACAAATAGTATTTCAAAACTTCACATATCAGGGTATCGACGTGTGAGCCACCCTTGACTCTCCAACTTCCGGTAGTTGATTCCTGACGAAAGCTAAGCACTGGCTAGCTCCCCTTGTATCCTTTCTCCACATGACCACCACCCATGATCACCGACTGAGCCCAAAAAGTGCTCGTCTCATTTCACGTATCTTCGATGTGAAGGAGTTTACTCCTTGTTCGTCAAACTCTTGATATTTCCTTCACCTATATCAATGGTCTAGGTTTCCTATGATCTGACGGTTCAGATCATGTCGCGAGTCTGGAATTTTCCAATCCTCGACTCTACTCCTTTGAATTTCTTCAGTAGAAAGTCAGTGAAATGTTGATCTCTTGCCACGCCTCCCTCCAAAATGGACGGTCTTGATGACGTCAAGACAACCAACGACTGTGATATTTTTGGAATGATCAACTATCATGATATTTTTGCGAGTTTGTGTTTCATGAGGTCAAGAGGTTTCTCTCTCTTCAGATCTTCTGATCGCCAAAACCCTGAAACCCTTTCTGGACAATCAACGGTCTAGATCTTCTCTCTATTCGATGGTCATGATCGAATCGAAATTTCGCGAGTCGTGAGTTATTGCAACTTGGACTTTGACTCCTTTGATGCTTGAGTCAGCAAAATGTTGGCTACTCACCATGTGTCCCCTCCGATGGACGAGTATGATCACATCAGGGTTTTGGATTTTGCAAAACCCACCTTCCTGTGCATAGTGAAGGGCTTTGACCTTCGTGCACTTCCTCCAGATACAACGGTTATTGATCCATGGTGCTCCGATCTGACGGTTCTGATCTAATATCTCTTGCACTCTATTCTGAGTGTTTGGACGTGGATTTGACGGTCCAGATCTTTTCCTTGTAGCTTATCTGATGTATGTTGTGCTCTCCCTCCTAATCTTTTACTTCTTCTTCTCGGACTTGGAAGATTTCAATACTTAGAAGATTTTGATCTTATCATTTCTTGTGAATCCAATTTTTGGATCTCGTGAACACTTTATGAAAGAGTTATCCCTTCCGAGCTTCGTTCCTTGAAGGATTTTCGATCTCCCATGCACACCTTGTGTTCTAGGGATTTCAAATAACTCAATTCGAAGTATTTTATTGAAAAGAAAATGCTTCTCGCCCACCTGGCGTTCTTCGACTCTGGTTCTTCAAAGCTAGTTAGCTTCTTGATGCTATGCACACCTTGCACCTAGTCTGAGTTTCCTTGGTTCCCTCTGAACTCCTCTTTGAACCAATCCGAGACTTAGTCGACGCACTCCTTGCATTTGAGATGCACACCTTGCATACAAGTATCAGAGGAGAAACAAAGAGAAACTCAACCAGTTTCGTCACGACTTCATACAGTGAATCTCTTGAAATCTCGTACATGAAAGTGAACTGTAAAAAATCATACATATAGAATAACATTCATGCAATCACATTTGAGATGAACACAATTCAAGGATTTTGGGACAATTTTCGTCTCTTCTATTCATTCATAAAACGAAAATTACATAGTGTTCCTCTACTCTACTCTGATCTATTGATCTCTCTTACAATACTCCTCCATATTGATCTATTACAGTGTAAAAACCAACTATCTAAGGACTGACTCCACGAGTTTTCTCGTCCTGTTCTGAAATCTATCAATTCAAACTTTAAAACTAACACCTACTCTGTCCTATTACAATAACTTCTAATTACTACCAGATAGGGTCGACACTCCATATCTGCAGTTTCTTATAGTCCTTCCAGACTTTACAAACAAGTTACAATTTAAAATTGGTTGTTTACAAAATATCTCAACAACCAATTAAATTCTGAGTTAAATGTTTGATTTGAAACTCTGTCATCGTTGAGATGTCTTTTGTTTGCCTCCACGCATGCACTATTGACCTTGAAGGCGATGCTCCTGCATCATACTCCTCTGGTTAAAAGAATTCATGGACTCCTATCCATGAGCTCCTGTACTATCTTTCCATGCTTCAAAATATCAGGTTTTGTGACCCAACTTGCATCTTCCATTGGAATATCTTTCCACTTCACTAAGTATTCAGGATATTTCTTTCTTCTGGTTTTCTTTCCATCTCTTTGTTCGATGATTTTCTCCATCTAAGGTTTTTCTGTTGTGGGCAATTATTCTTCCCACTGGATTTCTTTTTGATCATTTGATTCTCCTGCTTCATCTCTCCTGTAAGGATACAAGTCTACAACATTGAATATCGACGATATCCCAACATTGTCTGGCAACCCAATCTCATAAGCATTCGCTGTGAATTTTTTTAGAATCCTACATGGTCCTATCTTTTTCATATTCAATTTGTTATATGTTCCCCATGGAAATCTCTCTTTTCTCAAATGATCTAAAACTTCATCTCCAACTTCAAATTGAACTTCTCTTCTCTTTTGATCAACTCTGCTCTTGTATTTCTGGTTGTTGTCCTGTAGTTGTTCTCTGACTCTGTCATGGAGTTTCTGCATATATGTTGCAAAATTCTCTTCTCCGACACTTCTAAACTCATCTTGATTCAAATTTCTCAACTCTAAAATCCCTCTTGGTTGTATACCATACACAATTTCAAATGGACTTTTCCTTGTGCTCATGTTCACAAAATTGTTGAATGCAAATTCTGCCTGTGCTAGAATCTGATCCCATTGTCAACCTTGCTCAGTGACTAAAATTCTCAACAAGTTTCCAAGACTCATGTTTAATACTTCAGTATGTCCATTTGTTTGAGGGTGATATTATGAACTAAAGGACAAGTTCGTCCCCAACCTCTTCCATAGAGTCCTCCAAAAGTTTCCTACAAATTTGGTGTCTCTGTCTGAAACTATGCTCCTTGGAAATCCATGTAGTCTTACTACTTATTTGAAAAACAAATTGGCAATGTGTGTGGCATCGCTTTTCTTTTGGCATGGTATGAAATGTTCCATTTCTGAGAATCTGTCTACCACAAAAAATATGGAACCACTCCCTTTTTGAGTTCTAGGCAATCCCAAAACAAAATCCGTACTGATTGCATCCCACAGCTTCTCTGGAATTGGTAATGGCTGATACAAACCAGTGTTTTGTTGTCTTCCCTTTGCATACTGAAAAATTATACATTTTTTCACAAATATTTTCACTTATTCCCTCATGCTAGACCAATAGTATGAATTATCCAGCTGTGCAAATGTCTTATCGTGACCAAAGTGTCCAACTAAACCTCCATTGTGTTTTACTTTCAGTAGGTTGTCTCTCATTGAGCACTTCGGAATGCATAATTAGCTCCCTTTGAACAATAATCCATCCTGAATCAAATATTCAGTGCATGGGTTTTTGTCTCCCAATAAAGGATTCTTGCATGCCTTGTAAGCTTCGTTGAAATCTGCATCTTCTTTATGCATCTCCTTGAGGTGTTCGAACCCCAAAGTCTCCACCTGGAATTCCTGTACAATCGGATTTCTTTTGCTCAAATCATCTACTACTTTGTTAGCAGTTCCAACAATGTGCTTAATAACAAAAGTAAAATTTTGCATAAATTCTACCCATTTTGCATGTTTTTGATTCAACTTTTCTTGCCTAGTAATAAATTTCAAAAAATGATTATCTCTGTACAAGACAAATTCTTTAGGAATTAGATAATGTCTCCATTTTTTCAAAGCTTGAATCACTGCATAAAACTCCTGGTCATATGTGGAATAATTTTTCTTAGCGTCATTTGGTTTCTCGTTGAAATAAGCAACTGGTTTATTATCTTGACTCAATACTTCTCCAATACCTAATCCACTCACGTCACATCTCACCTGAAATGTTTTTCCAAAATCTGGTAAGACTAGAACTGGTTGCTCTGTGATTTTCTCCTTCAACACTTTGAAACCTTTCTTAGCTTCCTCTTTCCAACTGAAGGACTTGTGTTTCTTCTTCACAGTATCCAACATGGGTGCGGATATGCCACTGGAATTTATGATAAATTTCCTATAAAAACTCGCTAACCCATGAAAACTTCTTACCTCAAATACGCTCCTCGGTCATGGCCATTCAATGATCGCTCTCACTTTTTCTGGGTCCATCTTCAATTCATTTGAAGAGATTACAAAACCCAAATATATGAGTTCCTTCTTCATAAAAGAACTCTTCTTCAGATTTATCAACAATTTCTCTCGCTACAACCTTTCCATCACTGATGTCAAATGTCTTAAGTGTTCTTCCTTTGTCTTGCTAAAGATTAGTATGCCATCTAGATATACTATGAAATTTTTTCCTATGAAGTCTTTCAACACTTCATTCATTAGTCTCATAAATGTGCTTGGTACATTTGTCAACCCAAACGACATGACCAACCATTCAAACAATCCTTCATTTGTCTTGATTGATGTTTTCCATTCATCTCCCTCTCCCATTCTTATCTGATGATATCCACTCTTCAAGTCTACCTTGGAAAAATAGCTTGCTCCACTCAGAAAATCCATCAAATCATCCATCCTTGGTAAAGGAAATATGTACCTAATGGTTATCTTGTTGATGGCTCTAGAATCTGTACACATTCTTCATCCTCCATCCTTATTTGGACTTAATACAGTCAGTACTGCACATGGGCTTAGGCTTTCTCTAACTAACCCTTTATCCAATAACTCCTAAACTTTATTCTTGAATTCCTCATTCTCTCTAGGTGTCAACCTATAAGCTGCTTTCTTTGGTAAACTAGCTCCTGGAATACGGTCAATATTATGGCTTATGCTCCTAATGGGTGGCAATGAGTGTGGTAACTCATCCACGACTATATCAACAAAGTTTTCACAATATAACTCGTAATATCAACAAAGTTTTCATTATATCATAGATAATCAGAATATGGAGATAAATGACATTCTATTAATCTTTACTCAGAATATGTTCTGTGTTATCACACGCTGCTTCACATATTGGCAATATGCTAACTCTCCTACACTTCTACCATCCTTGCCATGGCTATTTAATAGTCTAGATCATGAAACACAAGGAGGCGAAGTGATTTGCAAATCAATCAGTTGTTGAATTCAATCATTCGGTTATATCTTTAGCTTCATCCTCATGACACGAAGTGCATGAGGATGAGGCAATCAACAAACTATTCTTATCATAACTTTGCTAAAGCAAATAGACGTCCACCAATTGGCTTAGGCGATATTTGGAACTTAACTTAGTGCATTAGGCTCTTCCATATTAGTACCGGATCGTAACAAGTAGATGGTACCGGATCATGACAGTGCACAAAAGGTGGTACCGGATCATAACTGTGCATGACCGTTGGTATCGGATCGCAACAGGTAAGCTTTTAGTACCAGATGCGTTTAGTATCAGATTCAGACAGCAACAATCTTGGTGCACAGGTACCGGATGGCTAAGATGGTACAGGAACGATGGATATCTAGAGGTCAAATATTTATATATGACAAATCAAAGCATTAGTACATGAAATATTTAATTCCCTAACTCAATAAACCACAAAATGCATGAATTAACCATACTTTACCTTATGACCTTATTACTGGCAAATGGTAGAGTTCTTGTCATTCACTCAAGCTTTAGGTAGGCAAAAAAGGTATAGGTGAAGAGTATAATAGGGTAATGGGGATGTCAATTTTGGGTCTCAACATTCCCCCATGCCAAAATCATTGCATGTCCTCATGCAACTGAAAACAACCCAAAAATTTAAAAAACTTGAGACTGTGTTCTTTACTTTGGTGGATCAATGATGTTGATGGCTGAAGCCTCTTCTTTCAGCTCCCTTTTGATGAACCTAACATATTGTAGGAGTCGTAATACCTTCTTGATCTTGTTAGAGGTCTCTTCATGGTCATCTTGAAGTTGTTGGCTGGTTGCTTTCAATTGTTCATTTTCCTTTTTGATATACCTGTCCAAGAGTTGATATTCCTTCACTTCTTGTTGGAGTTCTTGATTTTGTTTTTGCAATTCCCCAATCCTTTTATTCATTTGTTCTTTTGTCAATGTATTTGTTGACTCCATCATTACTGACTGGATGCACTCCCTTTCCTCGACTTCCTCCCTCATCCCACATAAAGTAATAGTGGCTTGCTCCTCGGTCAAACTAGGGATGTCATCTTGGATTGGTAAATCCTTAGAAGGGGAGGTAAGGTCGATTGGATCTTCCTGTGTATGAGGACTGACTATTGTTTTTCCCTTTTTTGCCATGCTCCTTGTAGTTCTTTTACAAGGAGGTACTGGATCAGGGATGCTCACAGGCTTTCTTTTCTTCTTTTCTAATTGTGAAATGGTGACAGGGGGTTGTGCCACAGACTATTACTTTTATTTTATGAGCTATGCTTCCCTTTCTTCATCATTTTCTGATGGTCCTCTTTCTCAACTGCACCATTGAAGTCTCCTCTACTAATTTGTTTTTACCTTTTGATTCAGAGATTTTAGAAGTCTTGTTGACTGTGGAAGAGGACCCTGCTTTTTCATGTTGGCTCACTGCCCTAGATGATGGTGGAGTTGTCTTATCCTTCTTGCTCTTTTTCTCTTGGGGTTCCTTACTTTTCTTTGGACCATGCTGCGTTTCCTCCACAGATTTGTTTTCTGTGGGAAGGTGTTGTGTGATAAGGGTTTTCCAACTAATCCTCTGTTTCCTAAGCTCATGTAAAACTAACATTATAATGAGACCTTGATGGTAAATGCTAGTCTTCTCTGTTTTGGAGATGGATTTAACACCTCTTACCATTTTGTTCAAACTCATCCATAGAAAATATGGGAAATCAATTTCAGGGCCTCCATAAAAATGCAACAGAAGCCTAAGATGATATATGAAGGTCAAGGCATACCTGCCTTCATAGGTGAAAAATCGTTGAAGACTGGTAATCATTGGATGGTATTCTTCTTTGATGTAGTTCCTAGGGATCCCCTTCTTCCAGTCAGGGTGTTGATGATCTGCCTTCAAGAATTGTTGGCACATTTCTTTGTTAATTCCTACACCTTTGAAGTATTTGGCTCCTCTGCTAGGTAGTCCTGTAACCTCCCTTAAGGTTGCTTCATTAATTATCAGTTGCATATTGCCTATATGTGCAATCTCTCCATCATAGCTCTATATAAATTCCTGAGAAATCTTCTCGTGCCAGCCTGTAAATTTTTCCAGAAATGGTATCCACCCCAATCTAGCATATTTTTCTTGGCATAATTGGTACTCCTCAGTTTCCCTATAAATTTGGAAAACCAGTTCGTGTCTAGTAATGACCATCGTTATAAGTTGAGAAAAGGATCGGGCTGTAGCACAAGGGTTTAGTTAATTGATGAAGGGTTTGGTACCGGAAAGGAGTAGGCTCGGGACTAGAGAAAGCTCACGACAAGGGGGAATATGGTGATGTTGCTAGTAATGTGAATGGTAAGTTTAAGTAAGGATGTCATAAAATTATGACCAGATGAGGCTTATCTGGATGCCTTTTCCACCAGATGAGGCTTATCTGGATGGCTTCGCCACCAGATAAGCCATTTAATTTCTACCCGTTACTGTAATGATGAGGATAGGATGTCGGGTGTTCAAGGCATCATTTTGGGATAGGTGATTGGACGTTCGGGTGGTGAATTTGAAGTTAGGTCATGGTTCATGATATAAGATAGGTTCGTCAATTTTCTTAAGGAAGAACTATATTTGTGGCTTATCATTGCTAGGCATGCTTCATATTTTGATATGATTTTTTCCTTTAACCATGTTCAAGAGCTATGAGAGGATTAATTAGATTTAGGCATATGGGTATGAGGGATAGGCGCATGGGTTTAATACTAAGGTCATAAGATCTAGTATATCTTTTCATACTTATTGTAGTTTTATGAGCATAGGAAAATAAATACCATGTTACCTTTGCTTTCACCTTTGTATGATC
>ML799517.1:359240-373708 GCA_009831015.1 Picea engelmannii | reverse complement strand
TTGAAATCCTAATTCTATCTAGAAGGTAAGAAGGCAACCTGGCTTCGGAGAACCCCACTCTAGTGGCAGCGTGGCTATTCACTCACGTCTTAAACATTTTATCCTCCTCCCTCAATCAACCTTTTAAAAACATTAAAATTTATGCTAACAATCTAAGCTAAAAATTACTTCCTACCGTTTGCAACTCCTCGACAACAGCGCCAAAATGTTGTGCTACTTATATGTTTAGTATAATGCACTCATTAATTATCAATCCGGGATTCATAATCAACAGAGTTACAAGACACCAGTAAGAAAGGTAATTTCTAATGTCACGAGTATAAAATTAAACTAGATTATGCATGTTGGAAACAAATCAAAATAGCAAACTGCAATGCACTTGGTTGTCTTTCATAGAGAGGCTATCCATTCCATTATGGCACATGCAAATATGAGATGGAATTGGTTTGACAGATCAACTCTGCTATCTGACCCAGAAAACTAACTATGAAATCCACACTTCTGAAAGGAAATCACACATCAGTCATCAAAGCATAGCATGGGTAGTTCAATAGTCAATATGTTGGTTCTGCTGTGGTTCACAATGAACTTCACTAGTTCTTATCCAAATAGTTTTGAATATTACTGCCAACATCTATGATCACTCAAGGAAATCAAATTCATGAGAACGAAAACAGGGCATATGCAAAAATAGAGCAAATAAAGATCTCTAAGCAATTATATAATGGAAATCCTAGTCTAAGTTATACTGCTATCATCTAACAGAGTTAAAGATTTAGCTAATTTAATGTTTACACTACTGGAAAACAAATGCTAATGCTAATCTATGAAGAGGCTGACCTTTGTTGGGCAATGGGCCCTTGTCGCTTCAACAGGTTAGCTGCTGAATTTTACAGGAGGCTTGTCTTCAACACACACATTACTCTCACTCACATTTCAAAACATAAAATCAAAACTTTCGTTAACAACTCAACTCATACTTAATCATAGATAATAAGAATATGGAGATAAATGACATTCAATTAATCTTTACTCAGAATATGTTATGTGCTATCACATGCTGCTTCACATATTGTCAATATGCTAACTCTCCTACACTTCTACCATCCTTGCCATGGCTATTTAATAGTCTGGATCGTGAAACACAAGGAGGCGAAGTGATTTGCAAATCAATCAGTTGTTGAATTCAATCATTCGGTTACATCTTTAGCTTCATCCTCATGACACGAAGTGCATGAGGATGAGGCAATCAACAAACTATTCTTATCATAACTTTGCTAAAGAAAATAGACGTCCACCAATTGGCTTAGGCGAGATCTGGAACTTAACTTAGTGCATTAGGCTCTTCCATATTAGTACCGGATCATAACATGTAGATGGTACCGGATCATGACAGTGCGCAAAAGATGGTACCGGATCATAATAGTGTGTGGCCGTTGGTACAGGATCGCAACAGGTAATATTTTAGTACCAAATGCGTTTGGCACCGGATTCAAACAACAACAGTCTTGGTGCGCAGGTACCGGATGGCTGAGCTAGTACATGACCGCTAGATATCTAGAGGTCAAAGATTTATATATGACAAATCAAAGCATTAGTACATGAAATATTTAATTCCCTAACTCAATAAACCACAAAATGCATGAATTAATTGTACTTTACCTTATGACCTTATTACTGGAAAATGATAGTGCTCTTGTCATTCAGTCAAGCTTTAGGTAGGCCAAAAAGGTATAGCTGAAGAGTATAATAGGGTAATGGGGATGTCAATTTTGGGTCTCAACAGTGACTATGTTGTTTGTCAACTTCAAGCTTCAACTTCTGGAACTTCTCTCTGTTGGTTCCCTTGCCTCTACTTGAATTTCCGCCTCTGCTTTGTTGGCTTTGCCTCCTAGCCATTTTTTCTTCATCTTTCAAGGATGCTTGATAGGCATCCTCGACTATTCTAACTGACATCATGCTGATCTCCTCTTGGATTTCATACCTCATCCCATTGATATATATGGATGTCTTCTCATCCTCATTTTCTTTCTGTCCAACCCTGATGTTCAGTCGATAAAATTCTTCAGTGTACTCCTTCACTGAAAAACCCCTCTGTTTCAGGTTCTGCACTATTCTGTAAAGATTGATCTGGTAATCCTTCGGGATAAATTTGGCTTTGAGCTTGGCTACCATCCTATCCCAATTTTTTATTTTCTACTTACCATTCCTCTTGTGTTCGGCTTGCAGTTCATCCCACCATAATGCTGCATGACCTTTAAGTCTTGTCATTGCATGATTCACCATATTTTCGTCCTTGATATCTTTGAAATCGAAGTATTTGTCCATAGCACGTACCCAGTCTAACAATTCTTCAACCTCCAAATTGCCTTCATACATAGGTACCTCTATTTAAGCTCTGGCTCCTATCTTTGAAACAACTTTTATCAAGCAATATTGTGCAGCATCCTCTGCTACATTGGCTTCATCCTCTACTTCTTCTTCGCTCTTAGCTTCACTGATATCTCCAGCATCTGGTGCTCTTCTCTGTGCTGTCTCCATGGTGTCCAGTCTCATTCAGAGTCACCTCATTTCTTCTTCAATATCTGCATTTTCTCTGCACCTTCTTGGTGACATGATTTCATTGCGTCACTTACAAACATAAATCAAATTATTGGTACCACGATTGATACCAAATTTATTCCTTTCACTTTTTGTCTGTTGTCTCCAAACAAACTCAAAATCTTGCTCTGATACCACCTGATGCAGACCCCCTCCCCTTTGGGGTTCTGCGACCTCTTGGTCTCTGGATCGTTCAATCCCCTCGAGCTGAAGTAGCTCTTTGGTCCCTACTGGAACCCCAAGAAAAAATATTCACAAGTCCCTTTATGAAACTCGCCTTGTGCGAACAAGCACCAAGCGTGAGCTCCACCCCACGCGACCATGGGCTATGACCGCACGCCTACACAAACAGTATTTCAGAACTTCGCGTATTAGGGTCTCGACGTGTGAGCCTCCCTTGAATCTCTAACTCCTGATAGATGATTCCCAACGAAGGCTAAGATCTGGCTAGCTCCCCTCATATCCTTTATCCATGTGACCACCACCTGTGATCACCGACTGAGCCTAAAAAGCACTCGTTGCATTTCACATATCGAAGATGTGAAGGAGTCGACTCCTTGTCCGGCAAACTCCCGATATTTCCTTCTCCTAGATCAATGGTCTAGGTTTCCTATGATCTGACGGTTCAGATCATGTTGCGAGTCTGGACTTTGCCAATCCTCGACTCTACTCCTTTGACTTTCTTCAGTAGTGAGTCAGTGAAATGTTGATGTCTCACCACGCTTCCCTCCAAAATGGACGGTCTTGATGACGTCGGGACAACCAACAACTGTGATCTTTTCGGAATGATCAACGGTCATGATCTTTTCACGAGTTCGTGTTTCGCGAGGTCAAGAGGTTTCTCTATCTTCAAATCCTCTGATCATCGAAACCTTGAAACCCTTTCTGGACAATCGACGGTCTAGATATTCTCTCTATCCAACGGTTGTGATCGAATCGCAATTTCGCGAGTCGCAAGTTCTTGCAACTCGAACTTTGACTCCTTTGATGCGTGAGTCAGTGAAACGTTGACTACTCAACATGTGTCCCCTCTGATGGAAAACTATGATCACATCGGGGTTTTGGATTTCACAAAACCCACCTTCCTGTGCACTATGAACAGCTTTGAACTTCGTGCACTTCCTCCAGATCCAACGGTTATCGATCCACGATGCTTCGATCTAACGGTTCTGATCCAATCTCTCCTGCGCTCTCTTTTTAGTGTCTAGACATGGATTCGATGGTCCAGATATTTTCCTTGCAGATTATCCAATGGCTGTCGCGCTCTCCCTCCTAAGATTTTGCGCTTTCTTCCTAGACTTGGAAGATTTCAATACTTAGAAGATTTTGATCTTCTCCTTTCCTACGAATCCAATTTATGGATCTCGTGAACACTTTATGAAAGCGCTATCCATTCTGCGCTTCGTTCCTTAAAGGATTTTCAATATCCCATGCACACCTTGCGTTCTAGGGATTTCAAATAACTCAGTTCGAAGGTTTTTCTTGAAAATAAAATGGTTCTCTCCCACCTGGCATTCTTTGACTCTAGTTTTTCAAAGCTCGCTAGCTTCTTGACATTGTGCACACCTTGCACCTGGTCTGAGTTTCCTTGGTTCCCTCTAAACTCCTCTCTAAGCCAATCCGAGACTTAGTCGACGCACTCCTTGCACTCAAAATGCACACCTTGCATACAAGTATCAGAGGAGAAACAAAGCGAAACTCAACCAGTTTCTTCACGACTTCATATAGTCAATCTCTCGAACTCTCGTACATGAAAGTGAACTGTAACAAATCATACATACATAATAACATTCATGCAATCACATTTGAGATGAACACAATTCAAGGATTTTAGGACAATTTTCATCTGTTCTATGCATTCATAAAGGAAAAATTACATAGTGTTCCTCCACTCTACTCTGTTCTACTGATCTCTCTTACAATACTCCTCCATACTGATCTATTACAATGTAAAAATCAACTATCTAAGGACTGGCTCCACGAGCTCTCTTGTCCTATTATGAAATCTATCATTTCAAACTTTAAAACTAACACCTACTCTGTCCTATTACAATAACTGCTAATTACTACTAGATAGAGTCGACACTCTGTATCTGCAGTTTCTTATAGTCCTTCCATATTTTACAAACAAGTTACAATTTAAAATTGGTTGTTTATAAAATATCTCAACAACCAATTAAATTCTAAGTTAAATGCTTGATTTGAAACTCTGTCATCACTAAGATGTCCTCTATTTGCCTCCACACGTGCATTGTTGACCTTAAAGGCGATGCTCCTGCATCACCCTGTCTCCTTCACCTCTGTTCTTCAAAGCTGAAATGTTGAAGCCCACATCTGCATAAATTTGCAATATGTAGTTGATGACCTGTACTTCAATCTTTGGAGTACCTTACTTGCCAAGAGTTTATAATCATACTCATCGTTCAAGTTTACAATGAATCACCAAAATGGCTTAGGAAAATCACCTCAATCAACTGTTTACATAATGATTACAAAATGAATCCACTTAAGGATTAAGGCGGAAAAATAACGCCTCTCACTCTCCTCACTCAAGACTGGCTAAAAATCCATCACAATGCTTCATAATCATTTTACATGATGTTTACAAGTCAATTTCATGGCTTTTATATGGAAATTACATCAAAATTTTGAAGGCAATTTTAATGTGCCAAACATGTGCACAAAATGGGAACAATATAAGGTTTTCTAACCCCCATTACAAAAATGTGCATCATAGCCAAAATGTGCACTAGTTGTGGAAAATTCCCAAAAAAAACCATTATACTATATGTGCACCGAATAAAAAAAAAAACAAAGGCTTAAATTTTTTCATTGCCATCTTACCAATTCTATGGCATAGAGAAAAAAAAAGAAGTAAAACATTATGGAAATATACTCATAACACAATTATGTATTGGCGGATCCAATCATGAATTGCCTCTGATGTGGAAACCTTCTTTGTAGGTGTACCAAAATGTATTGGTCGACCTCAGTACCAAGAAGACGCATTCGAAGACGTTCAAGTCCCGCCTCTCCACATCTTGGACACCCATGTAGATTATTCACTGTCATTCTCAACCTCATAAATCCCTTGATCACCTTTAAAATTGCACTCAACAATGCACATAGACTCGAGAAAGGCACAACATCTACAATTTGGAACACAAGACCCCGAAGCCAACAAATGTGCAAATTGTGTCCAAACGCCATCATCAAGGCTACAACTTCCATGTAGGAGTGTAACTTTCCATAAAACCAGAAATGAATATCCTTCACCTTAAAAGACATTCTTAGCCAGGACTAGAACTCTGATTGTTGAACTCATGTTTTCTTAACCCATTGCATACTTTTGGGTCCAACTCCTAGAAGTTGTCTCATACTTAGACCTTAGATATGGTTAATGTAGGACACCATTGTTCCTTCAAAATATTACATCTGATACTCCCATTGTTGTTAATATTCGGAGGATAAACTTTAGTCCTGAAAGAAACCTTAGGTGGCTTGAATGGATAATCCGGTGGAAAATAAACTGTCACCGGAAATGCACCCCCATCTTATGGACTGTCAGGAGGTCCCAAAATTTTTGCTTGTCAATGGAACATATCATCTGCCATTGGTCCTACACTGCACGAAGTAGGAGGATTCTTTTGGAGATCCTTGAGTTCCCTTACAATATGCTTCGACGCCATAAATACGGTAGCAACTTAAAGGTTAAACCCTAGAATTTCTCAGACCTTAGAAGATAAATTGTAGATTTGGTTGCCAATATACCCAAGAATTGGCCAGATTCAGATGCACATCGAAAGATTGATCTTGTGATATGTGATACAGATTAAGGATGTGTTAGTTGAAAGATATCTCAATCTTCAAGATTTCCATTATCTGTAGAGAAAGAAAGGAATAAGCTTTCGCAAGATCACCACACCTTGTACAATTTCACGATACTTTTCTTTTCATAAGAAAATAAAGGTCATCCCATTGTATCAACATCGACTCAACCCACAGATTCACCAAAATAAATATGTAGCTGGCCTCCAAATGATCCTTTCCATGTCGATTCTTTCCAAATGATCCTTTCCATGTCGATTCTTTCCAAAATATTCATAACATGGTATTTCATTGGCAGAAGTCACTTAACTTGTATGGACAAGGATTACTGCTCGGGTTGATAGATAGGGAGATAAACCCCTCCAAATCCTCCCTTGAAACAATGGTTTAACTTCCCCATGATTTAGATGACAATTATAGTCGCGCTGAAAACCTCGTGGTGGTGAATCCGTCAGTGGAGAACCCACGCAAATTTACTAACTCGATCTGAGTGTCTCAATTACTCATGTTTGTAAATATCTCAACTCATTGTTTTTTCCATGCAATGTTGGTGAGCAATGGAAACCATATCGACCTCGTGATAATGGACAATCTGAGAGCATAAACGAATAAATCTCGGTGTTGTTGTGCATCCATATAAGATCTTGTTTCAGAGTTGAGGGTGGCCTCGACAGTAGTATCCTGTCAGATTGTTGACGAGAAGATAGAGCCACATAGATTCAGGGTATCATGCACGGGCCAGAATCTCAGACTTGAGAACTTGATCTCCTACGGCCTACCATGAATTCTTGTGACCATCTAATTGCTTTGCAAGAATTATGGGAATTTTTCGACAGACGACAATTTCTCTTTTGGATGGATCCTGGTTTCATCTTCACACTGCAATATTCCAATATTCATGGACAAGGGTTGTTGTTTGTTGCTCCATTGTAGAAAAAAAATATGCAGGATGCATTCCTTTTAGTAAAAATGTTGAGAGAATCATTTGGGTGTTTATTGACCTTAACACTTTTAGAATTCCTCAGAACATATTCTACCTTTGATTCTCCTTTACATAATCATCCACGATTTTTGTGGATGCCACAAGATGAGAAGATTCAATGGCGCTTCTCTTCAGAAATGATCAAGAATCAATGCAACTGAATTGATCCATATGGATGGTTGTATTATCCATATCAACAACATCTCATTCTCAACATTTAACCCTCAACAAACGCACTTTGACCACATAATGGTGCATATAGATCTGCACAATTTGACTTGAAATCTGGTGCAACGAAAATTAAATCATTGAGCTCTATGCATAGTGACCGATTGGGAATATCCATGACAGTGTCGTAATTAGAATCCCACCGACTCATTTTCATATGGATTCCAACCAACACATAGTACTTCCCTTTTTCATAAATGATAACCATTGTTTACTAAGCCATTCAAATGAATGCTCCTTGTATAGTTCCCATTTTGATATGGATTCCAACTAACACATAGTACTTCCCTTTTTCATAAATGATAACCATTGTTTACTAAGCCATTCAAATGAATGCTCCTGGTATAGTTGATATTTTTGAAGAACCGTGTCTCGGATTATTGTCGCTGGACTAACTCCTTCATTTGCTTCCTTCTTCTTTGCAGGATCTTGTACGACCCTCTTGCCACGTTTTGGACAAAGTTGAGGATGGAATTTCCATCATTTTCCAATCCAATGGCCACTCATCTCACAATGAGTGCAATAGTTCTCTTGCTTCTCTTTTAACAAAATCTCCTTGTCATGAAAACGTGAAAGGGGTTCTTTCTGTCTTGTCTCACTTCCGGTGGGCATGCTCGTCTTATTTACCCAAGTTTTCTTCTTGTGATTTTTGGCTACATCATGGTTAGAAGATATAATGCAAAAATATTTTTTCTTACATTCAAGAAAAGGATTTGAATGACTTTCATACCTTTCTGAATTGTCCTTGATATAGATTTGACGTTTGACGAGGACTAGGAATAGATGATTTGTCTCCTCTCTTGGAACCCAATGATATAAAAATGTTTTTTCAAGTGGCTCTTTCTTTAGAGGACTTTAAGCACTCTCTAATATCCTCTTGACCATATCCCAAACCTAAAAATCGTGGTCTTTGTACCACCTCTAATGGCTGAGCGATTCCTTGGTCATCAATGCCAAGTCCACCTCCTTTGTATCCCATCTTCGTGGGGAGATTTATGCCCATGTTAGTTTCATACTGAGAAAACATTGAACATGAAGAAACATCATATACCTCGGTTTGAGTTCATGCATCCATGATAGAAGGCTCTTTGTCCTCCATTCGTTCACCATGCTGCAACTTAGCCAAGAGATCATTTTTGGCTTGCAATTCAAGTTGCAATTCTTCAATAATTTTGTTGAGGACTTCTCCATGAAGTTGAGATCACTCTTGAAGCTCTTGCTTCTCTTATTTTGCAACCTGCAAAAGTATCCTCAACTCTGAGTTTTCAACTTGAATGTTGTGATTTATCTTTTATAATTATTGAAGTCTTTCTACTCGCTTCACTCCTTTGCTCATCCTGCAAAGCAGTCAGCCTAACTCTGATACCACTTAATCAGAAAATGGGTGAGTTCTTTACTCTACGCAATTTTTCAATCAAGAATCATTTTCTGACGAACTATTTGCATAAAGATTAACGGGCATATGAGTCCATTATTAACCATGCTTTTAAACAATAATACATAACACACATGAACTCAAAAATGGAATAATCATATGAAAAGACAAGAGAGAGACAACCAATGTTGGTAATGAAGTTCACCCCTCCTGGCTATGTTTCTGGACCCACTTCAATTGAAATATAGATCACTTTCATTCCTTCTTCAAAATATGTTGAGAACTTCTCATAAGTGATTACATAAGAGATGCCTTCTCCTTCAATGAGGATTCAAGAAGACTACTCACACTCATATCTCTCCATACATCAAGAAGGATAATTCCTTACATGAATAAGTCTCTCAATACTTAGGAGGAGTAGCACTATGGCTCTCTAATTCCACTCATTAATTCCTCATTACTCTCCCTCCTTACATAGGTCTCACATAAGGCATTATATATTTTTGCTTCACTCTCTCTTAAGAAAGAGCATTAATTCCTAGATCCACAATAATAGGATCTAATTACAAAAGAGGAAAGACAAGATCCATGAATGTAGGATCTCAAACTATCTTCAAGCACATAATGGGAAAAGTCTCAAAACCACCCAAAGACTCTTCATCCATTCCCATTATTCTCTCAACCTATAATTGAGAATAATGGAAAATTGGTGTGAGGTGGTTTCTTACATAAAAACCAATTTCCAAATTTACAATTTTAATGAAAAATACATGAGTCTAATTTCCCTCACAAGTATTAATCATTTTACATCAAAAGTGAATAATAATGTATGATTTTTTCCAAAAGCTCATAAAACATAATTAAATGAATGAGAACCTCATAAAAGTGTAATAATTAATGAGACCTTTTCCTCACAAAACATTAATAAAATGCATGAGAAAATAAAACTCATAAAGGCATAAATTCACCCTTTCACCACTTTGTCACCAATTTCAACTTGACATGACGAGCAAAGTAGAATTCCTTCTCATGTGTGGAGATATGTCCGGATCAATTCTCCATAGGGAGAATGTTTGTCCATCAACACACTAACTATCCATGATGCCATATATCATCACTCCCTCCCAACTGAGGAAGTCATCTCGTCCCTTTCAACGAAGGGAACAATCTCCACGAGTACCAATTTGTCCCTCAAGTATGAAAACTTTATCTTGGACAGAGGCTTCGTCAAAATCTCAGTTGTATGCTCATCAGTGGAGATGTACTAGAGAATCACTTTTCCCTTCTAGACTTTATCACATAGAAAATAATACTTGATCTCAATGTGCTTCGACCTGTCATGGAATATGAGGTTCTCTTAAAGCTTCACACAACTTTGATTATCACAATATATCACAGTCAAATCCAACACCTGATCAAATAGTTTAGAAACAACTTACAAAGCCATACTTCTTTCGTAAAAGCATCACAAGTTGCAGTATACTTTGCTTCTACAATGCTAAGTGCAACAAACTTTTGTTTCCTTCTAGCCCATGATATCATAACAGATCCCAAACTAAAACATATAATAAAAGTACTATTTTTTTCATCTTCACTCCCTGCCCAATCTAAATTAGTAAATCCATGCAGTTGTACATCATTTTTTGAGGCATATCTCAAACCATAATTTAGTGTCCCACAAATATATCTCAAAATGTGCTTCGTAGTTATCCAATGCTCATGTCTAGGTTCCACCTGGAAATGATTCAATGTGTTCACAACAAAGCAAATGTTCATCCGGGTATTAACCAAATACATCAATGAGACAATTAACTGTCGGTACAGGGACAAATCTACTGGATCAAAATCAAAGTCTCTCAACTTCCTCATATTTGTCACCATGGGAGTTTCCATGTATTTTCAATCCATCATCCCAAACTTATGAAGGATTTTTACAACATACTTCTCTTGACCCAAGAATATTTCACCGCGCTTCTTCTATACTTATAGTCCCAAATAATAATGCATGAGACCAAGATCCTTCACATCGAATTCAGAGGCTAAATCCATATTACACTAAAATAATGAGAGGCTATGCACCTGTCAGAAACAAATCATCAACATATAGTAGTTGGAACATAGGTGCATCATTCAAAACCTTGTAATAAGGATATGGATCAACATAGCTCTTGGAAAATCCAAGTCTCATCAAGTAACTGTGAATTCATGCATACCAAGCTCTTAGAGCTTTCTTGAGTCCATACAAGGCCTTCTTCATACATGGGTTTCTCTCGAGTGTACCTAAAAACCTTGAGGTTTCTCTATATATACTCAATTACTCCATTGAGAAAAGTGGTCTTTACATCCATCTAATGTAAGCTCCAACCCATGGATGTTGCAAGAGATATGATGGCTCTAACAGAGGTATATCTGGAGACTGGAGAAAATGTCTCATCATAGTATTCTCCCTCCTGTTGGGAAAACCCTCTAGCCAAAAATCTTGCCTTGTAATTATCGATACTCTCGTTTACTGCATGCTTTATCTTGTATACCCATTTTCAAGTGACTACAGACTTTCCTTCAGATCTAGGTACGATTTATCATACATCATTTTTCATGATGGATTGATATTCTTCCATCATAACTTCCTTCCATAATTTCTTCTTGACTGAAAACCAAAGATCCTCAAGTGTTCAACACTTGGATTCTTTCAGGAGAAAGCTTCTTCTGAAGTTATGTTATTCAATATATGATGAAGACTTCTATTCTGAACATATACGACTGACATAGTTGTTTCTCCCAATAGAAACATGGATAGATTATGGTCATTCATCATTGCCTTGATAGGCTCTTCAATGGATCCATTCTTTCTTTCTATTACACCATTCTACTGAGGATTGTATGGGACAATTATCTCCCTCCTACTCTCGACTTATTTACAAAAGGAAATGACCTCCTTGGAGGTCTATTCTCCTTTATTATCAGATCTTGATTTTCTTGTATTTGAGTGAACGATGTCCAAAAATTCATTTTTCTTTCCACGCTTCCTTTAGAATTGGTACTTGGTGAGATCACCTGCCTCCATGTTTGCAACTGTAACTCTAGCTCCTTCTTAGAGCTATCACCTGTGACCTTCCTGGAACAAGAACAAGAAGAGAAAAAGTATTTTCAATAGTATTTAACATAGTTACCAACTTAACAAGAACTCTACAGAGTTCTCATTTTTTGGGGGGTCCAGTTTTTTACCCTGTTTTTAAAAATGGTGCTACCGGTAGCACCCCCCTCCATTTTTAGGTGGTTTTTCGATATTTTAAATTTTTTGATCCACAATGTTTCCACATTATTTTTTAAACTGCTTTTTTTTCATCTATTTTCAATTTTTTTCTAATTTTTTTTTAATTCAACGGTGTTTTTAGTCATTTGTTCACATGCTTCTTTCAATCTTAAAAATATTTTTTACCATTTACTTTTTTGAAGTTACAATTTTTCATATAATTTTGTCTGAATTAATTTATTGTTCCATACTTTTTAAGTATAGTGAAAACAACATTTTTATCACATTGTTTACCTTTACTTCAATACATCGAAAAAACATTGTAGTTAAATAACACTATTTTTGAATATTTAGCAAACATAATACACATTTTATATCCATATATAATAAAAAACCTATACATTTTGGTACATATTATTTAAAATAACATGTCAAATAAAGCATTTTTATGGACATAATTGAACACAAAAAGTCAAAATTTTATAAAAAAATATCATTTTCTTTCATATTTTTATACATTTGAAGTAAAAAATGACAATATTTAATAAAATTTTCTAATGTATAGTGATTCACATACAAATAAAATGAAAAATAAAACAACAAAAAGATTCATCACAAAACAACAATAGATACATCTTTATGCTTATTTTAAAATCTGAAAGTCAAAACATTACAATTATAGCTCATCAAAAATTTGAAAAATTGAGAATCATCTTCAAAGGCATCTTAAAACTAATCAACATTATCATATATTCCAAATTCATAATTATCAACAAACACATTATCATCTTCTTCGACGTCATTTTGTGTTTCCATTGTGTCATTTTGTTCTTCCATTGACTCTTTGATATCCACAAGTTCTCCAAAGTGATCATTTCCTATCATTCCTTGTAATGGTGCTTGAGGTTCCTATGACAATTTTTCCACCTTTGATTCATTAAAATCTCCTTTCCTCAAGCTAACTTCTTTCATTTCATTTGGAAGAGATGGAATAACATTAATTCTTTGTTGAATAAAACTGCACTACAATGGGTTACTTTCAATGGCTATGCAATTTCTTCCTTTTTGTAGGCAACACACTAATGTTGTACCTAATCACCAAATACAACATAAATAATGAAGTTAGATACTGTAAAAAGACATAAATTAAAAATAATATAAGATTGAAGTATGATTTTATAAATATTAGATCATAATTCTTCCCTGAACCCGAGAACAGATCCAAAACCCAATCTCCTTCATTTGAAAATGTATCTATAAGATAATTAATTAATGCTTGTGGTTTTTGATAAATGTTAACCATCTCTCATTTCAAATATTTTTCCTCATATGTTAGGTTTCTAACCACAACATTGTATACCTATATACTACTAGGAGTTTCTCCATCATTTGCATTGACAAGAATAGAATTATAAGAATCATCTTTTGTCCAGGTTGCAAGATATATACTCTCAAAATCACGTTTAATTTATTCTCTATTTGAGCTCTAAATATTAGGATTGTACCTATAACATAAATAAGTTCAAATTCAATAAGTTGTGAATTAATAAAATTGTTTTCTAATCTTAATTGCTAAACATACACTTTCAATATCTTACCAAACAAACTACATCCTTGTCTTTTATTTCCCCTTGAAGCTTGATTGTACTAATCCTTGTTGTGTGTCTGAATGAAATACTAGAAATATCCAAAATGGTGATGTTGTAACTTCCGTAAATCCCATAACCACTTTATTGAAATCTTGGTAAGTATAAGGCTCAGTATCATCTCCAATGTTTTGGATATTATAACCATGAGGAATATTCAGAATAACTAGGGAGTATTCCTTTTTAGGAACAATATTTGCAAGTTGTTCACAATCACCTAATATCACTTTATATTGAACAATGTCGATCCCATTCCAAATGTAGTGATCAAGGGTGTCATCAAGTTGAACATTTTGAATATGTCTCCTTCTTTCTTTTTCAAACTTGGCTTTTTGAATAAAACTTTTGAAATTTTTAGGTGCTCCATCTTCATTCTTCTTTGGCATCTTTAATGAAACAAACAAACATATAATTATATATCTATAACTATTAAAATAGAAATAAATTAACTTACAAATGAATAATATGAATGTAATAAATCAACATACCTTTTTGAATGCAACAAAAAATTGTTTCAATACTGTTGAAGAGCTTGAATATGGACAGTTGAGTTTA